>JARFJB010002087.1:8727500-9137500 GCA_036346205.1 Vesta saturnalis | reverse complement strand
AAAAATACGCTCCGCCGTTTCGGTTTCGCGGAACCATCATCATCTTCGTCCGGGCGCCCTATTTGATATTTACATCATTTCATAGGGTATTTTAAGCCATTTTTAATGGTATCACATGTTCCATATGTACCTTGATTAACAAGAAAAATATTAATAAATATGTATAGGTATAAAAAATCAAGTAGGCTATGTGTACTCCGGTTTCCTATCCATGTGTTTGGAAAAACTGTATTTAAATATTTTATTACGGATCTGCAGTTATGAGGGGGCGCCCAATCCTGCTGCCACCACAATTCTCCTAATATATTTGGTAGAACGTTTTCTAGATAAGCCCAGAACTGATTATTTAAAAACTCGTGATATTTCTGAGCAATTAACTTTCCTTTAACAATATAAGTTTCCAGAAGTCTGTTATGCAACATGCTAACATATATTATTCTTCCTCTATAGACCAGTAATGTTCATTATGCCTACGGAACATGCCGTTACTTGAAAAACTGCACCCATGCGGCGAGATCACTTTATTTAAGAAGTTGGGGTTTTCGTTTACTTTTCCTTAAAGCCAGTCTCCTCAAGTCATCTCCTTCACGCAACTCCTGGCTTACGTGTATTTTATAAGATATAAATTTTTCATTTTTTAAAGTTCTCCATACTTTTGTTGTGGAAAATCTAAATTATGCGAAACTTCCGAGTGGATGTAGATCTTTTATTATTAACCTGTGATAATGTATGAATGTAAGTATGTATGTATGCGCATTTATAGCAACTGGCGATCATAAGCTACTCCTAGGGAAAAATTTCACAGCATTCTGGCAAATGAAATTTTTGTGATCGCCTGTTATATTAATAACCACAGTTTAAAATGTTGTCAATTTTGTGTTGTTATTAACAAGTGCCAACTTTGATTCAATTATTTTTTACTAGGCCACTTAATTTTTTATACTTATTGCATATTTTTATTAATATTTTTCTTGTAAATCGAGTTACTTACTAAACATGTTATGCCAAATTTAAACCTGTGTTCTATCTCTTATACAGAAGCGAAATGACCATGCTTAAGCCGAATTTAAATCACCCTGTACATACGATTTTCTCTACATAGCAGTTGGGCCTTAGAACTTCGTCCTTATTTTGACAAATTAGGCCATTCTGGGCACTTTTTAAAAGACAGTATACCTAATATACATGTTTCCTCCTCATCTATATCGCTTTCAGTCTCAGAACAATCGGGATCAATATTTCGTTATTTATACAATGCCTGATAGAAAATGTCCATGTTTACAATACAATCTTCATTGGTTATTTTTACCGCGGTAAATTCGTATTCATGCAAAATCCGCTCCGGATTTAATTTTGACACATGTACGTATTGTAAATTGGAATGCTTTTACATGTCAATGCTTGGAAAGCTTCGTATGCCTGTTCGGAACGCAGCCTTTGACAAACAGTTATTATCATTTTTTTTTTGTGTCTTTGGGCCGAGATCTAGGCACAAACGGAAGTGTCAGGTATCTCTATGCTCATCAGCTACTTATGGTTATTAACACTACCCGTCACTAGAATTTTGACCTACTAAAGGAATTCCACCTTTAGTAAGGGATCTTTAACGTGTAAATAATCATCGCATTGCCACGTGACGTACAGTTTTACTTCCTATCTGAGAAGAAGTGCTTTAGTTTTTCTCCGTTTTAGAACCATTCCACCACCGAGGCAGCTAAACCCTTATTTTTATTCCCTGTTATAAAATCGCAGTACCATCTGTTGACAATAAATAAACTACACTGTAGTGGCAATTCCATTCTGACAATCAGTTCTTTTCTGTTATAAAATCGCAATGCCATCTTTGACGCAAAAATAGAAATATATGTAACGCTAAATATTATTTATAAAATTTTGTATAAATTGTTTGATTCTGTCTTATATATATATATATATATATATATATATATATATATATATATATATATATATATATATATATATATATATATATATATATATATATATATATATATATATATATATATATATATATATATCTGACACGTCCGAGTCTGACTCGTCTGAATCTGACACGTGGAAATATCCCTCGTTCGAATTTCTCGTGAGCTTAAATTTTTTAATCCCTACAAAAAGTGTCAGGCGTTCCTAAAAATCTTTCATTTCAAACAAATTTAATTACGAATTTTATTACGCTTTATTAATACAGAAGTATGGATACACAATCGATGTACTGCGACATGCTCAAGTGTACACTATAAAACATTGTTAACGAATCACCAGAATCTGACACGCTCGAAAAGACCAGATGGGTCTAAAGAAGCAGGACCAGATCTAGGGGGGGGGGGAGCCGGATAACTGCCCCAGGGCGGCAAAAATGAGGAGCGGCAAAATTGTGGTCGCCGGGCGGTTGCACGCAGTGATCACTTTTCTCTCTAGAAGAGGAAAAAATTATCATGCTGCGCAGGTTTTTATTTAATTAAATGCTACTTTAGCGGCTGTAAATCATTAGACGGACCAACATCTTGTAAAGTGCTGTCTTGTCTTATGATTTTCTAATGCTGTCTCCTAAGAAAATAAGACAGCACTTAAGCACGCCAAGCGGAAAGAAAGAAGAAAAAGGAAAGAGGGAGCCGAATCTTTCGGTATGTAATGATTTTTGAATTAAGAATATAAAGAAATTCTTACGAACTTTTTTATCGATTTTACATTTCTGAACTGGCAACCCTTTTCCTTCCGTGTATGTTTGACGGGGATTCCCCTCAATACGTTTTAAAATTTGTAACAGATTCTTTAGACTTTACCAGTAATAGTTGCAAGCGGTGAAAGAAGTTTTTCTAAATTAAAAATAATAAAAAATTATCTGCGACCACCATGACACCATCTGGATTTGCTATGATTTCAATCGAACATAACATTTGCGACAGTATAAATTTATCAGAAATTATTAAGGATTTTGCAGAGCAAAAGTGCGAAGAAAATGATTTTAATTACGAAGTAGAGTTTAATATTCTCAGAAAAAAATGTTTTATTTACTTAATCTGATTATTTTAAAAAATGACTGATTCGTTTTGTAGCGTTACATAATTATGTGTTTTTTATATGTAACGTATGAGCCTTAACTTAATTACGAACCGACTTCATAATTTTAACAATTTGGTCCGAATCTTTTTAACTTTAAAACGATTTTGATAAAAAATGTTTATTGCTCCATAAGTTAAATGGTCATACGTAGGCAAGATTAGCCCGAGACAGGGAAAAATGGCAGTTGGCACTAAGGAAAAGAAGCCTATACCCAGCAGTGACTCGAAACAGGTTGATGAAGTTGAAAGATGTCGATAAAAAAATATTTCAATACTTGTTCAGAAGCCCCAGTAGACTAACATATGTGAATATTATACAATTCCAGCAATATCATATATATATATATATATATATATATATATATATATATATATATATATGATATATATATATATATATATATCTGTGTGTGTGTATTTTGTATGTGTGTATGTGTATGTGTGTATGTGTGTTGTGTGTGTGTGTGTGTGTGTGTGTGTGTGTGTGGTGCGTGTGTGCGGTGTCGTGTGCGCTGTGCGTGCGTGTGTGTGTGGTGCGTGTGCGTGTGTACGTGATGTGCGTGTCGTGTGCGTCGTGTGTGTGCGTGTACGTAGATGCGTGTGCGTGTGTGTGTGTGCGCTGTGCGCTGTGTGCGTGTGCGTGTGTGCGTGGTGTGTGCATGGTGTGCGTGTGTGTCGTGTACGCGTGGTGTGTGTCGTGCGTCATACAGTGTGGTGTTGTGCGCGGCTGTGTAGTGCGTGTGGTGTGTTGTGTGCATGGTCGTTGCGTCTTTGGTGCGTGTTTGATGTAATGTATGTAGTGTGTAGTGTGCAGTGTGGTGTGTGTGCGTGTACGTGTGCGTGCTGTGGTGGTTTTATTTTATTAATAATAAGATAATGGTTTAATAGTCAAACACTACAAAATTGATAAATCTTCCTGTATTTCAATTCCGTTGAATCTTCATCAGGGCTTAATATAAATATATATATATATATATATATATATATATATATATATATATATATATATATACAGTATGTCCCCGGATCGACTTTGAAAGAGGGAAAATTCTCTTATTTTTGATTTCTCAGAAAATTTCATTCTTGATGATTTGCCCTGCTTGTTTTCAAACCCACGAAACACATATTACTTTCTATTTTACTCGTACGGTTCTCGAGATAATATCATTTTTCTTGAAAAATTGGACAGAATGTTTTTCCTAATTTTTAGAAGTAACTTTAGTAGGCGGATTTCATTGAAAAACACCACTGACAGAAATTGTCAAATGTGATAATTCTGTTGAACTGCAAATTAATTCATGCTAATTTGAATTGTATGCTATAATGTTGACTTTACAACAAAGAATTTATCTAATTCAATGTTACGGAACTGGGGAAGAGTGCTACCGAGTTGTTATCAGAAAATTCAACCAAAAATACCCGGAGGTTGCCATTTCCAATGCCGGAGAAAAAAGCTTGGTAACTAAATTCCTTCAAACAGGCTCGGTTTTAAACCTAAAGAAGCCAAAGAAGTTGTTCTCGCCGTTCATTCCACAACAGAAGTTCCAAGGTTGTCTTTTGGAAGGAGGGCACTACGAATTGGGATAGGTAAATGTCATTTACAAAGAATCTTCAAGGAGAACAAAATTTTACCATTTAAGCCGCAATTTAGGCAAACTTTAAAGAACGGTGATGAAGCCAAACGTCTGGATTTTTGTTTGGAAATGGGCAATAGAGTTTTGGAAGATTCAAATTTTCATAAACGAATAATGTTCTCCGATGAATCGACCTTTTCAACTAACGGAGTCGTTTCCTCCCAACATTGCCGTTACTGGAGTAGGACGAATCCAAACTTCCGAATTGCTAGTCGCAACAATGTGTGGTGTGCGGTTTCGTACCATGGAATTATTGGCCCATATTTTTTGATCAAAATTTAAACCGTTATTCATATTTGGAAATGTTGCAAAATTTTTTTACTGATAAACTGGATGAATTGCCATTGAACTACCAAATTGAAATGTTCTTCCAGCACGATGGGTGCCCTGCTCATTATGCCGGTACTGTTCGCCAATGGCTCAATACAGAGTTCCATGATAACTGGATAGGAAGAGATGGTCCCATGTTATTGGCCACCGAGAAGTCCTAATCTCACAATAATGGACTTTTATCTGTGGAGTCGTTTAAAACAAATTGTGTACAGTGAGCCATTAGACAATGATGAAGAGCAATTGAAAAGTAGGATACGGAATGCTGTCCAGTCCCTTTCAATCGAAGAAATAAGGCGCAGTTTCAATGAATTCAGAGCTCGCATTGAAATCTGTGCGGAAAATGGAGGAGCATTATTCGAATAGAAAATTAATAGTTCAGTTTTTTGAGAATTTCATTTCATTTTACCATCAATTGTTAAATTTATTAATTAAAACTTGTGAGACCAATTTGATTTTTCCTTTGAAACAAATCAATTTACTTCAAAAATTACGAAAAGCTCGAATTTTTCAAGAAAATGATATTATCTCGAGAACCGTTTGGTTAAATAGCAAGTAATTTGTGTTTCGGGGTTTGAAAACAAGCAGGGCAAATCAGCAAGAATGAAATTTTCTGAGAAATCAAAATAAGAGAATTTTCCTCTTTAAAGTCGAATATATATATATATATATATATATATATATATATATATATATATATATATATATATATATATATATATATATTGATTCTTTCTGACACTGTCAAAATTTTAAATTAGGTGACTTGAATTTTGTCCTTTTTTCACTTAAAAATTTTTTGTCTTTTGTATACGTTTCAAAAAAATTATTAATTAATTAAACTAGATGGCATAATTCACATATATGACACTTGGATCATTCTTGAAAAGGAAACTAAGATAAGCTTCTGAAACGTAGAAATAACTAGTTTACGATATAAAGACGAGAAAATCCAGAAGAAAATATTTCTAGAAATAAAAATACTAGTGGAAAACAACGAAATATATATATATATATATATATATATATATATATATATATATATATATATATATATATATATATATATATATATATATATATATATATATATATATATATATATATTATATATATATATATTTTGAATAACAAGCTCGTTGCTTATATGGTGTTAGTGTAAAGGGCGGTGAATATTATTTTTGCCCGGAGCGGCTAAATAGCTAAATCGGCCCTGTAAAGAAGTTTTCACTTAAAAAACGTGTTTTGATATCTTAAACCGTTTATGATTATGATTAATTAATTTCACGAACGGGCGAATAGACAAAGCTCCGATAATAGTGCAGAGAAAAATTTGCTACAAATTATCTTGTAGCGATACTGCAAACATATCGACAATATATTTGTAATACCTAGGTATTTCAACTCTAAATCTTAAAGATTTCGATAAACCACTAAAACAATTATTACGATTCATAACAGAATAAAGATAAACATCAGTAGTGTTAACATTAATTAATTCATATATTATTTTTTAGCAATACAATGTTATTTATTAAATTACTTAAATCTAAAAATACTAACGCATGCTTTTTTTTGCAGGTGTGACTCTGGAACAGGTTGCTGCTCTCAAAAGTCGCAAGTGTGTAAAGTAGCTCAATCAGAAGAAGTGGAATTACATTTCTATGTAACAGATACAGTACGACAACGAAATTCACAGTTTAGAGAATTTTTTGTTACAAATCATACGAAATGTTCCTGTCAATCAAAGAAAAACGATATAAAATAAGAAATGTGAAAATAAAGAAATTTTTTTTTTAATTTTATACTGTGACTGAGACATTGAGATACAATGCTGTATATTTGTTGTATTAATTATCTAATACACAATGTGATTTGTAAGATATTATTGTAAGTTATTTATTTATTTTTATACTATTAAAAAATGTGTGATATTTATGTATAAGTTTAATACGTGTAGATAGTTATAGTATGTGTATTAAAATACCTCTCGAACTAATGGTGATATATAAGCTTTTTATGGAAACCATTAAAATGAATTACTTAAATATAATTGATTTTTTATTTTATTTAATCTAATAGATTTTTTAATTCTATTACTCGTTGGTGCACAAAACTCAACACATACGAGCGTTGGTGTCTCTACACCCTAGCTTTTTAAAACTCTTTAGTTTTATTTCTTTGTTTACTCTTCTTTATATTGAATCCGATGGCATGTTGAAAATGTTTGTGAATGACATAATGCTCTGTAAGTTATAGTGTACGGGAAAGACCTGTACCATAAGTCCACTTCTCCAAAAGTGGAAGCCCCGAAGTAGTGATGTTCTTGACAATTACGCCAAACTTGGACAAATGCTTTTGAGATACCATCTAAAGCGACTACAACTGTTTTACTGGATTGTTCTAATGTATTGTTGCAAACTTGGGTCAGATATCAAAGCAGAGCATCTGCTGAACGGCTCTGTCAAGGAAAGAGAGCAGTTACTGACAGATGGCTTTTTCCATGATTTGGGAATCGGTTGAACATTGCTAACTTCCATGATTAAGGAAGAGATCGAATAGAGCTTACACAGAACTGGTACTATTTCGGAGGAACATTTATTTAAGACAATATTTGGGATACCGTCTGGGTCAGTCGCGTTATTGAGATCAAACCTACTGGTCAATTCTAGGAGATTGTACAGAAAATAAATTGGTTTCATAGCGTATAAAGAAGAGCTGACTAGGAGCACATATTTTACAGAATCGCTAAGATAGAAGTTTTATGCAAATAAATCCACAAAAGATTGGCTTTGTCTACAGAATCAGCAACTACAGATGAGTCAAAGGATGTCATTGAGGTGAGGGGGGGGGGGCTAAAGATGTACCAAAGCAACTTTTTAGCTTTAGTGATAACACTTTTGCCGTTATTTCTAGCACCAACGTAGTCGGCATAACTATTGACCGTTTTATCATACTTCCATTTATGTAATATTTATTTTCCAAAGAAATTGCATCAGCACAAGCTTTATTGAACCAGGGTTGGGAACGGGAATAACCTATACGATTTGTTTCTTAGGAATGTACTTCAGTTGATGAAAGAGCAACTTCGGACGAAGAGGATAAATTAAAACAATATTCACGCCATGGAAAGGTTACAAAGAAATCCCATAAATCACTCCATATAGCTGACTTAAAATACCACACGGTTCAATCAGTGTTGCGAACAATAGAGGAATTAAGGACAGTAGAGCTATTTCTATTAGACAATGATCAGATAGACCTAGTGGGAAAAGAACTGAAGTTTTATAAACAAGTAGGTTTGATGTAAGAAGGAAAGATGTGGAATATGGTTAGCGTTATCAGGGATTCTTTTGGGTTCATAAATAATTTGTGAGATCACATGACAGCAAATGTTTCTGCACTATGACCAACAGGATAGTAGTACATGAAAATTGAAGCCAATTAGAGTTATGAACATTGAAATCTCCCAGAAATGAGATATCGCAAGATGGAACCTGAGAGAGTAAATAGACAACTTTCAAACTAAGGTAATCGAAGAAGTTTGCCATTAGGAGACCTATAAATGTAACAGTAGAATTTCACAAAAATAGTACCAGAATGTTTAAACCAAATCACGTAGAATTTTTTATTTTCCAAAGAAGAGATCCTCTTGTAAGCGATGTTGTCCTTGAGATAAGCACACACTCCTTTTTTGTATCCAAAGTTAGAGTGAACATTGTATTGGGGAAATTGCAAGTCGGATGAATCAGAGCTTTCGGATGACGTGTTTCAGAAAGAAACAAAATGTCAGGTTGTAATTGTTGGTGAACAGCATTGGATTAGACCTGATACCGCGGATGTTACAGTAATGGAGGTCGCTTAGGCCTTGCCCTCCTGACGTTTTTTCGACGCAAACACAGGTCAAAAATAGGGGGTCTGTTTCCCAAAAACAGATCGAAGTAGCTCAAAAACTGGACTCCGTTTCCCAAAAACAGGTCAATGAACTTTGACCTTGTCGGCAAACATCAAAGGATTTGGCCCAGGCTATTTGCCAAAAACTGAGAAAGTATAGTTCTCTATAGATCCGCAAAAATTTCCCACGCTCTTCAAAATTTTTCCACGGTCAGTAGCCGCAATACCTACTTTAGTGCTTAAATATTTTTCGAAGAAAAATATCTAGTGAGGGAAGCGTCACGTGTGTTCAAAATCTACCGAAGATTTGTTGTTTTGTCGAACTTTAGGATATTCATTAGTATCCAGCATGGTGAATTGAGTATAGATGATTAAAATTGGACATTTTAGAGTATAAATTTTGGAAGATTTGATTTAGTTACAAGTTTTACGTTATTTTAACATATCTGGGTTTGTCACAAATTAAAATTTAGAATCCCAATTCTGTGAACTATATGTTTTTTGTTTTGGTTGTTTGTCATTTATAAGTAGAAGTTCTTTTAAAAATTACCATCCCTTTCCACACGTTGACTTTGTTTACCACCACGACGTAATTTTCTGTTCGATTTCCGAGGTACCTTGGTTAATTGGGATGAAATTGAAGATGGCGAAATCTGAAATAATCTTTAATCAGTCTTAGTTAAGACGTTTGTTGCGGCGTCCGCAACGTACACGAAATGCTTTGAAGGAGATTGAACTTGTTACGTGCTTCCGAAGGAGGTGGGGGTAAGTGAAGTCTGCCGTAGGAAACCTTTTCCGTTTACCCTCTTTGGGGATATTTTTGAAATTTCGTTCACCCCAGGTCTCATCGTTTGTGTATCGTTTGTTTTACGTAGGTATTCCACAAGAAGGTCCTAGAGTTGAATATCAGTGCTGGTCCGAATTTTTGGATTGATTATCGCATTTCTTTTGCGGATATTTTTGTTTAATAAGTTCATGGATTTTTGCTAGTTTCGCGTACACTGCTAAACCCTAACGAATAATGAACTGATATATATATATATATATATATATATATATATATATATATATATATATATATATATATATATATATATATATATATATACAGGGTGGCGCATTAGTATGACAAAGTCCCATATCTCCTTTATTTAAAGAGATACAACCAAAAAATTAAATACAAAAGTTGTAAGATATGTTCTGGTGCATATTCCAAAAATATTTTTAATTATACAGGGTAGATCATAAAAGCTTAGAAGTAATTTTAAATTGTTTTTAAATAGAAAACCCTATATATTATTACATATTTAGATTCTACATTCAATTTTAGACACATTTTATGTACAATGTTTTATACCTAAGTCTAACCGTTTTTGACAAATTTCAAATTTTTTGTCAAAAATGACGTTTGCAGGCCAAAACATAGGTGGACATCTTTTCTAAACGAAGCCTTTATCAATTAGTTATGGTTGGTTTCCTTGGAAATGGGGACCTACTCTAATGGGCTGTATTGATATTTTTGTAATACATTCATACAGGGTGATCAAAAATGGACGATAAAAAGTAGATTCAAAAAAACCTATAAAGTCATTTTTTTTTAATGGAAACCCTCTAATTTTCTAATTCTATCTTATTTAGCATTAAAAATAAGGGTGACTTTGTATAAGAATGTATATTCCAAAAAATTGTAGTTTTTGAAATAATGACAATTTCACATTTTTTTTATTGTGAAAAGGCTATGCGGCTTTCAAGTTTTGTTGTTAGTTGGCCGTGACGGCGAGGCGTGGCATATAAAAATAATAGAGATCATCAGAAACGTCATTATTTATTGTCAGTTGATAATTTGTGTGATGCATTAGTGTATTTTATAGCAAATTGATTTAAAACTTGAATTAAAATTGTAAATAATGAATTTTTCGCAAGCCGAGATGGTTGATATGATCTTTGTTTTGGGAGCTAGTGATAAGAATACGCTCTTAGCAAGAAGAGTGTATCAACAACAGAGAAACGGCAACCTCAAAGAAGGGCATTTAAAAAGCTTTTGGAGCGTTTTGAAAGAACTGGCAATGTGTTATATGAAAAAAATACTAGGGAAACACGTGCACAGACTGAGGAAAATCAATTAAATGTACTATTAACAGTTACCGAAAATCCATATATTGGACAACGACCCATTTCTCAGCAGGTTGGTGTTGAACGACGTACGGTACAGCGGATATTGAAGTCTCAAAAAATGCACCCCTATCACATATAACTACTTCAAGAGTTGGTTCCTGAAGATTATCAAAGACGACTGGAATTTTGTCAATGGGCTCAAAACAAAATAAACCAACAAAGAAATTTTGTTCATTTGATTTTATTTACAGATGAGGCCACATTTCACAAAAACGGAAGTGTAAACAGACACAATTCTCATTACTATTCTCCCGAAAATCCACATTTTGTAAGATATACTTCTCAAACTAGATGGTCTTTAAATGTTTGGGGAGGTATTGTCGGTAATCATATAATTGGACCATATTTTTTTGATCAACGAGTAACAGGGGTAGTATACCAAGACTTTCTACAAAACCATCTACCTAATTTATTGCGTCAAGTGCCACAGGATACGCAACAAGAAATGTGGTTTCTTCATGATGGGGCCTCAGTACGTCATACAGGTCCGATAATAACTTTTTTAAATGCTAGATATCCAGAGTGTTGGATTGGGAGGGGAGGGCCTGTTGCTTGGCCTGCTAGATCCCCAGATCTTACTAAAATGGACTTTAGCATATGGGGGTACGTCAAAGAGCAGGTTTGTAAAATACCGCCTACAACAAAGGAAGACATGAAGATTAGGGTTAGAAACTGTTTTCAAAACATTGGTGTTGATATGTGTAGAAATTTGACCAGCGAATTTGAGAGACGTATTGCATTGTGTATTCAAGAAATAGGCGGACATTTCGAACAATTTATTAGGTAGTACGTATATGACGTGTTTCTAGTACTTTTATCTGTATAATTAGTTACAGGTTTAGTTACATTAGAGGTGTTAAGTTTATGATTAAGATTAGGACATAATTTGTTGAATCAAAAAAATATTGTCTTTACTTTAAGTTCGTTTAATTAAATAATTATTTATATGAGGTTCAATAAATTGTGATATTTCGATCTGAAGTGCTCGATTTTTTTTGTTTCGCCGCGCCCCGCCGTCCCGGCCAACTAACACCAAAACTTGAAAGCCGTATACCCTTTTTACAATAAAAAAATGTTAAATTGTCATTATTTCAAAAACTACAATTTTTTGGAATACACACTCTTAGACAAAGTCACCTTTATTTTTAATGCTAAATAAGATAGAATTAAAAAAATAGGGGGTTTCCATTAAAAAAAATGACTTTATAGGTTTTTTTGAATCTATTCTTTATTATCCATTTTTGATCACCCTGTATGAATGTATTACAAAAATGTCAATACAGCCCATTAGAGTAGGTCCCCAATTCGAAGGAAACCAACCATAACTAATTGATAAAGGCTTCATTTAGAAAAGATTTCCACCTATGTTTTGGCCTGCAAACGTCATTTTTGACAAAAAATTTGAAATTTGTCAAAAACGGTTATAGTTAGGTATAGGACATTATACATAAAATGTGTCTAAAATTGTATGCAGAATCTAAATATGTAATAATATATAGGGTTTTCTATTTAAAAAAAAAATGAAAATTACTTCTAAGCTTTTATGAACTACCCCTGTATAATTAAAAATATTTTTGGAATATGCACCAGAACATATATTACAACTTTTGTATTTAATTTTTTTTGTATCTCTAAATAAAGGAGATATGGGACTTTGTCACACTAATGCGCCACCCTGTATATATATATATATATATATATATATATATATATATATATATATATATATATCGGTTCATTAACGTTAAACCAGATGAAAGGTGATCAAAGCATATGGTTTGTTTCGTTTAAAGATTTGTCGTTAACGAAGTTTGTGTAAATTTAATCTACGAATTCATGACCATATACCGAAAGGGTCAATTGCCGCACCGTTGTGAGGGAGTAGGGAAAGTTTCGACTGACCATTTTGTGCATTGTGGAGGTAACTATATTTCTATATTCACTTTTGTGGTTTTAATAAAGTATTTATTTGTTTTTATTTTGGGCGGATGAATATGCTTTTTGTTAACTATTTCGTTCAGAAGTCCTTCAGACGCTTTCTGTTTACGCTACAAAATTTGTTAAATATTTAATTGTTCGACGGTTTCAATATTCATTGCTGGTGTGTGTAATTGAACCTTGCAAGAATCATTCCAAATCAAATCAGTTTTGTTAGAAATTTTACGTAATAAAGTTATATTTCAGGTAGTATATTATAATACATTAATATTAGACAAGTTGCTTTGGTGTGTGGAAATCCTTGCGATAATGCAGGCTCATATTCCATTAATATAAGTAATTTGATTGTAATCTCATTATATTTAGAATTACATTAGTTCTACATACATAAAGACAAAAATTGCATCGATTGGGGCTTGAATCTCGATGACGCAGATGGTAGCGCGGTACTCTAGCAAAATACAAGTCGTAGATTCAAATCCTACTCGAGGTAAACTTTTTATTTATGTATTTAATAAAATTAATAATAATTTTTAATTACATATTTACCTTTGAACTTATTCGTTCATAACAAAACTTATAATACATTAATATTAGTCAAGTTGCTTTGGTGTGTGTGAATCCTTGCGATATTGCAGGCTCACATTCCATTAATATAAGTAATTTGATTGTAATCCCATTATATTTAGAATTTACATCAGTTCTACATACATAAAGACAACTTTTGCATCGATTGGGGCTTGAATCTTGATAGCGCAGATGGTTAGCGCGGTACTCTAGCAAAGTACAGGTTGTAGGTTCAAATCCTACTTGAGGTAAACTTTTATTTATGTATTTAATAAAATTAATAATTTTTGATTATATTTTAGGTGTTTGGACAATACTCTGTTTGTTTATTTTAATTCTTATTTTCTTGTCAATGTATGTATAAATTGAGTATTATTCCTTTAAGTACAAATATCTTTGTAATATTATTCGTCCCTCACAATGTTATTATTAATTACGTTGATCAAAATTTAAAATATTATTTATTTTGGATTGCATTTAAGGCTACCGGATGATTTAGTTTTATACAAATTGTTGATTTACATAACTTTGCAGTGGCAACTTTTTATTCGTTTGGTTATTCAACAAAAGCTTTAACGTAGTGATAATGAGTATTTGCTATTTTGATTTTGGTGATATAAGTTCATTTTAACAGTATTCGTAAATATTTTTGAAGTCTTTTAGGAATTGACGTATCGGCTGTATTCGCCGTTTTAACTGGTTGGCGATTAAAGGTAAGCAAGTTTGTTTTATTTGTTTGCGTACGTAGCTGTGTACTTTTTTTCGCATTAGGTATTACTCCAATTTGGATGTTTATTGAATTATAGGACCGTTATAGGTATTTGATCGTATTTGTTTAGTTTCATGTTGTGACGTATTTCGTTTTGAATTGAATAATCAATTACCGTATTGACCAGTTATTTTTGGTTATTTGAGTCGATAATTTTATGTTAAAGTTTATCTAAATGTATAATGAGTTTTGAGTTTTATTATGATCATTTGACAGATTTTAAATGAAGTTTTAAATTTTATCGCGTAGTGATTTTTGGAGTAGAATTTTAGATAGAGGTGAGTGTTTGAGTGAACATTATGATTTCCTGTTAGGCCATTATTTTAAGATCTAGTTCATGACGTTTTCCCGCTATAAATTTTTTAACAGGTGCCGCCTTTGTGGTCTTTTCCCTGATTTTTGTCGTTATTGAGTGGTGACGAGTGTCCTTTAGGAGTGATAAGTAAGAACCCCGCCCGACTTAAAAGAGATTTTTACCCAACTCTAACTCGATAACGTAAGTTAAGATGTGTATCATTTTATTTTTACTAAAGGACTTAAATTATAATCTAAATGTTGAACATAACGTGACTTCAAGGTCGTCGAGACACCAAAGATTCTTAATCATTGAAGAACATTTAGAAGCTAATGATAGGTCACTGATTAAGCTGAAGGAGTTCCGAGTTTTCAACACAAACGAAAAGATACCTCAGTGAGAGGAAGATGTTGTGGCAGTTCGATGGAATGTTATATCCATCAGGTTCGCTTGAAAGAAAAAAAATAAAGAGAGTTCAGAGTCCGATGGAAAAACAATAATTACGGAGTCATAGGAGGATAAGAAGTAGTCAGCTGAAGCTATGAACGTCGTGCGTAACAAAAGAGTTGGTTAGTTATTGACTGAATCGTGCGCGGTAAAACTGAAAAATATATTTTGACAACTATATTATACTAAAGGCGGAAAAAAATTACGATTTGGAAAAATAAAAAATAACAGACTCTCAGAATATGATGATGATCAAAAACATGAAGCGATGTGGGTATGCGCCAAAATATACATTACTGGAAAACTATGTTACTGTTATTGTTATTATTTAGTAATCGGGATGATACTGTAAATGTTCAAAATGTCCTCCATTGCGCTGTAGACAGTGTTCATAACGATCACGCAGATTTTGAAACATATTCTGGAACATAGGTTGCTTCAGAGTCCTGAAAAAAGAGTCGATCTTCTGACGTTATACAGGCACAGTTTTGTGTGGATCTGGACAGCTGAAAATTTTCACACATAAACACCAGGTGGTGTCAGATCGGGGGAATGTAAAGGGTAGTGAAACTCACTCCCACGGGAAATGATTCGTCCCGAAAAGGCCAAAAATCGTGCACAATATTCAATCCTAACATGCCTATATTGCTCCGTCAATTGTTGTCCAACCTGTATTCGGTACGGAAATCAACCTAAGTCTTTAAACAATCGTCGAAGTGCTGTTTAATTTCAGGGATGTTCATCGAAGACTTCGCTTAGGTGTCTGCAACACCTGAATGAGTAAATGTCCATGATTTTCATTTATGGACACACTTACTGGCCGACCAGAGCTTCCCTTTCGTGGACACAATATACTACCCGTACGACGAAATTTTGTAACGATAGACAGCATAACTGTGTTGCTAGGTACCGGCTTATTAAAGTGTTCACGATATTGCTCCGCCACTAACTTTAAACTCGGCCCGCCTTGATAACCATTTCCGTACGAGCGAAAATAATATTCCACTGTGAATACTTTTTCTTCTGTCGCGTGACCCATTGTCCCTTCCAACCACGGAGTACAACGCTCGTTACACAACTAGCAATACAAAATAGTGATGCAACAACACGCAGACGCACACGCATGCGCATGCGGGCTGCGCGAATGCCGATACTGTATATTTTGGCGCATACCGCAGAATGTCTAACGTGGTACAAATGGTTCGACAATAAATCGGTTAATTTCTTGCACAATTTTCTTGGAACCGAAATAAACACGGTAAGAATACGAAAGAAAAATAGTTATGACACAGATGTCAAATGCCCACAAATTAGTCCCGACTGCAACCGCCGCATGGGATAAGTTGATTCAAGCTAACAATTTACACCAAGCACACTGTATTGAGAGGCGACCAAATAAGTGGTGGTACACATTATTGTTTGGTCTTCTCGTGTGAATGTTAACAACAACTTTGTAGTCTTAAAAAATTAAACCCAAAGACGCATGGTTACCCTTTTAGAAGTTACACCAGAAAAGAGTATGGATTCTCTATTGCAACTTATTCGAAAAAATATCGGTATGTAGTTGCACATTGTAATGCATGTCCCGTAGTGGCCCTACACCAGCCCCAAAGCGTAGGAAATATAATGTGTGAATGTGTAAATGTGTGAATGTGTGAATGTGTGATTGTGTGAATGTGTGAATGTGTGAATGTGTGAATGTGTGAATGTGTGAATGTGTGAATGTGTGAATGTGTGAATGTGTGAATGTGTGTGAATGTGTGAATGTGTGAATGTGTGAATGTGTGAATGTGTGAATGTGTGAATGATGTGAATGTGTGAATGTGTGAATGTGTGTAATGTGTGAATGTGTGAATGTGTGAATGTGAATGTGTGAATGTGTGAATGTGTGAATGTGTGAATGTGAATGTGAATGTGTGAATGTGTGAATGTGTGAAAGTGTATGTGAATGTGTGAATGTGTGAATGTGTGAATGTGTGAATGTGTGAATGGGTGAATTGTGAATGTGAATGTGATGAATGTGTGAATGTGTGAATGTGTGAATGTGTGAATGTGTGAATGTGTGAATGTGTGAATGTGTGAATGTGTGAATGTGTGAATGTGTGAATGTGTGTGAATGTGTGAATGTGTGAATGTGTGAATGTGTGAATGTGTGAATGTGTGAATGTGTGAATGTGTGAATGTGTGAATGTGAATGTGTGAATGTGTAATGTGTGAATGTGAATGTGTGAATGTGTGAATGTGTGAATGTGTGTGAATGTGTGGATGTATGTGAATGTGTGAATGTGAATGTGGAATGTGTGAATGTTGAATGTGTGAATGTGTGAATGTGTGAATGTGTGAATGTGTGAATGCGAGAATGTGAGAATGTGTGAAAGTGGGAATGTGTGAATGTGAATGTGGAATGTGTGAATGTGTGAATGTGTGAATGTGAGAATGTGTGAATGTGGAATGTGTGAATGTGTGAAGTGTGAATGTGTGAATGTGAATGTGGAGTGAATGTGGAATGTGTGAATGTGTGAATGTGTGAATGTGTGAATGTGTTAATGTGTGAATGTGTGAATGTGTGAACTGTGAATGTGAATGAATGCGTTGTGGAATAATGGGGAATTAAATGTGTAACGTCATGTGAATGTGTGAATGTGTGACTGTATGAATGTGTGAATGTGTGAATGTGTGAGTGTGTGCGAGTTTGTGAGTGTGTTTGTGTGTGTGTGTGTGTGTGTATACACTAGCCGCACCCGTTGCGCGTTGCTGCGATCTCATAATGGGGGGCGATATTAAAATGTGATAAACGTCTATGTTTTACCAATCGTCGAGTCAATAAACCCATAGAATAAAGTTTCACAAAAAAGTAAACCCCTCATTTCACCCTCTTAGGGGTAGAATTTCGAAAACCCCTTTCTTAGTGAATACCTACACGTCACCCTCAATCAATAGATCCCGATCGATGCAACTGTTAAATTTTACTTAACGACTATTTAAACCTCGCGCGCCGCAAGCGCAAAGTTTAAATAGCCGTCAAGTTTTTTAAATTTTCCAATTTTCTGCACAATTTTCTTAATTTTTCTTTCCGTAATAACCTTCTACAAAGTAGGTATTTAAAACTTAAAAAAATTCAATGAAATCTGTAGTCATAAAACTGGAGATTCTATGATTCAGAATAAGACAAAAATTATCATAAACGCTTTTCCGAAAATGCTTCCTAACCGAGATACAGGTTGATTAAAAAATAATGTTTTTAAGATATTTTTAAGATTCCTCAAAAACTACAAAAGATGTTACACTGAGATTTGGTACACCTAAATGTCTGATTAAGTACAATTAATCAGGTGAGTTTGAGTCAACTGGCTCCATCCAGTGGCGTAGAATATGTTAAGTTAATCACTTTAAGTAAAAAAAAACGCACGTCCCTGCTTTTTTTGAAGAAATATTTTTTTGTTAAGTTCAACATTTAATTCTGCAAATAAAATCATACTTGGAATTTTTTCGATTCTGCACCAGTTTTTGAAATATTTTGCATTAACATAAACGACTACATTATTCAGTAATAACCAAATTAAATAAATCAAAGATTGCTTTGCGTTTGACAGTTACGTATCTTATGTTTGCCAAAATAGTTGCATTTACGCGTGTTTTGTAATTCATTGTTTGTGTGTAATTACTGTGAAAAAATGAATTATTCCAAACGAGAACTGGTCGATATGCATTTATTTTATGTTAGTACTAATTGCAATGCTCGTTCAGCTGTTCGTCTTTATGAACAAAGATTTCCAAATAAAAGACATCCACATCATACTACGTTTAGAACCGTTCATCGTAACTTGTTGTATGGAAGTATAAAAGGAAAGAAAAATTCCGGACGAAATGCTCGTGTACCAGTTGAAATTGAGGAACAAATTTTAGATATAGTTTATGAAAATTCATCAATAAGTACGCCTGAGTTAGTTTTAGAATTTGGTGTGTCGCATAGCAAGTCTTGGAAAGTTTTACGAGAACAAAATCTACATCCCTTTCACCTACAAAAAGTACATGCATTGTTGCCTGCTGACCATCCTCGTCGAATGAATTTTTGCAAATGGTTTTTAAATAAAAATGGTGAAGATGTACAATTTGTTAGAAACTTATTGACCACTGATGAGTGTATTTTTTCCCGAAATTGAATAATAAACTTGCATAATTTCCACAAATGGTTAGATGAAAATCGCCACCCAACTGTAGTTACAGCTCACCAACATAGATTTAGCGAAAATATTTGGATAGGTATACTAGACGATCACCTAATCGGACCTATCCGTTTTCCTCAAAGACTTACTGGCGAATTCTATTTTAATTTTTTGATTTGCCAGAATTGTTTGACGACGTACCCTTAGATGTTAGAATGAACATGTATTTCATGCATGATGGTGCACCACCACATTCTACACGAAATATCAGAGAATTTTTAAATGCATGGTTCCCTGGACGCTGGATTGGACGAGGAAGTGAACGTACGGTGGCCGGCACGATCGCCAGATTTAAACCCATTGGATTTTTTTGTGTGGGGGTATCTGAAAACTCGTGTCTATTCTGTTCAAATTGATAATCGAGAGCAACTTTGGAATCGCATACAGATGGCATACGATGAGATTAGGGCTATGCCATAAATTTTTCAGCGTGTTAGGTTTCATTTGCTAAGAAGAATACAAACTTGCATTCAAAAGGAACAATATGCATAAAAATAATTATTATTTTCTTTTTGATTCCTTCAATATCTCTTTAATAATGTACCTAATAGTTAACTGCGTTATTTTTTTGTAAAATAAAACAAATTTTGATTTTTATTGAATAATGTGGTCGTTTATGTTAATGCAAAATATTTCAAAAACGGGGTGCCGAATCGAAAAAATACTAAATATGATTTTATTTACAGAATTAAATGTTGAATCTATCAAACAAAATATTTTTTCAAAAAAAACAGGGGCGTGCGTTTTTTTTTTACTTAAACTGATTAACTTAAAATATTCTAAGCCACTGGATGGAGTCAGTTGACTCAAACTCGCCTGATTAATTGTATTTAATTAGAAATTTAGGTGTACCAAATCTCAGTGTAATATCTCTTGTAGTTTTTGAGGAATCTTAAAAAAACCTTAAAAAAAGCATTTTTTAATCAACCTGTATCTCGGTTAGGAAGCATTTTTGGAAAAGCGTTTATGATCATTTTTGTCTTATTTTGAATCATAGAATCGCCAGTTTTCGTTTGTCGGTGATTTTAAAATACACCCTGTATATATATATATATATATATATATATATATATATATATACATATCCAAAACATATCAATCACTCAAGATACTTCATATTTTATATGAACAATAAATTATTCCTTAATTCTTTCAGATAAATTAATTAAGTAGATTACCATTTTCTTCTGTCTGAATTTGGCGATTCTGCTATAGAAACTTCTATGTCTATATTATTTTTTTACTAGGCCAACTCAAGCACTTTACCAGTCCAACACCTTGGAGATACTGATTTGGTATAAAAATACACTAGATTCTACAAACCACGTCAGCCAACAAATAGTAGGTAATTGTATTATAACTATACATAACAGTAAGTGGTAAGCACAATTGATATGCAAATATGTTTGCCCAGTTTTGATTGTGATGGTGAATTTTTAAATATGGTACAGGATACCCTGCAGCTATGGTGGAAAGAGTTTCGGAATATCAACAAGTGGAAGAGTATGCTGACGAATAACTGCTAGCTCCATTTGCTGCTTACGTGCCCCTCGATATTTCACTAGGTAATTTTATATATTCCATGTTCTCTTGCAATCTCTTTATATTGGTACTATCTACAGGGCGAGTACATTACATTCGCAGTACACGACTTATTAAATAAAAACAGAAACATCTTTAAAAAAAGTAAAGAAACAATTAAATGATATCAAAATATACCTAAATCTGCCACCTTAGAAGTAGAATAAAAAGAAGTAAAAATGTTTCTGGACAAATATACAGGAATGTTGAAGTAAATTAGCTATAAAGGTTAGGACAGTCAAGTTGGTGGTGAATAAGCAAGCTTATGAAGCAAAATTACACTATTTTGGAAACCTTCTGTCTTCAAGTGATGTTATATTAAAGCAAGTAAGTAGCTCATTACGTGGATATCCTCTCTTAGGGTAGCTACCGGTTACTTTAAAGGCCAAACATTTTAAAAATCTTCGTTGCACAGATTTCAATAAAATTATTTGGTTGCCATAATGAGGGTACCACACTAAAGAACAATATTCTAGTTTTGAACGTACTATAGAAAATAAAGAAGTTTAAGTTTTAATATTTCAAAAAGATTTGCAATGACGCCATATGAATCCTAAAGTTTGAACGGCAGATCTGGTTATACGGAAACCCAACGTACTCAGAAGTGTATCATTTTTTTTCAAATTTAATAGCGTTCAAAAGTAGCGTCTTCGTACGTAATTAAATACTGCATTTACAGTTTTCATTAAAAGTGGCACTTTTGTCTTGCTCAATGGCCTTGAAATATAGAATAAAGCGCAAAATAACGTTCCAATTAGAACTATTTATTTGTTGCTTTCACACAATGCATTTTTAATTACACGCTATTGTTCTGATATTAACATAGCGAACATTACAATAACACCAAATTTAAGTTTATTTTGACAGTTTGTTATCATTTTATACCTACCCCTTGTTCGGGAAATCTCGGCTCCCTTTACCGCTACCCGTTATCAGCAGCTCAGACTGCGTTGTGATATCTCATGATTTTACATGATTTTGCTCTTCATCTCATGATCTAATAATTTAACTATAAAATCTCATGATTTTCGTATTTTGCGTTTTAACATAATTATAAATGAAACAAATACAATTTTACGTGTTCGAATAATAAATTAGCAAGAAAATCTTGTTAAAATATTTTAATACGCTACGCTACTGGATACCTTCGCCGCCTGTGCCGTTATTAACTAACTTCACATGCTTTAGTGGAGGATGCGTGATGCGCATATGCATGTGCTAACGCTAAATCTTCGAACTCAAATGGCGGATGACGTTTATTTTCTTTTTTTCGGTCTTTTATGTAATTGGTTTCTACTACCATAGCTTAATTAAATTGAGTTGTGGTTTTAGTTTCTTTTATGTTACTGTTACAAGTTTGAGTATATTAAAATGTTATGTAATAGTTAAGAGTTTTGATTGGTTGATTTTTTAAATAAAGTTTCTCCAATGCAGTTTTATAAATTATTATAGGGTATATTGAAATAACCTTGACTTCCGTCAATGTTGCAGTGTTGCCAACAGAATATTTATTTGTATTTCTTAAAATAATTGTTTTATTAACCGAATTTAAAATTTACATGAAAGTATCAATACCAATTGGCAACGCAGCGTACTAACAGAAGTCGGGGCTAATGCAATACATGACGCCCTAAATTGTGGCATGGATGGCAATATAAAATGTTTAAAAACGGCAAAATAATAAATAATTAAATACCAAATATTTATTAATAATAGTCTCATGATTTTTATTATCAATCTCATGAATCATCGTGCTCATGAAAACGCAGAATTATGATCTCACAACACTGATCAAACTGCCGGTGATAAACAAAACTCGATACCGAACGGTTGTTTCTGTTTACCTACTTATTTTTAACTGTTATAAAGTTTCTACAGATATTATATTTAACTGTTTAATTTATCGACGAAACGAATCATAATTATCCCGAAAAATTTAAAAGTACTATGTTAGCAACATACGGAGATGTTTTAATACATGATGAATGAACAGTTAAATAATTTAGAACCACAAGCAAAAGTCATTACCTACTACCGAAGTGACTCAATCCGTTCTTGAAGTTTGGAAAAAAGCTAGCATTCCAACCGTTACTGATGCAATGGTGAACCAGCTTATATTATCTTATTGCAAACAGTAGGTATAGACTATTATTGAAAAACTTTAATAGAGAACCCAAAAGTCAATCATATTTAGATAAAATACAAAGCTTTATCACTAAATCTACAATTCTTTTTTATTGCTGCGTGCAAATGCAGAGTATTCTTATTGTAAATGTGGAAAAAAGAAAACGGCCCCGGTTAAAGAACGCCTGTTTATAGATGTTTATTCTGTTGGTACGAGTGAAGCATAAATAATATATCAGACTTATAAGAAATTAATGATGTATTTCAATAATAGTGGACTGTACGTTTTACATCTTCAATGACAAAAAAACGACTGAGAGAGGGTAACTTACAACTACGAATAATGTGGTGCGCATGCACCCTTAAATCCTAAACATTAATATATTTTAATACGTAACATGCACCCCCCTTTAAAGGACTACTTTCAATAATGTCAGTTTAACATTGATATTGTAATTAACTAATAATCACTATTCAATTGGTAGAATACACAATTTTGAAACAGCTCTTTTAATAAGACCACCAGCGGTTTTCACTGTCACAACTCGTGTCACCTTATCTGCCCCAGGATGTACAGCGGTGACTCGTCCTAAGGGCCATAATAGCGGTGGTGTGGCATCTTCCTTTACAAGAACCATTGTTCCCACGTCTATGTTTGAGTTTGCTCGAAACCACTTTTTTCGCGCTTGCATTGTGTGCATGTACTCGCTACTCCACCTCTTCCAGAACTGTTGGAACATTTGGTTTAACCGTGTGTAATTAGTGAGTCGATTTGACGAGGTATACGTTTCGTCCTTCTGCGGTATGCAGTTAAGCACTTCTCCAATTAAAAAATGACCAGGTGTGAGAGCAAGTAAGTCATTAGGACCGTTGGATAATGGTGTGATAGGACGGGAATCCATCACGGATTCTATTTGTACAAACACAGTTGTCAATTGTTCAAATGTTAAATGGGAATTACCAACGACCTTTTTCATTATTGATTTGGCAGATTTTACTGCCTCCTCATGTAAACCTCCAAAATGAGGCGAATTTGGTGGTATAAATTTCCAATCTATGGAATTTGTTTTGAAATAATAGAAAAATTGCGAGGTTGATAATAATTTTATTTTATTCTGCCACCATAATGTTCTTTATACGCCTCCAAATGCGGGCGTAATGTGGTCTTTATAACACGGAAATGTCATTTATGCTAAGCAGCATGATTGACAGCAAACACATTACATGATATATAATAGCAATATGACAGTATCTTAGTAACAACAAATTAGCCTAATGTCGACTTTATTTCACTGCATTTGCATTTAAAAACTTGCCGAAAATACTGAATCTTTTTAATATTTTGTTCCAGTTTCATGGTGCAAAATAAAATAAAACATTATATGTACCACGGGCATAATTGTAGATTATGGCTCTCAGGAATATAAAAGCCCTCCGCTTCGCGTCGGGCTTTTAACATTCCCTCGAGCCATAATCTTCTGATTATGCCCTTAATACATAAATATCTATTATAACTCGTTTTAATTCATTATTAGCACCTACAAAATTTGTGCCGTTATCTGAATGAATAGATTTGCAAATACCTCTTCTACCAATAAATCTCTTGAAGGCTGTAACGGTTTAATTAAAAAGCAATTTCTAATTGTTTATAATTTCTTATTATATAAGATCTGCTCCAAGAAATTATTAAACTATTTTGAATTTGAATTATCCAATGAAAATTATACTTTAAATACAATGTGAACCAGGTCTTTATCATAAGGCCGTTGATTATAACAATTTTATGAAACGTATGATTATTGGAGAGAAAGTTGAGAATTTCTTTTCATTGTGTGTAGACATTTCCTAAGAAATCACTATAATTAACTAAAATCAAATTTGATCATCCTTCCTAAGTAAGTAATATTGTGATACATTATTCTTAAACACAATTTTAATATAATTCTTATATTTTAGAATTATTATAATAAACATGCGCACAAACTTAAGCCGCTTTAGTAACAATTAATAATTTTTTTAATTCATTCAAACCCAACTATTTTAATTGGTAAGATGTTATAATTTGCCAAATATTGATGTCTAATATGCCTACTTTTAGGGTTTTTTTTTGAGTTTATATATAAATATTTTTAATAAGTCAGAAAAATCAAAGATAAGGCCTCTTGGAAAATTATGGACCACGTTGGTCAGGATTAATTAAGGATCCAATCCCAAGAAAGATTATGAACCTTTAATGAAATAATTTTGTAAGGAAAATTACGGTTATTATAGTGAATGGAAGTCAGATAAGTTATTTACATTTATTTATCTCTCGCACAATCACACATAAATATTCACCACTCACAACCATATAATAGTAAGAAAATTAGTATCAAGAACCACTGAAAATGCTTTCTTTGTAAGAAATCACCATTCACCTATTTATTTGTAAGACATCAACACTCGCCCATAATTCATAGGCACATCTTCACCATTCACCCACTCATTCATTTATTAATTAAGAACTTAAATGTAATATTGATTGCTACTGTCAAGCCACTGATTCTGACAACTTTATGTTTATAAATTAAAATATGTTAAATGCCTAAATGTTATGTTTATTGGTTCATGCAACTTTCTTCGGACTGGGCTATAAATTCAATGACCCCAAACCACTGTAAGCAAGCCCTGGCGCCCGTAATTAACTCATGCTCTACGATCCAGCCGCGAGCGAATGGGGTAGGAGTCATTTGATTGTATGCACCATTTCATACAGTTTGTCTCTAAATATATATTTTTTTTGTAATCTCATGACATATTACAATATCCCATTCAAACAAGTTATAGCAAAGAATCAACGTTATAAGGCATTTAGAAATGCTAATGTGGTTAACTCTCCCACTACTTCTAAATGCACTGCCTTTGTCGTAAAGCAAACAAAAACGCATAAATACGCCTTTACAATCTTACGATTTCGCGTTGTACCATCCTTAATTAAAAATGGACCGGCATAGTCCACTGCAGTATGTAAAAACGGTCTTGAGGGTTGTACACGCTCTAAAGGATAGTCGCCCATTATTGGGCGACACGAACTTTTATTGAAACGCGCACTCTGCGCATTTTTGATAACTCGTCTAACTGTGCTACGACCATGAATAGGCCAAAATTTCCTGCGTACGCTTGCCTTCTACACTGCTATGCATATTTCTAATATGTTCCGAACTAATAATTAAATCTGTAAATGGACTCTTAGATGGTAAAACAATAGGATGTTTACGGTCAAAGTTTAATAATGATTTTACTAACCTGCCGCCAACACGTACAATTCCGTGTTTATCAATAAATGGACTTAATGCTAATATTTTACTATTATTATTTACAGATCTACCTAATTGTAATAATTTAACTTCCTCAGTGAATGAATCGGCTTGCACTAATATAACAATTTTCATCATTGCGTTTGTTAGCTCATCCAACGTTAAATCACCAGATAATTTGTTTGCCTTAATCGTACTTACGTTTTGTATAAACCGCAATATATATGCTACAACCCTCTGTAGTTTCGTTATACTCGAGTATTTGTACAATAATTCAACTGCATTAATGTTTGATACACTAGATATAAACGATCTGGTTTGAAATTTACGTATATCGGGGAGATCGTTTAACCTGTTTACTACATTTAAACTATAATTATCTCTTTCAAGCCATTCCGGACCCCGCCACCATAATTCGCTCTTTATAAGATCTTCAGGACATAGACCACGTGATATCAAATCAGCAGGGTTTTCATTGGACGTGATATGATACCATTGTGAAGGATCACTAATTCCCTGTATTTCTGTAATCCGATTTGCTACGAAAATTTGGAACTTTATTGGTTCTGATTTTATCCAAGACAAAACTGTTGTTGAATCACACCAGTAATAGGTGTTTGTAAATTTTGCGTTGAAGGAACTCGCTACCTTATGTACTAATTTGCTTAATAAAACTGCCCCGCATAATTCCAATCTAGGAGTTGTTATTGTTATAAGTGGTGCAACCCTTGACTTGGAACATAGCAACAATGATTTGACGTTTCAGACCCGATCCTTGCTTCGAATGTATACGCAGCAGGCGTATGCGACCTCGGAGACGTCACAAAATCCATGCAACTCTAGCTCCACGTAATCTCTAATAGTGACTTGCCTGGGCAAGGATATTGTTTCTAATTTACATAAATTGCATTCAATACGTTTCCATTCCGTATATACATATATATATATATATATATATATATATATATATATATATATATATATATAATGGCACTGATTCATCCCATTCCAATTTTTCTCGCCATAGACATTGCAATATTAATTTTGCCTTAATTGTTACTGGACCAATTAGACCTAAAGGGTCGAATATTTTTGAAATGCTGGATAACACGGACCGTTTAGTTACCATGGGTTCTTTTTTATCTAAATTCAAAGAGTACTTAAGTTTGTCAATATTTGCATCCCAAGTTAAACCTAACGTTTTTATATTTTGATCGTCCGTAACATAGTATTTATCCAGGTCTCGTTTAAAATCCGAATTATTAAAAATTAACTTGCAGTTGGAAGACCATTGTCTTAGTTGAAAGCCTGCGCCTTCTAAAATAATGCTTATATCGTTTTTCAATTTAATTGCATCATCTACTGTATTAGTACCTGTAATTAAGTCGTCTATGTAAAAGTCGTTAATAATTGTGCTACCTGCATTTGGAAAGGTTTCAATGTTGTCCAATCCTAACTGGCGCAAACATCGTGTTGCTAAAAATGACGCTGGTGACGTCTCGTACGTTACGGTATTTAGCTTATAATGACGCAATGGTTCTGAAGGATCCTTTCTCCAAATAATTCGCTGTAAATTTCTTTGATCCGCAGAAATATTGATCGGCCTATACATTTTCGTGATGTCGGCAACTAGAACGTATGAATGTTTGCGAAATCGTACTAATATTTCCAGTAAACCGTCCTGAATGTTAGGACCAACACACAATTTATCATTTAATGACGCTCCTGGCGCTGATTTGGAAGATCCGTCAAACACAACTCTTAGTTTTGTGGTCACGTTAGATTGTTTAATAACCCCTTACCCCGTGATGTGGAAGATATAATACTGACCCGGTATAATCATTCGGGGCTGTCACTTCAGTCATGTGACCAAGGATTTCATATTCTGATATAAATTCACAATAGGACCGTTTAAGTTCTGAATCGCGCGTGAATCGTTTCTCTAATGATTGGAATCTACTTATCGCATTGTCTAATGAGTTTAAAAATCAAAATTTTCTGCGCGCATAGGTATTCGTACTTCAAATCTGCCTGTTAAGTCGCGTTTAACGTTTAATAAAAAATGCTGTTCGCAAAATACTTCTTACTTGCTAAACTTGCGTGTGTGATCGCATTCTTCTAATTTCCAGAAATGCTCCAATTGGTCTTGCACGTCTTGATTTGTTGAATGCAAGGCTGTAATTGCATCGTTTATCTGTGTCATAGAGCCAGCGAAAATCCACCCCAATCGGGTTTTTGGAAAATAACATTTTCGTTATTGGCTTTCATCTGCCCTATACAAAACAAATTCCAGAAAACTTCGGCGCCCAAGAGCATGTCGACCTTTTTGGGTATATTAAATTGTTCATCTGCGAGTTTAATCCCTTTAGGAACGTTATGCTCGATGCCAATGTGCTTGCTAGGAATGTTACCAGTGATGTCTTTTAATATTAGGAAAGACAACTCGCGGCCGAACTCGTTGGGCAATGAACTTATTCGTGTGTTAATTTGTCGGGATATTTGTGTGACTGTTTTGCTTATGCCTGACACCGGAAGGTTAATTTTAGTTCCTTTAATACCTAACTTATCAAATAATTCTTGCGTAATAAAATTAGATTGTGACCCGGAATCTAATAAAGCCCTGCATTGAATCAAATTCCCACCTGCATCTACTACATTTAGTTGTGCAGTAGATAAAATGACGTACGTTTCGTTTTTAAAACAATGTGCCTAAATCATGCTATTCTCACTGACTAAGTGATTTTGCGGCGCGCACTGACCTTTTGACTCCTTCGTTAAATTGTTTTCTTCAAGATCATTTGTGTCTTCGCGTTTGTTGTATTGATTGTGATGTAAGATTGTATTATGGTTCTTGTTGCATTTTTTACAACCACTAGCGCGGCATTCGTTATTAAAATGGTTGTTTCTGAAACAATTGGCGCATAATTTCAATTTTTTTACTTCACAGAAAAAAAACTTGTATAGATTAGATAAAATACTTATGCACTAATTATAGGGACAAATAAAACCTAATTTACCCTAAACAAATGTTTTTACTAGAATTGCTCTACCAAATATAAATAACCATATTATCTAATTTATAAAATATTATTAGGAATTAACAAACATTTTTGTCTTTGAAAAGAAGTCGTTGGTTTTTTTAAATAAAATATTATGTGCTTTAGAAAAAAAAATTAGTAGTTGAAAACATAAATAATAGGGTTGTGTGCGATAAAAAAATGTTTTATCGAAAAACGGCGAGATAATTTACTAAGCTGCACAAAAAAAGTACTAATTTAGAAAAATCGCAAGTTGTAGTACACACTTTTACTTTGTGAAATACAAAATAAATGTGCTAGTGTATATAATACCTTAGTATGAGGGAACTAATTTAATACCTACATTAGATAATTATTTCACTAAACTACGAAAGAGAGAATTTGCTAGGGTAGATAAGTACACATGCTCACTTAGACAAAGTTTTTATGTGCATACAGGGTTTGTTATACAGGGTGGTACATTGAACTGGAATAAATTCTATATTACAAACACCATTCATTTGGTAAAGAAAACTGGCAACTGAGGTTGTTTAAAAACAAAAGTTTTGGAATCTACGTCAAATGAAAATTCAAAGGTAATATAAATGAAACAATATTGTGAAAAAATATTTTTTTTTTATTACGAACAGGAACTTATACATATTATACTTAACAAAAGTTGTAGTTTACTAACTAATATCATGTCTAACCGCGATGTACGTATTTCCATCCACCGAGATATGAGATAACGCCTGAAAGGGTTCCAATAAATCTTCGTATGATATAATATTATACTGTTTTAGAATTTTAACTTCGTATGCGTGATAATGCTCATTAAAATCTATTGTTTCAAAGGAGTTATATATAAAGACAATTTTATTGTCAATTTCAGTTATGTGGATTACTTTTCCAAACATGGGTAATAAATGATCAGAGCCTGTAATAATTACAGAAGAATATTTGAAAAGTAACCCATACATATTTACCCAAGGGGGCACAAAGGTCTCTGTTAAATTGAGGGGTTTTAAATAAATTATAATACAAAAGAGTATCTAATTTTACTATTTCACCTGGTCCCAGAAATGTCTTATTATCATCATAGACGACTTTTGATAAAAACTTATAACATAATTTTAATTGGTGCTTAATAGATAATGTTAAAGTGATATTTCTTCTTGAACTAGTAACATTCGCAGTTGTTTTTGATTCCTTATGTTTAGATTCAAATCTCATAGACCAAAGATTTTTAAGCGGTCCTACTTGTGACATAATATATGGATAATGCACCATATGATGATGCTTCGGTTTTAAATATATCGGATAGATATAGCTGATGGTGCTCAGTGATAAGAACTTTTAATAAAATTACTTTCTGGCTGGAAACTGAACTTGAAAATATGATATCAATAATTTCTCTTAAAATTATGTAAAGCTGCCAACCTTCGTCTACTTTTGGGACTAGATCACCCACAAATAAACCAAGATATCTCGTAAAACATAACATTTCAGAAGCCGACATTTTAAATTTCGTCTTATTTGAAAAATCAAAATTTTCCTCAATAGGAGATGGTTTATTTTTTGATTCTAAGCCCGAATAGTTTTCATACGAAAATTTAAATTTGCTAAGGTAAAGTATTTCATGTCAACTACAAATCGTTTTAAAATCACGAGAAAATCGTAATGGCATACGCCTTCTAGTAGATCGTGCATTATATCAACCGAAAGATTTTCTACAGCATGAAAGGATAAAGAATTCCAAACACAAGGTTCTGTAACTCCAGTTAAACTTACATTATCCATTTTGATATCAGATTCGTAGTGCGATTTCTTAAAAGATTATCACATTGAACACAGGACTTTTTTAAATCGGATTTGTGAATTTTACAAAATCGACAAGAAAAATTTGCAAAGAAGCTTTCGCAAAACCCTAATATAGTATGGAGACCTAAATTGTCCCCAATTATAAGTGCTAATGAAAAATAAATAATTTTTTCATCGGTAGGTGTTTTAACACAAATCCCAGTTTTTTCCAGAAAACTTAATTCCCTAGCAAGATGTTCAAAGATTGCTTTATTTCCAAATTTTTTTCGGTCTTGACTATGATGCAATTGAAATAAAAGAATTCGATCAAGAGAACCTTGAAGATGCGCTGGAAGAAATGGCAAACTAATATACATAGCACCAATTTTGTGAACTCCTGCATGCGACCCAAGTGGATTTCCTGACTCATAATCGTCATAATACAAGAATAAGGGAAACACAGTTTTATTACCAAAACCTAAAGCCTTTTGTTTCCAAAACTCAGAATGAACAAAATTTGTTATATTTTTAGTTTCAGCAGGTTGTATAAAATTTAATGATTTTTCAAGAACTTCAGGTAATTCAAAAAGTTGTTGAAGGACAGTTCTAAGAGGAATAAATGTTGCAGTAACATCTTTAAATGTTAATATTGTGTTACCATCTTTAATAGTTTCAACTGTTGTCTGACCAACCTTATATTCAATTGGTGGTATATAAAAGTTTGTTTGAGATAAAGCTTTTAATCTGAGATATTCGGATGAAAGTCCCCTAAAGGGATTCTGAACTTTATTAAAAAGTGTATTTGCAGTTGACACTTTTTCTTTACAATTAGAACACGATTCAAATGCATTAATGACATATTTCTTAAGAAAAATTATAAGGTCACTGTTAAATAAATTAGAAGTCTCTTCCACAATTAACTGAATAACATTTCTAGGTATAGCTGAATTGTCATACATCTTAGCTATAAATTGTAAAATGCAAGTATTTAGAATATTTTCAAAATCGGCGAAGTCATTATGCTGTTTATTAGTGTCATTATTAGTGCTAGAAACTAGGTTAAAAAAGTTTGAGCTTGTATTATCACTATAGTTGTCGGAGATGGAAATATTACATGCATTTTGAAACGTCCCGTGTTTATTTTTCAAATGTTTTCTAAAAAAGTTAATGCTTTGAAAATCTCGTCTACATAGTCCTTCCCTACATCTATAAGTACTATCAGTTCTTAGGTTATGGACTATTTTAAAATGCAAGAACAAACCCGTATACGAGTCAAAATCATTGGAACACAAATAACAAACTGGCATTTTTAGGCCTAAATATTTAAAAATATTAAGTAACACAAAAAAATTAAAACGACGTTAACTCAAAAATAGTTAACTCTGAATAATTAGAAACAAAACTTCTAAATAACAAAATAACCTTACTTTCTAAAAAGACAGGTAGTACATATATACTGTAACCTATTTTTATTTACAGTTTTAGATCTGCTAATAATGAATTAACACCAGTGAAAGATTTATCCCATTTGGTATGTAGCTTATATATTCTTTGTTGAATAAAAGTCCATACCTGTTCTGATTCCCTGGCGTATTCTGCATGTACAGCATGAAAACTTTTAAAACATATGTCTAGGGCTTTTAGACAAGATGGCATAAGAAACATATGTTGATCTATCCTAACATACACACTTTGAATCTCGGTATTTGAGGGCCCCACGACGATAATCAATGGTTGAAGACAAAGTCCAAGTTTCTGTATTTTTTTCACTTTATTTTCAACAGCTTGAGCTAGTTCTGATAGATTCTAAAAAATAATTATAATAAATAAAACGTAAGGCAACTGTATCTCTTAAAAATAAATTATTTATAATGGCTCTGCTGGGGCCTGGTAAATGTCAATATACTAAATCTAAAAATCTAAACTACGATTAAATTACCTTTAATCGCAACCAGAATCCTTCGGCAACTTCTAGGCGAGAAGGCCTCCACCGCCCTGCTGGTTTTCCCTTTCGGATACTTATTGTTGGCAAAATGTGGGTCAGTAATAGCATAACAATGTTAACCCTGGCATCTAGACAAATAAATACAATTATTAAATTTCAGATATTCCTATTACTTTCTAGGTAATATTGTTACCTGAAGAAATGTCAGCTGTCAAATTGTTTAATAGTTCTTTTATAGCGTTGTCTTTAGAAAAGATGCGACGACTTGCATGGTCTATAATTTTACTACTAATTGACTCCCAAGAATTGAATAAGTTCATTCCATGATCAGGGAAGGAGATGTTAAAATCAATTTCAACCTGGAAATAATTTACTATTATACATTGTATTACACAGGGTACCTGGAAATTTCATTCGAAAAATTTCAGGAGTGATTTTATCTAAAAAACATAAAAATTTTCTCTTCTGAACATTGGTGTGTACCTAAATGCTCAAATATGGGTTGTTTTTAGAACTACCAAATTGTATTTTTAGTTGCTTAATCCTAAAAACGTAGAAAATTGTAATAAAAGTACGTACACTACAGTTTTTAATAAAAAGTTTTGCTAAAGTGCCCTTGGGACGCCGCTGGATTTAATAATTTTTTATCGGCTAAATAAAGGATAATACAAACATCAAACTTTAAAAACTAGGTAATAACCCTGTATCTTGAAAACTATGCATTTTCGGACCTACGTTGATGTGAGAATTTTTATATTGTTTTATGTAAACTCCGCACTAAAATTATTTAAACAGAACAGCATATTTTCAAAATTGAATGTCAAATTTTTACGACCAATGGTGATTCAAATATTAAACTTATAGTCTTTTACGAAAATACCGTGTAGTTTCTTTACGATGATTTAAAAAAATTGTAAATAATTTCTTAGGGCTACTTTTTACATACAAAACACCTCTACATATAGTCAGATTTTATTCACGTTTCGGTTTTTTTTACCATTATCAACCTTGTTTTTTTGAATACGAACTTGGATTTTCTATTCAGAATTTTAAATGTTTTGATTTTCCAAAACCATTAACGTTTTTATGGGACTTATTCAAGTCCCCTACCAAAAAGCATATTTTTTGTCTCTCTCCAACACATTGAGTTTTTATGGGAAATGCCAATATTATGAATTGTGAAAGTGAAAACCAAAAATTTACCAACAAATATCCTTTTTCGGAACGTAGACAGAGAAAAGTTTTGAAATAATCGACCAATTTGCCAGGATGAAGTAGGCTATTTGTTCTTATTTTCGATGTTTTAGTCCAATTCTCTTCCACTGTTGTCCATGGTTCGGTGGAGTTTTTCAGCTATAAAATAATGTCTTCATACGTATCTTCTATAATTAAAATATATAAGGCAGTGTTAAAATTGTTTTAACAATTATTCCAAAGTTTGAAATTACCATCATCATCAGGTGTAGGTAATTTGGTGTCTGATTTCGGTTTTCCAACTTTAGGTAATAAACCACAATCTCTGAAGGATCTTCTGAGGGTATAAAACTTTGACACTAGTTTGCCTTTTGCCACAGTTTCGGTTTTTCCATTTTTTTCTACTTTTTCTTTTGAAAAATATATTTGCTAGAATTACAATAAAAATTGTTTTATTTAATTTTTTAAAATCAAAAAAAAATTATAAAGTGACGCGACTCAAACCAAAAAAAAATAAAAAATTTAGTAGGTAGGTTAGATTGAAGGGAGAAAAAAATACCTTATACTCTGTCGGAAATAGCTCCACTATCATTTCGGATAACTCCATTAATCTGGTTCCAGTAATCCTTTTGCCAGGCTGTCCTAGTTCATTTCTTAAGACATTATCGGCTATAGTTTGTCTATGTACCCGTTGAAAGGTAGAATATTTATAAACTTCTAAAACACTTTTGCCAGTATTTGTTGACTTAAAAAGGTCTCTCATTTGTGCGCTAGTGACTATTTTATTTCCATCGGCGGGTTTAGCATTGGTAAGGGTTTCATCTGGAGTATCAAATTTTAGATAATATATCTGATTTTGTGTCGTTCCTGAAATTTGAGTTAACATATTTATGAATTTTGTTCACATTGATTGGATGACATACTGGTTTCAGGTTCAATATTACTTATCTGTTCCGGTGTCTGACTTGTTTCTACATCATCGTCATCAGCAGTTACGGATGACGGAAGTGACCAAGTGGTCGCATTTGTTATAGTAGACGAAGTACTTGCTGGCGAAAAGGGCATTTCTAGATCTTTTACGGTTAACTGCAACACCAAACCAATTTATGAAGTATACAGGGTGACTCGGATCTACGTCACCAGGAAATAGGGGACACCTTGGGGTTTCAAAATTATTCTCTTTATTAACTCCATATTTACTCGTTACCTAGGAAAATGCAAAAGACAACTTTTTATATGTCCGAACCTGAAATTAAGAGCGTTTGCACATGTCATTTTAAAGCGTTAAGTACAAAATATTTTCACCTAGTATAAACATTTCATACTAGACGAAAAAAAATGCGACACAAACAAAAATGAGTCAAAATCTTATAAAACTATATTTAGTAGGTAACGAGTTAAGATAGACCCACATGAATGCCAGTGGTTTAGACTGGGTTAGTCTAACCCCAAGGCTTGTCCCAAGGTGTACTCTGTCTCATGACGTAGGTAGGTACAGGGTCTTTTCTTACAAATTGTTCTCCCAGGTCATTTATAAAAAAAGACCCTGTACATTAAGATCCACCAATTCACTCTGTATTTTTATGGCTATACAATTATTGCTATTATACGTACAATATTTTGCTTTGAGCCGGTTTTAGGTATAAGTTCTTTCAATAATGCTTCGGAAATATCGGCAAATATGTCTGGTGTTACTTCGTGGGCTTTAAAAAATATGCAAGGTGGTAAATGAAGTACGTAGCGAAACTTCAGGGGGCGATTCTTTGATTAATTTTAAGGTAAAAAGTTCATATAAACATGTCTCCCCTTAAAGTTACAACTTTGTAAAAAAATTGGTTTCTCGTAAATAATTCAATAAATTATATGGTTGATTTCATCGAAACTTGATGGCTAAATTTACTGTTGTAAAGCGTTAATTTAGTCCTAATTTGAATTAAATTATTAAGTTCAGTGGCAACTTTAACCAATATTTTTAGCAAAAAAAATCTGCGCCACTAAATTTTTGTTTTTTTTCATTTTTCTTATCAGTTTAATCATACAGATAAAAATATTTGTTTGTTTGTTCTATATAAAAATTTTTAAAATAAATTAAAAAAATGAGAGAAAATCAGTGGCGTAGACTTTTTTGCTAAAAATATTGTTTAAAAACCTCCCAGGACGCCACTGGACTTATTAATCTTAATCTAATTAGAGCCAAATTAACCCCTTACATCAGTTAATCTATTGGAATGTGTAGAAAATCCAAAGCATTAATAAGGCATAGAAAAATAAACCCATTCAACAATTTTAAAATAACTCAAAGGATCTACAATAAACAAAAACCATCAAAAATAAACTTTCAGCGTTTTCAGGTGGTTAACCGGGCGCCGGGCGGTTACGGTTGAGGGATAAGCCATGCTTTAAATGCCATTTGTCACAAAAAACTTCAAAACAAAACCGCATAAGAAAGCTTAAATTTAGCAAAAGTTATAGAATCCATAAATTTTGCATTTATCATTATACTTATGTTGCATTGGTTTTAAAATTTTGATAATTATCTGAATAGAATTCGCAATTACTTACCCACAAAATCTTCCACGATTTCCTGCAGGCCCCACTCAATCAATAATCTTCTTGTGTCTTCCATATTATACCAAAATATTATATTTTTGATAAATAAGCAAGCACCTTCACTATCAAACTATTAAGTACGCGTATGATGCAAAAGACGCGATGGTTATGATGCAAATAACCAATAACGAAGGCGCTACCGCGCACCGCGTACAAACAAGTTACGATCTGTCTAAGTTGTATTTTTTGTTAAGTCTAAAACTAAATTGTCTGCATTATTCTGTGTCACTATCTAAGGTAGCTAAGAACATTGTCTATTCCAGACAGAATTGTTTGTTAATATAACAAATGATTATTTCGGGCACATTAGTTATGTTGTTAGATTATTATAGGCTAGTTTAAAACTTATTAAAGTTAAACATTTCGCAAATGCCTGTTTCCAAGTTGTCTGATTAGTTTAAACAAAATAATTTCTTACTTTAATAAAACATTGTATTGAAACACAAACGGCATAAAATAAATGTGTGTCAAGTAAAAAAGTTTTCGGTCAAGTTTATACAAAAAACCCTATAGTACTAAACAAGATTTGTTTTAAAAACAATCAGGTCTTATTTGTTTAAACCACACAATTAATATTAATAAACAAAAACAAACAATTTGTGTGATTTTAATTATAAGTAAGTTCTATCATCTAATTTAAATAAGGTTTAATTTCAATAAGAAAATATTGTGTTAGAAGAAAAAAATGTTTCTTGTGCATAATGTGCTTCGTAAATTTGACTATACTGCTTTATTTGAATCCACAAAAATACACATATAAATTAATAAATTACTCATCAGATAATATATCTTATCTTATTATACCAAGTTTTTTTTTCTGTGTTCATTCCAGCGATTATGAACACTTAATTTTAAGAACTCCGGACAGCGATACAATAAATGATCTCTTACAATAGTTGTAACAGAGGTTTAAATTTGAATTGTCAACAGTGACGTGGCTCATAGAAAATATTTTTTTTGTAATGAGGATTTAGTAGGGGTGTCGTAACTCGTATTTTCTAAAATTTGGCACCGCTCTATTAAAAATTTTATCAAATCACCAATAGTCGGTAATTCGGTTGTATTAATTGATATTTTTTCCCATCCCTGTTTGGTCGCGTTATCTAGTTTGGTACAAAATTTTGAATTAATAAAATATACCACTTCTCGGTTGGTAAACCCAAATTGCTTAACGATCTTAAATGTTTATTGAAATTATCAATTAGCGAGCGCAATGATTTATATGAATCTTTTGTTATGGAATCTAATTCAAAAATACCCTTGACCAGGGGCCGTTTTAGGTGTAGGCGAGGTAGGTAATTGCCTAGAGCGGCAAGCCTGGAGGCGGCATTTTCCGCGCATTGAAAATTATAAAAAAAAATAAAACATTCGTTAACGGGGAGTTCACAAAATAGTGATACGGAGAAAAAATTCTTAAGTATTTTTCGCAGAAAATGTTAATTGTATACAAAATTCTACGAATAGAACAAAATGTGAAGAAACCCTTTAAATTTTTCCTATTGTTAAAGTTAATCCTGTCCCCTAATCCGACAATAAATAAGGATACAGTACAAATACAAACCTACCAGTGTACAATGCAAGTGATATAAGCAACTTTTTTTAAAGCGGTAAATTTCATAATTTGCTTTTCCGAAATAAAAACTGATCTATATGATTATTCTATTGATTGTAACTTGTAACACTAACAGCCTTTAAAACTTGAAATCATTGAAATAACTCAAGTACTTACTATGGTAAATCTAAATTGTGTCGTTGTTTTTTTTATTCATTTCTGAGTTAGTATTAAAAATATATTTTTAGAAAATATTGAATTATGCACCTTTTAAAACATTCGTTGTCAACGTTTCTTGCAAAATAACTAATACTATGTAATTTGAAAAGAAATTTCCTAAGAAATGTATGCGCTATCTTTATAGCATATCTGTTCGTCTTTATCAATTAACAATTTGATAGGAATACGTACAAATTATTATTTGAAATAATTTAAATATAGATTGAAGAGAGGGCAAGGGTATTTGGTTTATAAAGAGAACCATAAATCAAATTATGACAAAGTAATATTTTGCAAAGAGTGCTGTTTTAAATTTGAAATCATTTTTTAACCGTCAACAGTTTTATTCTTATCTTGGTACTGACTGGCATATTTCTGGTTGTATAATCAGCTTAACATAACAAACTTCCTACCAGTTAAAAGATGTACCACGGAGGGAGAGCAGAAAATACATTAGTATTACATATATATTTTTTATTACATCGGCAACCAAGAACAATGTTTTGATAAAAATAATTAATTTTAGTGTTTTTTAGTGTTTTTAGCGTTTTTTAGTGTTTTTAGTGTTTTTAGTGTTTTTAGTAACTTTAGTGTTTTTTAGCGTTTTTAGTGTTTTTTAGTGTTTTTAGTGTTTTTAGTTTTTTAGTGTTTTTAGCGTTTTTAGTGTTTTTAGTGTTTTTAGCGTTTTTAGTGTTTTTAGTGTTTTTAGTGTTTTTAGTGTTTTTAGTGTTTTTTAGCGTTTTTAGTGTTTTTAGTGTTTTTAGTGTTTTAGTGTTTTGTGTTTTCGTGTTTTTTAGTGTTTTTAGCGTTTTTTCGTGTTTTTAGCGTTTTTAGCGTTTTTAGTGTTTTTAGTGTTTTTAGTGTTTTTAGCGTTTTTAGTGTTTTAGTGTTTTTAGTGTTTTTTAGCGTTTTTAGTGTTTTTAGTGTTTTTAGTGTTTTTACTGTTTTTAGTGTTCTTTAGTAATTTTAGTGTTTTTTAGTGTTTTTAGCGTTTTTTAGCGTTTTCGTTTTTTAGCGTTTTTAGCGTTTTTAGTGTTTTAGCGTTTTTAGCGTTTTTTAGAGTTTTTTAGGGTTATTTAGTGTTTTTAGTGTTTTTTCGTGTTTTTAGTGTTTTTAGTGTTTTTAGTGTTTTTTAGTATTTTTAGCGTTTTTTAGCGTTTTTTAGCGTTTTTAGCGTTTTTAGTGTTTTTAGTGTTTTTTAGCGTTTTTTAGTGTTTTTAGTGTTTTTTAGTGTTTTTAGTGTTTTTAGCGTTTTTAGCGTTTTTTAGCGTTTTTTAGTGTTTTTTAGCGTTTTTTTAGGGTTTTTTAGTGTTTTTAGTGTTTTTTCGTGTTTTTAGTGTTTTTTAGTGTTTTTAGTGTTTTTTAGTGTTTTTAGTGTTTTTAGTGTTTTTTAGCGTTTTTTAGTGTTTTTAGCGTTTTTTAGTTTTTTAGTGTTTTTAGTGTAGTAGTAATAGCAAAAAATTGCTTTTTTTTAAATCCAAAAAAATCAATGTTTCATAGCGTTTTTTAGTGTTTTTAGGGTTTTAAGTGTTTAAGTGTTTTTAGTGTTTTTAGTGTTTTTTAGTGTTTTTAGTGTTCTTTAGTAATTTTAGTGTTCTTTAGTAATTTTAGTGTTTTTTAGCGTTTTTCGTGTTTTTAGCGTTTTTTAGTGTTTTTTAGTGTTTTTAGTGTTTTTTAGTAATTAGTGTTTTTTAGTGTTTTTAGTGTTTTTTAGTGTTTTTAGTGTTTTTTAGCGTTTTTAGTGTTTTTAGCGTTTTTTAGTGTTTTTTAGGGTTTTTAGTGTTTTTTAGTGTTTTTAGTGTTTTTTTAGTGTTTGTTAGAGTTTTTGGTGTTTTTTAGTAATCTTAGTGTTTTTAGTGTTTTTTAGCGTTTTTTAGTGTTTTTAGCGTTTTTTAGTTTTTTAGTGTTTTTAGTGTAGTAATAGCAAAAAATTGATTTTTTTTAAATCCAAAAAAAATCAAATGCCCTCCATATTCCATTACATTACATAAGTTTTCTTGAATTGTACAGATTGTGTAATAGAAAATGTCCGACAATAGCAAACGGCTTTCTGGCTCTCAATACAAAAGGAAGAGATGTAGTAGAAAGAAGTTGATAGCAAAAAAGCAAGCAAAATCTCTGTTAAATTTTTTAAAATCCGGGGGAAACCCACCTACACCGTCAACAAGCACAGATGAAAGCAAACTAGAAACTATGGAAGCTTCTTCTCTGCCACTAGACACGGGCACTGGCAGTGACGTGGTCGTTGACAAGGAAGAATTAGAAATGAGCAACACACATGTAGATTTTGAACAAGACGAAATTTCATTTATTCAACCCGAAACATCACCACCTTTAAGTTCTGATCCTGCTAATTGGCCTCTGCGATTAGGAGAAGCAGAAAGATTGATTCTGGTAAAATCTAAACCACCAAAAATTAAGCAACATTTTGATTATCCGGCAGATGGAAACGGAAGAAGATTTTCTCCATTTTATTACAAAAGGAAGCTAAACAATGACGAAATCATTACAAGAGATTGGTTGCTTTATTCAGAATCTAGAAATACCATCTTTTGTTTTTGTTGTAAACTGTTTAATTCAACTTCATCTAGTTTAGCACAAGAAGGATACGGCAATTGGAAAAATGTGGGAAAAATCATAAAAACACATGAGTGTTCAAAAAATCATATGGAATGCCAAAAATCTTGGATGGAATTAAACAAAAGAATTTCAACGAACCAAACTATTGATTCAGAAGCTCAAAGAATAACAAACGCAGAAATCAAATATTGGAATGGTGTTTTACAAAGAATCGTTTCAATTACAAAAAGTTTAGCACAAAACTGTTTGGCCTTTCAAGGAAAAACAGACAAGTTATATGCACATAATAATGGAAATTTTTTAAAGTTAGTGCAGTTACTGGGAGAATTTGATCCTATCATGGAACAACACATAACAAGAGTGATGAATCATGCAAAAACTAAGACAACTTCATATTTAGGAAAAAATATTCAAAATGAAATTATAGACTTATTAGCAGATACTATTCGAAACCATATTACATCTGAAGTAAACAAAGCCAAGTATTACTCAATTATATTGGACTGTACTCCAGATACGAGTAAGACGGAGCAAATCACAATGGTTGTTCGGTATGTCTCCATTGCGAATAAAGAGGATAACAAAAATACAATGGAAGTGAAAGTAAATGAACATTTTGTAGATTTTATCCCTATTGAAAGAGCCACAGGTTCAAACTTAACAAACGTTTTACTAGAGAAGCTAGATAAATTAGGATTATCTCTGCAAAACATAAGAGGACAAGGTTACGACAATGGCTCTAATATGCGTGGTGAACATGCTGGGGTTCAATCCAGAATTCGTAATCTAAATCCTTGTGCTTTTTACGTGCCTTGTAGTAATCATTCATTAAACCTGGTAGTTAACGACATGGCAAAATCATCTTTGGAAGCTACACATTTTTTTAATATAATTCATAAGTTTTTTTTCATCCTCAACTTTTCGCTGGGCTATTTAGTTGGACAATGTTAAAGATTTTACTCTTAAACCTTTAAGCACCACAAGATGGGAAAGTCGCATAGATTCTGTAAAACCATTACGATTTCAGATCGGTAATATTTATGATGCTCTTTTAAAAATATATGAAGATACTGATATGGAACCGACAATAAGAGATTAAGCCTCAGGATTGTTGACCCAAATTAAACAATTTAAATTTTTATGTTCTGTAGTTATTTGGTATAAGATTTTAAGCCATATAAACCCAGTCAGCAAACTTTTACAAACAGAAAATTTTGAAATTTCTTCGGCCGTTTCATTAATAAAAAATACAGAAAGTTTCTTTAAAAATATTAGGTCGGATGAGTTTTTTAACGATATGTTAGAAGAGTCGGCCGAATTAGCAACTGACATAGACGTTTCTTCTGAATTTAAAGAAACTGTACCAAGGCATAGAGTAAGATCAAAAAAGAGACAATTTTCATATGAATACAGGGATGAACCAATCCAAGATCCTAAAGATAAATATAAAATCGAATTCTTCCTTCATTTAATAGATTGTGCAATTAATTCTCTGGAAACAAGATTCCAACAACTGAACGAGCACAGCGGTGTTTTTGCTTTTTTGTATGATGTAAGCAAATTACAAAGTTTACGTAAAGAGGAATTAATGACACATTGCAGAAACCTTGAGTTGGCTTTAACTAATAAAAACGTTTCAGATATTAATGCAATAGAACTTGCAGATGAACTGTCAATATTATCAACTATGATTCCAAACAAAAAATCACCAAGTGAAGTTTTGCAGTTTATTAGTGAACTAAATTTTGCACCAAATGTCAGTGTCGCGTTGAGAATATTCTTAACACTTCCTATTTCGGTAGCTAGCGGCGAAAGAAGCTTCTCGAAATTGAAATTAATCAAGAATTTTCTTAGAACAAATACAACTCAACACAGATTATCAGGCTTAGCTATGATTTCTATTGAGCATGAACTGTGTAATTCCTTAGACTTTAATAATATCATAAGAAAATTTTCCGAACTAAAAGTGCCAAAAAGTTATTTTATTAATGTTAGTTTTATGTTTATTTCATGGTTTTCTCTGTCCTTTTTTGGTATTAGTATTTTGGCTATATTATGTTGCCACTAGACACATACCAATACCATGTGAAGTATTATAAATAAATGTTTTTTTTTAATTTTCTTGAATGTGTTGTCCTATAAAAAGTAGTAAAAAATAAATAAGTCCCTTTAGTGTGACTTGGGATTAATGAAATGAAACTCAAAAACTAGAAAAAATATACCAACATCATCAAATGAAAGTTAAAAACCATATATTAAATTTTTCAGATAGGACAAGAGGATGGGGGAGCGGCAAAATTTTTTCTTGGTTAGAGCGGCAGAACCTCTAAAGCGGCCCCTGCCTTGACGTGAGTACTGATAATTAATCGTTTATTTTCGTAGCGTTCTTTTAATAGATTCCAAGCAATTGTGTAATTAGATTCCGTAACTTCTAATGAATTTAATAATTGAGCTGCATCACCTTTCAAGACTGATTTTAAATAATAAAATCTTTGAATATTTGTTAGCGTATCGTTTTTATTTACTAATGCGTCAAAGGTGTCATAAAAATTCATCCAACAAAACAATCATATTTGCCTGCGAATTCAGGTAAATTCATTGTTGGAAGCTTAATCATATGATTAGATGCGAATGAATTTAGTGAATTGGATTGATTAGTATTGGTGGAAGAAGCATTTGTTTGAAAATAATTTTCAACAAATTTTCAAATTCCGCAATTTCCTCCTCATAATCGGAATCTTCATTTATAGCTGTAATTCATTCATTATTGTTTCTAATTCCGCTAAGATTTAGTATTTTTACGTCTCTTTAATAATAATTTCTCTTGATCTGCCATTATAAAAATAACCAAGAATTTGCGAATAAATTAAACTGAGATGTGAGAACTGTGTTTGCACAATAACGGTAATGAATAATTAAGAAACGGGAAGACGACTTACTTGTGTAGCTGCAACGGTTGTTTCTTCTACCTGCACGCAAAGATTCTTTCTTTCACGAATTTTTCTACGTATTTCGTCTCTCTTGCACTTATTGAATAAAATAAAAGTTTACGGTTTTAACGCGTTTTTAATAAAATAATGATTATAATTTCTAAATCCGGCACGTATGGACCAAAATGTTGTTTATTCTGTTGGTACGAGTGAAGCATAAATAATATATCAGACTTATAAGAAATTAATTATGTATTGCAATAATAGTGGACTGTACGTTTTACATCTTCAAAGACAAACAAAACGACTAAGAGAGAGGGTAACTTACAACTACGAATAATGTGGTGCGCATGCACCCTTAAATCCTAAACATTAATATATTTCAATACGTTACAGAAGATCAGACAACATTTGAACCATGGGCGTTGGAAACATTGACAAAAAGACAACCAAGAAGCTTCAGAAAAAAGGGGAAAGGTTACAAAAACACCGAAAATACGTTGTACCGAAGCCTTGTACCTTCACGTTTATTTCGGATAATTCTTCAGACAATGAGGCCGAAAAAATGCCTGAGGATCAACAACCTCATCCCTTAGAATCGCAAAGAAAAAAAAATTGGGTACAAAAAAAAAACAAAAAGTTGACTAAAGTATGCGATCATTATGGTGTATAATACATAGCTGGCGTTGCTATTGATTCGGCTACACCGAGTGATGTCATGCTCATGGAGGCATCAGCGACTTCGCCCTCTATTGTTATAGACCATACCAAACGAGACGTCTCAGAATTAAAAGAAGAGCAACTCTAATGAAACAACGAAAGTTAAATGTCATGCAAGCATTGTTCTTTGACGGAAGGAAAAACCTAACAATGTACTGCGTTCGAAATAGAAACAAATTGTATCGTCGTACGAATCTTGAAGAGCATGTCACCTTAGTTCAAGAACCAGGATCAACTTATCTTGGACATGTAACTCCACCTACTGGTACAGCTAGAGACATCGAACAAGCTATGGTTTCTTCTCTCATCGAAAAGGGTATTAAATTCGATTCTTTGGTTGCTGTCGGATGCGATAGGACGAATACAGCACTAGGATGAACAACGGAATAATTCTACTACTAGAAAAAAATCTCCAAAAACCGCTACAGTGGCCTATCTGGCAATTGCATGGTAATGAATTACCATTGCCACATTTGCTTCAACACTTAAGATGGAAAAACGTCTTGAACAAATGCGTTTTTAAGCCCCATACGAAAATTGCTTAAAGTGAAAGCGGAGAAATCATAGTTTAAACCTATTGCAGTTTCATTAGAGAAACTCTCAACAGCAAGATTAAGTACAGATCTAAAATGTTTAGACGATATTTGTCTGGCCGTCATGGTAAAATACGATTTATCAAAAAGATCTCCAGGGAAAATGTCGCACGCCAGATGGCTAACCTCTGCCTATAGAATACTAAGGCTTTACGTTATCAACAGAACGACCAACAAGCGAATTAATTTTGTTGACGAATTATGTCTGTAGAACATACACCCCCACCTGGTTACAAATAAAAAGTAATAGCTCTTGTAGAGATGGAAATTTATGGTTCCTCATCAAAAACTCAAGATAACTGCCTGATAACATAAACCGTGTAGTGGATCCAGTCATTCAGCATAACGCATACTTTGCATACCCTGAAAACTTGCTGTTGTCAATGTTCACAGATGACAGCAAAGTCTTAGCAGAACTTGGGTGTAGGGAGTTTTGTAATCTCGCACCTCACAAAAACCGTTGTCGAGATCGTTTGTCAGCCCACAAATCAATTTTGAGAGTGATCACTATGACGACATGATTTCCTGGCAGGACGAGAAACTTATATTGACTGAACCGTCGCTTTTGAACAACTTAGAAACGGAAGAGCTCAAGACAGTCGCCGAAGAAATTTTCCATTTTCCCTGCCACACGCAGTCTGTAGACAGATGCCTTAAATTAACAACTGACGCTGCAGGTTCTGTCGCAGGGCAAACAGCTAGAGAAGGCTGTATTGCAGCCAAGCAGAATGCCATGAAAATTATGCCAAGTTTAATTCCAAAAAAGACCAAGTTTCGTTTAAAATATACTTTTTCTGGTAAATTTCAGTTATCTTCTATGTTGCTTTTTTAGTAATTACCTAAACGTGGAGTTTTCAATTAATTATTGTTTTAGAACCATATCTAGAAATGTATTGACGATGATAAGTAATCTAATAAATAAAAAATTAAACTTAAACAACACTTTTACTATCTCTAAAAATTCCGTAAAAACTAACATCTTCAGAATATTGGGCTCGTTTGAGCTAGCCGAAAGTGCCACTGTTATCGAAACTTCTTTTATATTTTCTTGTAGTTACAAACGCAATGCAACTTTTGAGAACTATTACGTTGAAAAATATAATACTTCTTTTCGCCATACATAGAGACACACCCTAGTACTCAGTCAACTAATTAAAGTACTTAGCTTTTGGGTTTCTGAGTAGTGCATTTTATATTTTACATAAATCTATATGTTTCGCTAACAATTACAATTATCGTTTTCAGTACAGGTAATCTTTGTTATTGAAACATATAGGACTTATGTAAAATATAAAAATTCACCATTTAGAAACCCCAAAGCTAAGTATTTTAATCAGTTGACTGAGTATGTTAGCTTTCCGTATGTGTGTACACATTGTTTACGCTCTTACTAAAAACGTTGTGAAGTACAGATTAATATTTTAATATGCCATTAATCATTAAGTGTATTATTTGTCAAGATACTGTAAATCCTGACAGTGGTTTTGTAGCAACTTACTTTTAATTTATTATTTTGAGAAGAAAACTTATTCCTTTGTAATTTAATTTATAAGAGCACCACAGCAAACTTTTAGAAAGTATAACATATGTTGTGTTTAGTGACACTTGCCACTTTGATTGGATAATTACTAAAAATTTTAGTTTAAACTCCTATTCAAACATGTACAGGGTGGTACATAAAAAATGATCATTAATACATCATACTCAAAATATGAGATATTTAAATGAACAATGGCAATAACTTGAAAATGATCAGATTTGGATTTCGTATATTAATAGCTATATATTACCTTAAAAATGGCGCAAAAAATAGGGAGTTTTCATTTAAAAAGTTGTAAGAATCCTAAGCAGACAAAAAGCGTTCCTCAGTATAATTGTAAACATTACAACATTTTACCTGAAATAAAAACTTTCACTTAATAACATATCTTAATTTGTATTAGTATTTCGTACACTGCCTTCTAGATTTGTCTATTTTGTTTTTGCAAGTATTGAAATATCTCCAAACTTGAATCTTTAGAGCCGTGAAACATTACATATTTTGGAAAGGCCTTTTTAACAATATTTCAAAACTAAAAAATATGTAGGATGTATTTACCAATATATAATTTTGATAAGGCACACTCTTTTTGAATACATTGTATATTTCAAAATATTTTTAAAATGTAGTTTGAGTTAACCTGCATGCACCTACATACAAAATTTTTTGAAAAAAAAAAGTCATATATCTTCTAGGCACCAGACACATTCAGCTGAACTCACCTGTATACCTTACTTATATGTTTATGTGTAATTATCTGTTGATATGTTCATCAATTATGATATTCTACCTACAATACTTTGCAATTGTTGCAGTTCCACCTAATATCCGTAACCTGGAAAGAACGAACTCTTTCCAATCCCGTTCTCCGTTGTAGGAACGATTGAAGAGATAATTCCTTAAGTGTATTTATAAAATGTCAAAAGGAAGCCCCCGAGTAAAAAGTGTACTAATCTTAAGTGGTTTCCGATCAGTCAACTTAGAATGTAAGTTGGTACCGAAATATGTACCTATTAGAAATGACATTCTTCAAAGTTAAAAATTAAACTGTTAGTATAGAAATAGCATTTGAAAATAGAATTATTCAATAATCCGTATTTGAAATATTCTAATATACTGATATGATAAATTGTTAACGTAACTATATCTATTGTCATTGATTATTATTATTATTCAACGATATTGTACATGTACACATTGTTGAATCATTCCTATCAATACATTAAACAAATTAGGTACCCAATTGCATTTCATGAATCATTAAAGTTTATATCATTTTTAAATTTGGAGGTTGTGGACTGGTTTGTTATGTTCATTGTTTAAATTGGGGGTTGTGGTCAATTTAGGCATTGTGGGCATTCGTGTGGTCAAGACTGGCGTTGTCGGCATTCTTAAAATTGGGGGTTGTGGTCATGTTGAGCATTGTGATCAGATACGCAGTTCTGGATTATGGCCAAAGCATGATATTGATAATGTATCTTAAACGATTTTTAATACAAGCATCGTTTGGCGTTATGGTCAAGTTGGATGTTATGGTCTTTTTAAAGTTGGGGGTCATGGTCAAGGTGGGCTTATGGTGAACATTAAAATTTGACGTTGTGGTAACATGTTGCGGTAAGTCTGACATCCAGTTAAGAGTTGTGATCATTGGGTGTCGTGGTCTAGACCCTAGAAAATGAATCACATTTTTATTGTCAAAAATCAGTCTATGTGATCACCCTCAATTTTATCTCTTATAAAATGTTTGCTGTCAACCCCCCCCCCCCCCAACATGAATTGTAGCTACTGTTAAATTAATTTTTCCCAGACTTTCCCATTAAGAAATAATTCAAAAAGTAAAGAAACTTATATTTAGAACAAAATACAGAAATTCTACTACTATTAAATCTAGGCAAATTTCACAGAAATCTAAAGTTAAGATGATTTTAATACAAACGTTAAGATAACTTATAGGCAAATGAAAAAAAAAACACTAATAAATTTTATGAGGGAACAATGAATGCATTATCCACATAGAGATTAATTATGCTGACGTGTACAGTTGATATTGTTTGAAATGGTTTAGATATTACAGATATACACCACAAAAGAACACACCTACATAAAATAAAACTGTAATCATAAAAAAATTCAGTCTGAATAGCCTTCAGTAATGTTGTTATAAAATGAACAAATCCAGTATCAAAACAAATTCCAAGTAAGTCTATACAAATTTTAATTTTTAATTCCTACGTATTTTCAAAATATTTAAAGTAGCGAATGTATTTTAAATAAGTAAAATCTAAGTAAGGAATGATTAAATTGTTTAAAAACGGCCACCATACGGACGCGATCCCCGTACTCGTCCCCGTTTTGCTACACGTGATGAAAAGTTACCTTGATTCCCTCTTCCTCTAGGTGCTACTGAAAAAAAAATTAATCATGGTTGGTTAGTTCATGCTACTCACATTGATGGCGTCCGGAATGTTGGTCATTCCACACAATTGGTGTAGGATTAGACCTTTGAACACCAACATGTGAATACCTGACTGAACGTCTTGCCACACTTCCTCTTTGGCCATGGTTGCTTCGAGAACGAGTATTTGTACTAGGAGATGCTTCAGCTTCTCTACCTTCTTCTTCACTCTCCTCAGAAATAGGAGGTTTTTCTCCTTCAGATGTTACCTAATAAATAATAAATAAATTTGTAAACTAACCTGATACAAGTTCCTTACTCCATCCTCATTCTCACGCACTTCTTCACGCTGTTCAGAAGCTTCAGGTCCATCACCTGCAGCAGTGCTAGGTGGACCCATGCTTTCAGGTAAACCACCTTCAGATTCAGCTTCGTCATTTACTCCACTCACAGTTATAATTGGGATTTCGGCTGCAATTAAATGTTTACAATTGTGAAATGGAACAAATTACATAACTTACGTTCAGAGCTTGTGCTTTGTTGTGAACTATGTTCTTCTCCAGCAGGTCCCGATTCTTGTGGAGAAGCTTGCAGAGGTGTACTTGGAACACTACGTCCGGTACCTTAAAAAAACACATTAATAAAATTTTAATAAATCTTCTCGCACAATAGTAACATACTATTATCATCGGTATGAGAAAATTCCAGAGTCTGTTCTGGTATTACTTCAGTTGATCCAGAGTTGTTTGACGGAGCCGATTCGTTAAAAGTAAACCTACCACTGGTTGGTACATGAGGAGAACTAACAGCTTCCCCAAAACCGTCAGATCTACGAGGTACGAATAGTGTTGGTGTGGATGGTACTATTCCTGGAATTATGAACCTTTCATTGCATTCTCAAGAATATCAGCTACACATTAAATTTGTTTAATTTTTGTTCAATGATTAGGACTTAATTATTTTTGGATAAGCACGATCATTCTTAAACAAAAGTGATTCAATATAAACAGTGGATCATTAAAATTGTGTTTGAGCGATGAATAAAAATAGGTAAAAATTGTAAAATTTTACGAAATTCTCAAGTGTTCATGCCATTTGACATAAGTTTCTAGACTTTAAATCAAAATTGGCAGCAGAATAATAAATAACTTTTTACAACAGGTTTGATTATTGCCCTCTGCATAAAACCAATGCAAGTATCAATATTTACACACATAGTGCACAGGTCTAACTTGTATAAACCATACAAAACCTATTCTTTACATTGAAGAACAAAATTTTTCCATTTTATTAACAACTAACGTTTCTTTCAATATATGTTACATCATGAAGGATGTTCGCAAAGAATCCACATTTATGAATCTTCAAGCATTGAAAGTATCATTATATTAAATACCAACTTTCCGATTTTTTGTATGCCATATAAATTGTTTAATTCTTCCTTTTTGAAAAGTATTCTATGCTTAAAACTGATAATTTTCAAAATATTTTACCTGCTTTGTTTATAATAAAAAGAATTACATTTAGTTTTTAAAAAATTGAGAAATTAAAATGGGACAGACTTTTTTAACCCATTGACGGACATAAAAAATTATTACTTTATTGTATGGGGAATTTAATTCTAAAACTTTTCTTACTCGTGTTATTTTTCAAAAAACTTTGTCATTTTCAACAAAAAACTAACTAAAACACGCTTTGTATCAGAGTTATTTAAAATCGAGAATTTAAAAATTGTCTGTGAAATTAAATGTCTGACTTAACGATGAGGAAATAAAGTTGGAATAAGAATAATTTAATTAAAAAAAAACAACAGAAAAATATGATAAGCAATAAAAAATGTTCAAAATGGTCACCATTTTCTCTCAGACATAAATTTATTCTGTTGAAAATTGAAGCCTACTCTATAACTGCGGATTGTTTCTATGGAATGTGCATTTATTCATAATGTGGTTCCATAATTGTGCTCGAGACGTAACTGAAGAGGAATACACAAATTCTTTTAACGTTCCCCAAAGAAAGAAGTCACATTTGTTAAGTTCTGGATCGTGGAAGCCAAACTTGTGGGTTTAAAACGTCTAACAATAATATTAAAATGAGGCGGTGCTCCATCATGCATATACCAATGTTTCTCTCCAAGTTGTATTGGTACTTTGACTAGTAGATCCCGGAGAGTGTTTTGGAGAAATTCTAAATAAGTTTCGCCATTTATATGGGTCATCTTCAATTACATTCAAAATAAGTTCTTTGTCTTTTGCCCTGGTGGCAATAGCACGTTCTCAAGTGTTACTGGAAAATTTTCCTGTTTCTCGAGTCCGTATTTCAATATTGGAAAGTGTTTTCTATGGGGATCACACAATTAGGAAATCTTCTCCGATATTCTTCAACACTTTTCTGCAGTTTCCTTCACAGAACCTAACACTAACAACATGTCAACTTGTTCCTTAAAAGAAGACTTCCCAGTCATTTTCAAAACACTCAGCAAACAATTACTAAAATTAACTAACTTGCTTTCCTTATTGTTAAGTTTGACGTTTAATTTCATAGCCAACTTTTGAATTTTCGATGATTTTAAATAGCACAGCTACAATACGTGTTTTTAGTCATTCAGGTTTTGTGAAAAATAAAGTTAAATTCCCCATAAATTAAAGAAATAATTTTGTCACAATTTATTGGTGCATCATCCCTTATCAACCCTTTAAAATGCTACAATTGGACTCTACTTACTGTGTTTCTTGGTTTTTCTAAGTTTAAGTGTAACAGATATTGATTTTTTTTAAATTTGAAACCCTACTTTCAAGATCCATAACTTCTCAGGGGTGCAACTTACTTAAAGTAAGTTGCGTTAAATCATCATATTTTGGGTTCCCATATATGCCCCTGCATTGTGCCACTTCTTATATGAATCTCCCTATATTAATTTGCTCAATCATAAGTACCTGTCCCCTTTTTTGAAAAAATAAAGTCTTGATTGAAAATGTAAACTTTAACGATTATCACATATAATTAAAATACTTATCGTTTGGGTATTACATTGTGTGTTTTTTATTTATCTTTTATATAAATTTAAACGTTTCAATAACAATTACAGTTATCGTCCTCAAGAAATAATTAGGTCGGCAAAATAAAATTTTGAAATATGAAAATGCAAATATAAACCTGCTATATAAAGATATAGCCAACATATAAAGCCAACTATAGAATCTAACTTTATTTTAGTAAACAATAGCTAGGTCTTTAATAAATTAAATATTATTAAACTGCCTTGAAGATGACAAATTAGAACATCCTCTAACGGACGAAGGCTAACAATGAAAAATGTCATAATCAAATAACAAATTTAACAATATTTAATCAAGTTATGATTTAAGTGGAAAGTTGTGAAGAACTTTAATTTGAAATTTTTGAGTAGTGTATCTAATTAATCTTAAAATTGTCTACTACAAACCTCTAAGATTTTGCCATATTTTTAATAACGAACCAGCCAACGTTGATTGAAATTCTGAAACTTTGCTACTTTAACCAACTTTGTATCTCTTATAATAACAAAGTTACCCATACAATGTAGTGAGATTTTTGCTACCATGTAAATACAGGGTGTCCCAACGATTTGGGGGTGGAAGACTACGCCTATTTTGTTGATTAAAAAAAATCTTGTAACATATTATTGTAGTCAACAACAAGGAGCATAATATTTTTGTATATACAGGGTTGGATTTTTTTTGTGCACTACACGAAACTTGTTTTTTTAATGGAACACCTTATATATTTGCGTTCTCTGTTAATGTTGAGCAAAATGATATATAGTACTATGGGTCTACGACTAACGGTTCCTAAGTTATTGCCATTTTTTATGTAAAAAAATTAGTCAATTACGTAGTCCCTGTTCCGCTATCTTGAAAGATATCGGAGTGAAATTTTGGGATTTGTTTTTCGAATGTCTAGTTTTAATTTCTGCATTCAAATTGCAGACTCTTTTCTCTACATATACAGGGTGGTCCATTATGCTCAATGTTATTTTTCGCATTTTTTTTTAAATGGTGCTCCTTATGTTTTATTACAGATTTGAATAGCATGTTTTACGAGCTTTCGATAGATACTCACTTTGTACTACCTATTCCTAAGTGTTTTTGAATTATTTAGTGATAAAATTGAAAACTGTAAAATTTTGAATTTGTCACAATAGGGCCTATAAAATAAATTAAGACAATATCATAATTCACAACAAACAAAAATGAAACAATGCTATTGCAATAAAACTGTGAAGCTATAGGCTGTGTGACAAATTAACTGTATTTATTTAAAACTAACTTTTAAAACAACAATTAACGTTATGAGGTTTTTGGGTTGAAACTCATAAACCAGTATTAATATTTTAATGTTGTGGATGTCATTGAAAAGGACTTAAAACGAGCTTTCAAATGAGGCATCTTGTCATATGACCCCATTTAAAATTATTTTTGAAAATGGCGGCTGTCCGACATTTTTATGGATGACGTCAATGAATACCTACCAAAAACGTTGTATATGTGCCTTAGTTTGGTTTGTCGAAATTTTATTGATTTCAGTTTTTCGTTTCATATAATAGGTTGGGGACACTGTATATATAAATCAACATGCGTCTCTTTGTAATCACTATCCGGCTACATCGTTCGATCAATTGACCTCATATTTGGAACGTAGGTTGGTCTTGGGTCACCATTCGGTTTATGGATACTGACCATCCCAATTGGTGGTCAAATAATTAAAAAATCTATTTATGAACCGATTAAGTTCATATTCGAAATGTACGTTATTTAGGCGACATAAATTATTGGTAAGTATAGAAATCTCAATTCTGCGGGTCGGCTAGTTAAATATACATTTAATTTTCTGTATTTCTTTAAAGAGTTCCATTTTTCGTTCAGGACCGTTTGATTACCATTTGTATGCTTTTTTTTTTACTAGTGAGGAGAATTATTATATTTACATTGTTAGAATTAAAAATTTAAGAACCGCCCAGTTTATTTATATTTGAATGCTCTCCAGTAGGACCCATTAATTAGACATTCATACGTTTTTTTTTCATTTTTATTACTGCCAGAAGAATTATCTACCCTTATTTTGGAATTAAGAACTGAGACAATTTTACCTGAAATTAGTTTTACTTTTTTTTGTGTAAAAAAATTTATTTTTGTGAGACAATCATCCAGGACCGTTTCATTATGTTTGAATCATTTTTTAACTACCATCAGGGTACCTATTGATATGAGATGCGTCCAGAAACTAACAACCATGCGCAAAAATTCTGGTGTGTCGGATATCTACAGACAAATTGTTGAGATTTATGGTGAAAATGTCATTTATGAGGGAAATGTGAAGAAATAGTTCTTTAAATGATGGCATCAATACGACCTTTGCATTTCCACCGACCCAGCTCCAAGCGAGTATCATTCGTTTCTTTATGTAAAAACAATTTTAGCAACACATCAGCAGTATCTTCCTTATTTTTAAGTTTGGATCAAAGTGCGAAATTTCTATACTTTAATAACAATTTTACTTCAAGTTACTCGTTTACTGTGATCAAAACTGTGAAAATTGAAAATTTTATATTAGGCAGGTTTTATCTAAACAAGTTGGCGCCAGAGGTCGTTCAGGATGACAACAATCAATCCAAATTCAATCTTTCATCGAAAAATATTTTATTTATTTTTGAATAAATTAAAATAAAACCAAAACCCAGGAATAACATCTTGGTTTTATGTAAAAAACGGTGTTACTGAAAGGTGTTCAGAATCACGCAATAGTCCAAATTCAAGCTTCTGTCAGATAATTGTACATCACATAAAGTAGTCATCAGAACAAAATAATTCTTGTTTGACATGATTTAAGTTGTCGCAATAAGATGATCTTATATGAACACACTTTTTTATGGGAATAATGTTTTAACTGAAGCTGCTTTTTTAGGTCACGCTTATATGACGCCCACCCGCCTGCCTTTTCCCCTGATTTGGGTCTTAACCCTTTCGTCCCGATCGGTACACCTAGATTTAAAAAATCCTGAAAGTCTAAACATTATACGGATATAGCAAATGTGTACCAGACCGGTGACTTGAGTCTAGCATGTACACTGCAGCGTATATTCACAGGCAATTCCGATATTAAAGTTAGATTAATGCTGTACTTTAGCACGTGACCGAATGTATTAGTAAAAAAAAGAGTATTTTTCTGTTGAAAACACGTTAATTTAACGTACATTTAGTCGTTGGGAATACGTAATATTTCAATAGACAACGATCATCTGTATGGTACGTATATTTAATTTTTATTATCAAATCAGCTCGCTATTTGCGGTGCGGTACTTATGTGTCCCAGTCGTGATTTTTGGCCGTACGTATTTGTTACCGTCAGAATGAACCTTATGGTACAAATACGTACCACCAAAAATGGATTTTTAGGATTATCATGGACCGAAAACGATTACTAACACAAAAGGAAGAGCAATATGCCGGTGAACATTTGTCAGACTTTGATTTCTCAGATGAGGAGTCATATTCCGCTGGATCCAGTGATGATTATGTTCCTGACAGTGACAGTGGAGCAGACAGTGATAGTGAACTAGAGAACAGTAATTTACCAGTTCAAGAATCTGTTGTTAGTGTAACAGACAATGAAATGAGGAAAAAATGCGGAAGAAAATCTAGAAAGCGAACCTCAAGCAAACTAAAGAAATTCAGGTGAAGGAAATCGTATTTTGAACTGGGTTCATCCAAGTGATAATTTTGCTACTGCAAAAACCCTTCCATTAGATAGAAATTGTAAAGTAAGTGAAAATATTACACAACATTTGAGTATACTGCAAATTTTTCACCAAATTTTTCTGCACTCAGTTTACTTGCAAACTGTACAATGTACCAACCAGCGCCTGGATAGAATGAATAAGGGCAGAAAACGTAAAGAGAACAGAAGCTCACCGATAAAGGCGAAATTCAAAAATTACTAGGGTGTATATTTATAATGTCATACAATAAGCTGCCCGGTATCAAGCACTATTGGAATGGGAAAGAGTCACTAAGTAATCGTGCAATCGAAAAAGCAATGTCCAGAGATAGATTTATGATTGTAGTTTCGAAATTCTATTTTGCTTCACCGGAAAACCATCCATTCCATCGAAATCTTACTATATTGATGAGCTCTTGTCGTGTCTGAAATGCACATTTTCAAAGCATCGATGAGATGAAATTGAAATGGCGTTGCTCACTAAAGCAATATATGCCGCTCAAGCCGACGAAAAGAAGAATAAAGTTATGGCTTCGATGTGATGCTGGCTCTGGTTATATATACAGGTATGGAAAAATATTATTGTGGGTCTGACTTATAATAAGCTAGAAAGAAACCCAATAAGCATTATATGAGAGTGAGAGAGACATAACTTTACCGATGTTGTCATTTGTACATATTTGCATGTAGGCACAAAATATGAACTACTTAAGTCTCCTTCAATCCAGCTTCAACATTTCTAACGAAACCAAAGCAATTAAGATAATGTTGAAAAGACGCGTGTTCTTTGAAACTATTAAGTAAATACTTTACACTTAAACATTGAATGATAATCCTCAAACATCGAAGTTTATTGTAATTGCGAATTTATGACATGGTTCGATTACTACTCGTAAGAAGAACCAAGAAGAAACTTACGCGAGCTACAAACAAGAACATTAACATTTACATTGATAGTATAACTTAAGTTTAAGGTTTCACTTTAGCATTATAATTCTTCTGAAAAACCAACTATTTTTAAAAATGAATAGAATACACTTTTTTCAAAATCCTACTTTATAAGATAAACAAAATATTTTTAATAAATATTTCGTTCTCATTAGCCCGATTCATCAAATCTTCACAAAATTCCATACGCTTTTGATGAACTTCAGGAAAAATTTCTAGTGTAGTTTGCAACTTATAGCAACAGTATTTATTCCTTTTCAAGATATTGCAAACTGTTCTTCGTTCAATATTAATTTCTTCAGCAATTCTTGTACTCTTGCACGGGAAATTAGTTTCTGCTAAACTACACACTGCGCTCTTCGTTAAAGTTACGGCCAGGATGCTCACCATCATTACCACAATGCTACTGCATTTTCTACAATTATTTAAACATCCATATCTTTGAAATTTACAAACAGTACACATAATCGTACTTTCTGATGGAATTGGCCTGTTTTCAAAGGAAAAAGGAAACCTGCTCATTATTTCTTGTGCAGTGCTTCCTGAATAATACCACTGAATAATCTATATTTTGCTTTCAGTGCAATACATGGGCATTGTATCGGACTTGAAAAAAAAACTGATTTTCAATTCTCGTTGACAGTAACAAATAAATGTGTCATTGATACTAGCCTACTCAAAAGACGCATGTATGGCATCAGCGCTTTTAGTTTGTTGTGTATTCTATCTCACTTAGCACGTGAACTGATTCTACTGTCTTTGTTCTTATTATAAGTCAGACCCGCAATAATATTTTCGTATATATATATATATATATATATATATATATATATATATATATATATATATATATATATATATATATGATTTGAAACAATGAACAACAGAATACGTACTTCCAAATATCCTTATTACGATGACCTAGATTAGATTGTCTCATCTTTTCTGAATCAAAAAATACTTGAATTTTTCGACAACCCAACATTTTCAAAAAATGTTAAATATTTCGGAAACTGTAAGGTTTAGGTATAGGGAACTCTAATGAAAGTCTACCTTATTTTTACACCTTATTTCAAAAAAATTAAAAGGAGGGTATTCCATTTAAAATAATATAACTTTGATAAGTAACAAGTTTGTAGATCACCCTGTATAAATCAAACTAATTTTAGATTGTAGTCCTAGAAGGCTTACATATTCTCGCCCAAACAGATTTTGAAAAAATTCAGTCGTTTGGGTGCTAGAGACCGACGCGTTGATGGTGGCACACCCTGTATATATATATATATATATATATATATATATATATATATATATAACCTCTTGCGTCTACTATCAAAGAGAAAGATGTCCTCTGTTTTAACCGATTCACAAATGTCTATTTATTAGAAACAATGAATTTTACTGCTTTGGGCACCTGCATGCCTAACCGAAAAAATGTGCCAACGATGAAGGAAAAACTGCAACAAGGACAGTTTACATTTCGATCTACTAACAATGGATTATTATGTACGAAATGACAAAGGAAGTGATAGTTTTGAGTAATTGCCACAAGCCCGATTTGACTACCGTTTCTAAAAAAACAAAAACTGGGGAACGGCAACCTATTGAATGCCCAAAGTTATCTCATTTTATCGTCAAAAAATGGGAGGAGTTGACAGGGCAGACCAACTTGTACGATTGCATGGTCATGCCAAAAAGTCAAATAAATGGTGGAAAAAAGTATTTTATACTTGCCTGAACATGTGTGCAGTAAATGCTTGGAAGTTTTACAATGACTTGAGACGCGAAAATAAAAAAACGCCATTCCTGTCATTTCTCGTAACACTTGCCGAAGAACTGATAGCTGAGGGCATACAAAATACTTTGTTACCTCCTCCAAAAAGAGGACCTCCAAGCAAAAAGAGGAAAATTTCCGGCGCAGTACCCTTGCATGTTCCCGTGGAAGAGCAGAGAAGAAGATACTCAAGGTGTAGCGAGGAGAAACGCCAGAAGCGAACAAAAACCATATGTCAGGAATGTAATATTCCATTGTGAAAGGAATGTTTTATGTTACACCATGTAAATTAGATAATTAATTGGCTAAGAATACATTTTCAACATTTCTTACAGTTATTTTACACCTGATGGTATACAATTGTACCACTTAAAAACCCTGCTACCCCACTGGTAAAAAATAAATTCTGAGGCTAGAAACCTATCATTTTTAAGCAAATTAACGAAATTCTCACACTTGACTTATTCCTGGGTTAATATTTGTATTCAGGGACGAAAGGGTTAAATAAAAGCATATAAAATTAAGAGGTAGCCTGCCTTTTCCCCTGATTTGGGTCTTAAATAAAAGCATATGAAATCAAGAGGTAAACCTCACCTTAGCATCCTTATCCACCTTTAGTCTCCCACCACAACAAGCCAAGATTGTAAGTTAAAAAAAATAGAGCAGGTTTAGGTGTCTAATGACCAAAAGGTGTAAAGCAAAGTAATAATTCAGCTACAGAGCAAATTTAGTGACAAATAAAAGCGTACAATGTTAGTACCCCTCTCCCCTACAGCCCCTCTTCTCTACCCTACTGCGTCTATCCACCCACCACTATATTCCCCCGCCAATAGCCAAATTGATTGACATACGTTTTATGTAAATCGTTTTCGATAAATTTTTTTACTTGTCTTTTATTACCTTTAAGTAAATTATAACAGGTGACCCATCCGTGTGGCAAAGATTGATATATCCGTTATTACAAGAGATATCAAAAAACTTATTGGACAAAGTGATTCATAAGGTTTACATTTTAAAATTAATTACAAAGATACAGTATGTTTCATAACAGTGTCACATCAAAGATATCTTTTTCTTATCTATTTGATTTTCAAGATAACAATTACCAGATTTATTCTGGGTGTACATGTTCTGGTTTAATTTTTTGTTAAAATTTTTTTGAAAAAAATGTCATACAGAGAGTCAAAATTTGGAATTGAAATTTTCTCTTTATTTAACGTATTAGTGTTATTAATCATATTTGAAAAAAACCAGATTGGAAAACTAAACAAAAAATAGAATTTTGTCAGAGAACCAGTTTGCCTTTACAACTGGACTAAGTACTACAGATATTATATACAAACTTACAAGTAACATCAATAACAGTCTTAATGACAATGAAAAATGCATAGCTGTATTTCTGGATCTTGCTAAAGCCTTCGACATGATACCGCACTTCACTCTATTGGAGGTGGTAAAAAATGGTGACAATCTCAGTGATGCCACAAATGTTAAAATTGGAATTCCGCAAGGAACAGTTCTGGGCTCCCTACTTTTTATTTATTTATTTATATATATATATATATATATATATATATATATATATATATATATATATATATATGTATATATGATTTGTTGTGATACAAGTAGCATAAGTTGCTTTGCTACTGATAACTGCTCACATTTAAACCGCTACCGTTGAAATTTAAATAAATTAATAGAGCTCGTATTTATTAAGAATAATTCATTTTTCATCAATCACAGGATTTTGTTTGTCAAGGGTACCTGTGACCTTTATCAACTTCCGTATCCGCCGTCTGTCCACCTTAACTTTGTTTTAGGTACATCTTCTACCACAGGATAAGACCCTGAATTTTCTCCTCCACTGAGACCTGGCGCAGCCGTTTGGAAACCGCACACGTTCAGAATTGGACATTATCTTATCTTTGGGTGGCGCCCAAATCCGTTTACAACCCCTGGAGCGAACCACCGCCGTCCACAAACCGCCCAGGAGTCGACTTCGAAATAAAATACCCATACCGTAACTCATAATTATTCTTAAATAAAATTTTCCAAACGAGTCTTAACTTTTGTATTGGTACTCGTTGAGGGCAAGCTTCACCTGCCACCACCGAAAAACCCTTTACACAGCACCGGAATAAGTGCAATAAACAAATAATACTGACCATACTGTATTCATCTATGAGATTTGTAAATTATACTGCACCAAAATTTCACAAGAAATAAAATTAATAAATAATAGAAAAAGATTTAAGCATTCTCCCAAATATATGAAAATGTTAGTAATTTTACTAAATTCTTTTAGTATATAGGCTTCATTATTATCACTATTTTTTTTTCTTTCTCTTCTTTTTGTCACTGAACTCGTCTGTATAAGATACTGCCGTTATTAGAAGTGTCGTATTACCATATGTTAATTTTTAGTTACCTCACCGATTGTAGCTACTATCTTACACGTACAGGTGTTCAGTCACCTATGTACAACATAAGCCAGTTAAGTTGAAGTTTACCTTAAATTCTCAATTCCATTGAATTGTCACTTTTGTAGGCAATAATTTTTTTCATTTTGAATTATGTGCCAATATCTTACAGCAAATGTTTAGAGAGTTTTGAGTTGGTTAGGTTAAGTTCTGTTATTAATGATTATGGTCAGTTATGTATTGCTGTGTGCTTTTGTACAATTAAAATACAAATCATTTGCCATCACGAAAATTTTATTTTTTTATTGCTCGGCTAAGCCTACACTTTTCTTAAAATACTTAGCGTTATTGGATTTTTTAATGGTGTATTTTTATATTTATATTTGACATAAATCTACACGTTTTGATAACAATTTAATTTTAAAGAATTACCATTACTGAGGACGATAACTGTAATTGTTATCGAAAAGTGTAGATTTATGTAAAATATAAATATAAAAATACACCATTCTAAAACCCAAAACAAGCTAAGTATTTTAATTATGCGGAATAATGGTGATAGTTTACATTTTCATAATGACTTTTCTGTTTCAGACTATTAATTCGAAATTTAACAGATGGGTTAAGTGCAACAGCAGTGTTGTGAGCTTATGCTCGCATTAACTAAACTTCACCCAATTAAATTACATTACTTTTTTTTACGTATCTCACTCATAAATGTAACTTAAAGAAGGAATTATTTTTATTATTATTATTATCTTGAAAACTGACATATTTCACCTTCTCTTACTCTTGGTTTTTTGACATCTCCACTGAGATTATTTACAGCAACCAACTTTAAACTAGTATTACTGGGAGAATCCAAGCCTTTATAACAAAAACGGAAATGCTACCAAACATTTGGCTTGCCACTCAAGCAATTCCACGTTCCATCAACCACTACTGCAGAAGTAATATTTTCCAAGACCTTGCAAAATACATTGAGCAGCAATCCCACTTAATCTTTTTGTCTAAGTTATCTTTAACGGATGATAAACTGAGTAAAACCTCGTCAACATTATTTATATGACAAAATTAAAATCCCGGTTTGATATTGTAAGCTTAACAAACACCAAATGTAAAAGAATCACACTTTACAACCAACACTGTAGTATGTCACGTTCATTAATGGCAGAATATGCAAGCAATTAGAATATCACACACTTTACCATCTCTTTTTTTTGTAATTCTAGCGGCTTTATAATTAAAAAAAAAATTAGTAATTATATTTTATTTAGTAATGATATGTATACTTAATGATTTAATTTGTTATAGGTAGGTACATCTAATATTAGCAATGGAAACATGCTTTTGATCGTATTGTATATTTCTAACGGGATTTTTACTATATTAGTTGTAACAGCTGTTTTTATTATTTGCCAACTTCAGAATATTTTGACAAATTTTTTACTTACCGTCATCTCCACCTTCATCAATCCCATGTTGCAATAATAAGTGTGATTGTTGTTGTTGTCTAGAAAGTGGAGCAACAGATCGTGTCCGAGAAAATGATGGCATTGTTACTGCAACAGATGGAGATGCTTGTGAAACAGTTACACTTGATGGACCTATAATTTGTATTCAAATTAATTATAGAAATATAATAGAAATCAGTAACATTTATACCATCTGTTCCGCTACTAATCGTTTCCGATTGAGGCTGCTCTAAACATTCTTCTTGAGAAGCATTATCTTGCATCGAGCGTTCGCTCTGGTTAGGAACTTCACTTGAATCTTCAACAACTTCTACCTCATTACCACCTTCCTCCTCCTCCATCTCTTGGCAATCGGCATCATCGTAACTTAATTCTTGTTCCTAGAAAAAGGTGTTTAGATGGATTATTTTATAAAATAGGTTTCCTTTACAGGGTATACTTCCATATCATAGCCTTCAGTATCTGCATCATCTACATCATCATCGTCTCCCTCCCCTTCATCTGGCCCATCTCCTTCATCATCACTTTCAACAACTATCACAGCATCCGTGTCTTCCTCATGGTCCCTTTGGCTACTTGTAGGTACTTGATATTCCACCTCCAATCCACTATCAGTCACTGTACCATGATGCTGAGCTTCAGTAGAACCTTGTTGAACACGAGTTCGTTTGCTTTGTTGTTGGGTTTTCGTTTGATCATCACCTTGACAAGCATCAGTGTCAACATCACGTGGCCTTTTTAAACCGGCTTGAGTTGTTGTTACAGTATTTGAACTACTACTACTGGTACCAGATTCTTGTGCAGGTCCATTACTTGGTTGTTCAACTCTAGGTAAAACAAGAGCAACCGCTTGTTGTTGAAGTACAGGCTGTAACTTTAATATTAATTCAAGTTTTGTTAATCAATATAACACTAGTGTTACCTGCATCGTTGTATCATCATCTTCTGTATCTTGGGTGGACTGAGTGGGAGGTACTACTAATTGCCTAGGAGCAACTGCAGTTGGTGTAGCAGAACTTGTAGCTGGCATGTATTCAGTATGAGAGCTGGTAGGACTACTAGAGAGAGATTCTAGATTACTTGGTCCAGTAGTGTGAACTTGTTGTTGCGGTGGAACCATTACAGCACTTGGAGTTTGGCTGGTTGACGGTCCCTGACTAGTAGGTAATACAGCAACAGTACGTAATTGCATTGACATAGGCCTAATACTTGCAAGAGGGGTTTCTGGGCCACTACGCCAAGGTTGAATTTGCACCGATTGAGTTTGAGTATTTGTGGAGTGACCAGCCATTGGCTTAATATTTGCAGTTGGCGGTTCAGTAGTGGACTTTTCTGAAGTGCCTGAACTAGTCGAAGGTTTAGAACTCTGTTGTCCCAACTGCCTCTGTAGTTGATTCACTCTTTGAGTTAGAGTCTCAATTTCAATGGAAAGACGTTCTTTTTCCTGTTGTTTCTCTAACAAAATATCTTCTTTTTCCTTTTCTAATTTTTCAAGTTCGGAGCTTTTATCAACTTCATTCATGTCATCTGATTTTGAGCCATGTAATTCTGAACGAAGAGTATTATTTTGTTCTGTTAAAGAAACAATTCGCTCTTTTGCAGTTTTAAAGAGACTTTTGAACCGATCATCTTTCTCGACTGACGACTGTTTGAGGTTATCAATTTCCTTTTTGTAATTATTTGTTTCGTCATTAGCTGCAGCAATTTGTTGTGTAAGTTCATCTACTTTCTCAGTGTGAGTTTGTTCTAATTGTGAAACACGCTGCTGCAACTCATTTCGTTCAGTTGCGACTAACTGATACTGCTTCTCAGCAGTTGCAGCTTCATTCTTACTCTTCTCATCATTCTCCTGCTTAAGTGCATCCATTGTTGCTGTAAGATCCTCACATTGCTGTTTATATTTTTTTGCAATCTTCCTTACAGCTAACAAATTATTTTTTAATTCATTAACAGTGTCTGCTTTATTAGCAAGATCAATTTCAATCTTATTCTTCTCCTCGATTAGTTTTGAGTAAGTTTCTTTAGTTTCGTCTAATTCTTGTGTTAATTGTGTCATTTGATCTTTAACTTTAGCAAGGTCACTTCTTGTTTTTTCAAGATCATCAGACACCTGATTATTTTGCGAACGTAAATTACGTAATTGTTCTTCTAGTTTTGTTTTCTCATGCCTCACAGTATTTAAATCATCACTTAACTTAGTTGTGTTACCTTTTTCAATTGCTAGTTGTTTAACCAAATTTTCACGTTCATTTTGTAATTTCTTCCAATCCTCTGGACTTGTACGATTGGATTTTTCAATAAGCATATTAGCACGCTGCCTCCATCTAGTTGCCTCTCCTCTAAGCGTGACATTTTCACTATGCAAAGCATCAAATTTCAATGTCAGCTCTTTGTTTTTCTCCTGAAGAGGAGCAACTTGTTCTTCCAAAATTGATGTGCGCGATTTTAGCTCATCAATTTGTTCAACTAAACTATCACGTTCCTGTCGTAACGTCCTATTACTATCAGTAATCGCATTAAGAGTTTCGACTTTACGTAGAACTTCCGAATGTTTAGCAGCTGTCACCATAGAAACTTCAGACTGTTGCCTTTCTGCATCCAAACTTGCTTTAGCGTCCTCAAGCTGTTTCGTAATCATATCATGTTGTGATTTTAATCGTATAAGTTCTGCTTCTAATATTTCGCATTTACTAACTGCAATATCTTTTTCTTGACGTAAATATTTGATAATTTTTAATAGTTGATCAGATGATTTAACTTCTTCTTCGGTAAACGATCTACTTAAATTAAAATCACCACTTGCGCTAGATTGATTATGCTGCTCAGTTGCTTGTGTTTGTATAATTGCAATTTGTGTATTCAAAGATTGAATTTGATCAAGCAAAAGTGTGTTTTGACTATCCAAGTCTTTAAATCGGATTTCAAGCTGCTCTTTTTCTTTTTGGAAGAATTCTTCTCTGGAGGTGAGGCCTTCTTTATTTTCTTCAAGAGCAGCAATTGCTTGATCCCTTGAAAGCTTAAGTTCTAAAATTTCATTAGACAAACGCGTTACGTCTTCCTTTACTGATGTTAAGGTCTAAAAAAAAATTTAATAAAATTGTGAGTAAAGGGATCATTAATCCATACCTGTAAGTCGGTCGAGTGTAAAAGCATTTCATGTGTATACTTATTTTCGGCGGTTTCCACATCGGCCGTTAGTTCTCGTACCTTTTCTTTAGCCAAAACCATTTCTTTTTTACATTCTTCTAAGTCAGCTTTTGTATTTTTAAACTCTTCCTCCATCCTATTTAGTTTACCTCTAACATCCATACTGTTAATGTCATCATTCTGTATTGACAACTCCCCTTGAAGTTCGGAGCATTGTTCTTCCAACTTCATAATTTTCGCTTCTTTCTCCTTTAGCTCTAATTCAGTCGCTTTTTTATATTTTTCCTGCTCTTCAATCAAAGCCTTAAGCTGCTTCTCCGCGCCTTCAGCAACATTGTAATGTTGCTCAATGGTTTCTTTAGAAGTTTTGAGTTGCTGTTGTAACGACTGCACTTCAGCTTGGTTATCACTTAATAATCTCTCTAGTTCACTAAATTTATGGCTATCAACAGTATTGTCAGGAATTGATAATAGGGAATTCTTCAATTTTTTCGTTAACTCTTCAATCTGAACTTGTTTTGCCATTAAGTCTTCTCGTGTTTGAGCTACTTCCTCACGGAGCTTTATAGCATGGTTTTTCTCTTCTTCCATCTGAGTCTAAAATTCACCAGTTAATACAGTCTATCTGTGCTTGAAACTTATACTTACTTGTGCTGCACGTGTTTGTTTCTCCAAATGATCTCCCAATTCTCGGAAACGGTCTTGTTCCTCTTGCAAACGACGCCGTAAAGCCGCACATTCACGATAAGCCTCATCAAGCCGTTCTTCAAGTCGAATGCGACTTTCTGCATCATTTCTTTCTAATGTAGCTTTAATTAACTCTATATTTGTTTGCAGTAAATTCTTAGCATGAGATTCTTTCTTCAGAAATTCAACCTCTTTAATTAATCGTGATTCACGATCATTCAACAACGCATTTTCCTTTTCTAAATTAGCTAATCTAACTTCGGCTGTAGATAATTTAGTCTGAGAATTTAAAGTCTCATCTTTTAAATATGTAGACATTTGTTCGTGTTTTATAATACTTTCGCTATAAATTTTGTTTTGTTTCTCTAATGCCCAAACTTGTTTCTTGTAAACTTCTATGTTAGTTTGAATAACTTTAAATCGTTCGTCATTTATTTCTGATATAGAAGTTAATTTACAATTTTGACGAGTTACTTCACGTACTTCTTTACGCATTTCTTCTAATTGATCTAACAATATTTTTTCATTTGCTGATTTTTCCTTACGATATGTTTCGTTTTCTTCCTTAAGAGTGTCTATTTCTTTCTTGGCCTTTTCTAGTTGATTTTCTAAATCTGGTGCCTACACAATTAATATCAATCAAACCCGGTGATAAACGAACATTGATTAGTATAAAGGGCAACAATTGTAATGAAACAGCAAAGCTATGCAGACACGTTGGGAGCCAAATTTCTAATTACTCACAGGTAATTCGAGTCCCACGGGTTGGCGCTAAATTGTAATGAAACAAGCCTCACATTCTTGTAATGTTACCTTCTTAACCTTCGTTGAAAAAGAAATTAAGACTTAAACAATGCCGTCACTTTGGTGCCAAATTTATAACGTATTTAATAAGTTAAAAAAATTATTATTTCTTTAATGTGTGATTGAAATGGAATTACAATTCATATTCAATATGAATTGTTTAAATTTTGACAAACAAAAAGATTTAATAAATGTGAATTTTACTTTTAGGAAGCTCAAAATTTATTTCCAATATCAGTTATCGATATAATTATATGCAGTTTCTAATAGAAATTAGTGCTGTCCACCTCAGGTAAGAAGCCTTTGATTTAAATTGTGAATCAAGTTATATGTAAACCAGTTTAAATATAAATTCAATAGTGAGCTCTGCCAACGGTTATTAATATTTAATATTAATATGAAGATTGAATTTATTAATAATATGCTAACTGTAAATAAAATCAATTTTAATTTGTTTTTGAATTCCTCCAATATAATAATATAAGGTCACTCAAATCAATTGGTTCATATAAAGTTCTCTTTAATTTTATTAATTGTATTAAATCGATTTTTGAACTATAGTCAGAAATATTGATTCAAATTTGAATTAATCAAAGTAACTGATCAATTAGTAGAATGTCTCAAATGATTTTCCTGCTTAAGGGACAATGACAAATTTCAGTGTTAAATTATACATTTTGCTCACTTTAAATTAGAATAATTAAAGTAATATATAATTAGATAGTTCATGAAATGATATCATAGACATATACATGTATTTTCTTATATAGAACCTATCAGCCTTGCAATCTAGCTTATTAAACTATATACATATAATTTCAATGGTTGAGTTCCTATCCACAATTGATTCACTCTATCAAATAATAATGAATTTCAAAAATTTAAATTTACTATTAGTACGCAACCAGTGACTTATTTCAATATTACATAAAGAAAGATAACTTAATTAAAATTAGTACCCCAATATTAGGTTTCTCTTTCTGGACCAGTACACATACACAACACTTACACTTGTAATATTTTTCAAAAAAAGGTGCGGTATAATAATGTTTCAATCTCTTTGAACTTTAGTTAAGTTGATCGGTCTATTTCCACAATTTATGATTTTTGAGTGCGACGTTTCGGAAGCGGACTCTGCTTAGTCCTGAGAAGAACTGTTTTCGCACTTGAGTCGAATTTCATATATTACGATTTTTTCCCAAGCACTGACTACTTATTGCGCATGTTGCGCCGTAACTTATTGCGCTTAAGCTCTTGGCACATTATTGGAATCCATATGGGTTTCATTTCCACACTAGTTTGGGGTATTGGATTTTCTGCTAGTGCGATGTATGTGGCTTCTCTGAGTTTCCGACGAGTTGTGTTCTCGTCCTTTGCCACTATCTGTATGTTATCCTATTGGATGCGGTGGTCTCCGTTCCAGACATGTTCGGCGATTCTAGATTTTTCTGTTTCGCCCTTGCGGACGTTGTTCTTATGCTGCTGTGTTCTCACTTTGAGTGGTCTACTGCTCTCTCCTATGTATGCTCTGCCGCATTCGCATGTAGGTTGTATACACAATTCTTGGAAGTCTGATCTTCATTGTCTGATTTGGTTTTGGTTAGTATTACCCTGAGCGTATCTTGTATTTGCTGCATATCCTTCGTATTTTGGCTGAAGTACCTTGTATATATGGTATTATCGCTGTATATTTAGGTTCTTCTTTTTCGGTTACTCTTTCCCTGTTTAGGTTAGGTGTTAGATCGGAGTAGCCATTTTCTTTGAGTGTTTTAACGATATTTCCTTTTTATTTGTTCAGGTCCTCTTGTTCTGAGCATATTGTTTTCGCTCTATCGTACAAGTATTTTGCCACGCCTAACTTCACATTTTTGCGGTGATTGGAGTTGTAGTGTAGGTACCTCCCTATGTGAGTAGGTTTCCTGTATACACTTGTCGTGAAAGTGTTGTCATTCCTGTGTACAAGTACATCCAGGAATGGCAGTTTTTGTTCCGACTCCAATTCCATTGTGAATTTTATGGAGGGTGCGCGGCTATATAGATGATCTAGGAATACATCCAGCTTATGCTTGCAGTGTTGCCAAACTACGAAAGTATCGTCCACGTATCTAAGCCACATCCTTGGTTTCTCCGTGAATTCGGATATCGCTTGGTCTATATATATATATATATATATATATATATATATATATATATATATATATATATTGCTCACTATGGGCGATTGTCGCCCCAAACTCTTGTTGGTAGAATTTGCTTCTACCTGGAAATATGTAGTTCTAATGCATATTGTCAGATGTTTCATTATTGTGTTTACCGAGAGTTGTGTGCGTTCGTCTAACGTTTCAGCTGGTCCCTTATGATAGTTAGTGCCTTAACGGTGGGCACATTTGTGAATAGGCTCACAATGTCGAAGTTTCGTGGTTTGGTTGGAAGTTTCTGATGGTTTCCACTAAGTGCTACGTATTCCTGACCATAGACTGTGTTTTTCCCGATAAGGGTGTGATGATGCCTAGCAGATAGTGTGCTAATGGGTGACAAGGTGAATTTCTCGAGCTCACAATTGGTCTCAGAGGAATTCCTGAATCTATGGTAGGCCGTACAGATGCGGAGGTTTACTGTAGTGTGGTGTAAGTCTAGTTCTCCGGTAATAGGAGAACTCCCCCTTATGTTTCGCCAGTCTCAGGTATATCCTTCTTTCGATTGATGGTGTGGGGTCTTTGGGTATTTGTTTGTACTCGCCCCCGTCCAGTAGTTCTTGGATCTTACTGTTGTAAGTGTCCATATCCATTACCGCAGTCGCGTTTCCTTTGTCTGCTGGGAGAATTTTGATCGTTGGGTCATTCTTAAGGGAAATGACCGCTCTCCTTTCTAGATTAGAGAGGTTAGGTTTAGTTCGCCCAGATGAATCTAAGATTGATCTAATCTTACTGCTATATTCTTCGGCTTCTTCAGGATGATCTAATTTCATAGCTGTGACTTCAACTGCGGTCATTAAATCTAATTTTGGAATATACCTAGGTGTTATCGCATAATTCAAGCCTTTGTCCAGAACCTTCATTTCATCCTCTTTCAACTATCGTTTAGAGATGTTCATGACAGTGTTTTTGCGATTGATGTTGGTTGGTTCTTTCTTCTGCTGGATTTCCTTGTACATTGCCTTGGTCTTCGAATATTTACTTCTGGTAGCCGTATTTATCCTATCAAAGTCTTGTTCGTACACTCGATTTCGAATGGTTTCTCTAATCTCGTTGGATCGGTGTTTGAACTTAAATTGATTTTCTTGACTTAATCAATCTTTTCCCTTTTCAGTTATTAAAGCACACAACTCCTTAAGCACGAACCCTTACAGATACAGGAAAAGATGAGTATATTTCTGTTTCACTATTTAATTTGGAAACTGTCCAAATTCACTATGCATTTACATAAATTGTTTAATATTTATCTCATTGTTGCTTTCGCTTTAAATTAGAAATTTTTTTTGTAACGAAACACGAAACAAATTTTTAGAAAAAATTTCGTGTCTGTTTTTTGCGCGCGACGTCTTTTAAACCATTAAAGCTATCGATATGAAATTTGGTACAGAAATACTTTACCATAAAATCAAGTTCGTTAATGAGCAAATCCAACCAATGGCAGGGCAATTTTACGGGCTTAGAAAATTAAAAAAATGCTTCGAATTTTAAACGCACAAAATTTAAAAAAATTAATTACCAGTGGTTTTTAGGGTACAAAATTGTGCATTTTTTAATTTATAAACCGATTTTTTTGAAAGTCGGATATTGTGACTTTTTAAGATCGCCAAGTATAAATCATTTGTCAAAATTAAAAAATTCAAAATGGCAGATTAAAAATGGAGGATTATCGTGTTTAAAAACCAATATGACTTAATTGTGGGCTTTGAACTTGAAAATACATATTCCAAAATGGCCACGAAAAATAAAGTACCGACCGTTTCCAGTCGATGTAAAATGAAGACTATCTCTTTCTCACCCCTAAAAATTCTTTTATACATGTCGCCTTCTCCGGCTTATTAATACATTCAATCTCCAATAAGAATTCGAATAAGGCATTATTAAAATAGTGTATATTTCTGACTTAATAATTTTTATAAGACTTCGATATCCTAATATAATGAACTACGTTTTTTACTCGATCAAAATTTTTTCAATTTTGTATCACATTTTTTGAATCCGCCCTCAGTAGTTTCCATTGATCATATTTTTACAAAAATAAAATAGACGCAAAAGTTGTGTAAAATTAATATGTAGTTCTTATTAAACAAACGCTGTTTAAATACTTTGATTCTAAGCCGATTTTCAGTAATTTCACTACTAATTTTATTGGAAAGTGCTGCCTCTTTTTTTAACCTTCAAATTACTTAGATCATGATTTAAGCAACGGCGGTTCGTTACCATTTACAATTTCTAAATTGGCTTTCAAATTTATTATTGATGTAAATACTAATTTATGCTTCATTTAAAATTATTTAATAGTTTTTAGATGTTGATCCGTAAACTTATTTTGAATTCAAATATATGATTTATGTTATATTTAAACAAAATGTTTTAATACGTTTATAATTTTTTTCAATCCCTTGGAGTGGTGTAACTTCATTATTAAATATATGAATTTCTGTTATAAGATTCATGTTTATATAAGAATAATGTAACAATAATTCATTTTTTTACAAACTATAGATTTCGAGATTTCCTATTAAACCATCGAAATTTGGCCACCTCTGAAACGAAATGCCATATTTCCTTTGGTACGTTCGCCCCCAGGGTACAACTTGCGTAATATAGTGCATATTATGCCTATCTATGCAACCATTACTTTTAAAACAAACTGGATTGTAAAATAGTCAATATGAAATTACAATTATGAACAATTCATTCAGAAAGGTATAAAAAAATTCATTCGTTTTCAAAATCTCTAAAAGTATTGAAGCAATTCCAAGTGGTATTAGTGGCATTTATATTTCTTTGTCAAATGATTCAGACTTATCTTTGAGGATTGCCATCAATGCCCATTAATTCATTTTTTGAGAAACTCATTTTTTGGTTATTACAGAAATTTATTTAACTGGCCCCATGACAGAAACTATCCATGCATGTAAATATTCAATGCTGAGCATTAAATTATCCTTTTGTCAAAATAGCAGAACATGTGCAATCAACACTAAACACTATAATGACAATTAGTTAAACACGTAAAATTATCCATCCATATTTCTTATATTATTAATTCTTTCCCATAGAATTATTTTCTAAAAGTTATATTTTAAAGTTAATATATGTATAGCGACAAGCGAGGGGTAGGTTTGGAGAAAATTGCTCGAAAACAATAGCTCCATATGAATTGCTTGAAAAAAAAGTTCCTCGCATAGACAGTTCCTCGAAAACCTAGTTACTCGAATAACAATTTCTCGTAAAATAAAATTGGTCGAAATAATAGAATAAGATTATTTTATTAAATTTATACAATTACAAAATTAAACAAACAGCCTTCGATTAATAATTTGTTTTTGCCTTTTTCATGTTTAATAAACTCCATGTTGCTACCATGATGACCAATGACTAATAAACTAAAAATTTTGGAAATATTTTTATTATTTATGACTTCTTAGCATTAGCAATAAAAGTAATAAGAGGATTATTTCAAGAGAATAGATACTTAATTGTATGCATTAAGGTTGGCATGGTCTATACTGTATCATAATTATTCCTCATCAGAAAATCACCATTAGCAAGAAAGTTAATGAGAAGATTATTTCAAGATAATAGGTATTTAAGAATTGTACACATTAAGGGCACACTTTATTATATTGTATAATGCATAAATTTGATATATTTTTCGAGCAATTTTCTTTTCAAGAAATTCTTATTCGAATAACTAGGCTTTTGAGAAACTGTCTATTCGAGAAACTATTTTTCAAGCAATTTTCCGCTACCCGAGGGGGTAAAGCGCAGAAAGTATGTGTACAATAAATGGGGATGTATGAGGAAGTAGAGATATTATGTGGAACTATGCATAACTATGACGAAATATTGATAAAATTCAAGGAAATAATTATTACATATATAGTGTTTTTTAAAGTGAGTTTTACGGTTTAATATGGTAAATTAATTATGTTGTGTTCAAAAAGAAATTTGAAATGAAACAATTGTTTGGACGTCGTGCTAGCAACAATGCCGACCTGGCAGAAATGCGGGTAATTGAGATTCTGATTATATTGCTTTTTCTTGGTTTGAATAAGTTTGCACCTCCCTGTTTATCAAATTATACATACAATTACCCTAAATGACGACATTGGTTAAACAGGTTTATGATATCATCATTTCCATGGCAATAGCGATTTATATACGAGTGCATCTTTAAAGCTAGTAATGAATTTTTCTTCAATATTATCAAAAAATCAACAATACTTGAAAACTATAAAATATAGGTATAGGGAATATTAATACAGATCAATTCAGAATTTATTGTTCATTTATTTGATGAAAAAGAAATTGGGGCATTAAAAAATGAAGTTATCGTTTTTTGACAAGGAACATGCAAACTCCAACATTTTTAAAAATCGAAATATTTCGGAAACGGCTGAACTTAGGTATAGGGAAAGCTGATGAGATTCCTTTCAAAAATACTCTAGGAATCTGAAAACGCAATAAAAAAAATAGGTTTCCATTCAAAATAATGAAGTTGATACTCACTTCCAGTATAACCGAAAGTGTCGCATCTTGAAAATATTTTTTATTAATCGATTATCCTTGGATACAAATTGTGAATACCCTGTATACACCTGTATAGAATAACGGGATTGTTGTAAAGGAGTAATTTTCACAGTACCAAGGCAGGTTCTAACACACTGATTGAAAACGACGTACCACTTACCTTGTGGCGCTGCCAAGTTAGCAAAATACATTTTTTCATTTATTTTTTAGTTTTTATCATAGTATGTTGTTTGATGTATTCAATACAATTTCTCAATATAACGAACGTTACAAGCAACAATAATTACCCAAATGAGATTAATAATGTAAAACAAAATTAATTATTTTTGTTCATTACATTTGTTATACAATGTGATTTACTAGCTTATTTGACTGTAAATATTTTGTTGGTTTCAAATTTCAGCAACAGCATCTTATATTCGCTCTAACAACTGGTACCATGTATTAATTTCCTTCTGGTACAACTGGCTTCATATGTCCCCAGAAATAAAAATCGAAAGGATTCAAGTTTGGTTTAACCATTCGATAACTGCTTTTTCTCAATGAGGTGGAGCACCATCGTGCTGGTAGCATATACTTTTCACTACGTCAAACAGTGTATTTTCGAAAAAACCTGTAATGCCCAGATATGTTCATTATGGTGAATATTTATACCACCCTTGGTAAAACAAGCTTCATCTGGTCACAGAATATGAAGTAAAGCAAATTAATAATTTTGAGCATGTTGCTGCAACAACCAGCAACAAAATGCTAGTCATTGTGGAGCATCTGCAGGATGTAATGCTTGAGCACTTAGCCAATGATAAGGATATAGTAAATCTCGTATGACAAAATTTTGACTTACATGTAAGTTCATTGCAATTTGTGGTGTGCTGTTCGAAGGATTATCAATAATGGCACCAATTCTTCGTGCTCATGTGGTCGGTTGAATAGCGCTTTCTGGGATTACCAATTTCGTGTAGCCTTCAGGAGGATGCAGCAGAAACAGCGTGAGTTGGTATATGTCAATTTGGAAATCTCGCCGGACAGTTTTGCACTGCTAATCGAGCATTTCTATTACAAAAACTATACACAAAAATTATACCAGCATACTCTTCCGTGTTATAAGCATGCATTTTAAGGTTTGTTTCTGCAATAAAACAATAAAAACTGACAGTAAAGCTGTATATTGCTGAATGTCATAGCATTCTTTTGTTTTGTTGTTTATTAAATCTGTGTTAACTTGATTTTGCGGATTATTTTAATGTTTACGGAAAACCTCAAGGCCTTTGAATTTTATAACCAAGCGAAATCGGACATATGTTATATAATATTGTTTTTCATAGAATCACGTCACGTTTTATCTGACAATGTTTGTCGATGAGGTAATAAGTAATAAATCACCCTGTATTATGCAGTTGTACTTAATGCCATAAAATGACATAAAATTAATGAAAAAATGTGTTGCTCAAAACAAATAAAAGTTTGAACAACCTAACAGTGCCATACTGTAAATAAGTGGCACGTAGTTGGATAGAGGAAACTAAATAGATTCCACAGATCAATAATTATACAGAAAAAGCCACTAAAAACTTCCTTGGCACTGTGAAAATTACCCCTCGACGTCAAGCTCTCTATTTCTTAAAATAACAGAGATATTGCTTATAAACAAAATTGTGGGACCCTCTACACATACGATAAAAAATCGGTTCATTCAAACTAAAGATATTGCATTGGAAGCTCTTTAAAACTCAAAAATCATTAATAAGTAACTTCATAATGATGACCCGATCCTGGATAAAGATAGTGATAGTGGCATTAAAATCGCTAACGTAAAAATTTTAAGTTTTAAAGTGGAAAATGAATTTAAATTAGTAAATGAGTTTAGAAAAATAATATAAATACGTGGTAATCAATGTAAACTGATGTTGAAAAGAACAAAGAGGATAAGTAAAAATTTAAGGTGTTACATTTAAAATATTTCGATACCGCGATAAGAAATAAAACCGATACGGAATTTTAATGAGAAGTGTACCTACAGAGGCCGCGCGTGCGCACAAACGTAAACAATCGATTAGTGCTCGAATTTAGTGAACAAACCGCAGGGCCGTAATTAAATTTTTAATACGTAAATTAATAATTGTCAAGAAGTGTCGCATATGTAAGTACGGTCAAATGATACTAGAGGCTAAAGTAAAAAGATAATATAAATATTAGATAATAAGTAAGAAATTACGCAACGACGGCAGGAATAAAATTTACGACGGGTCGACCGGTATTCTAATCCTACGCGAACGGTTTAAATCAACATCCCCCAATTCACAAAATGCAAAAAAAAAGGAAAAAGAAGAGCGAAGGAGAATCAACCGATGAAAGATAAGAATAGAAGAGATCGTGAAGTGGATGAAGACGAAGAAGGACCATTTGCAAAACACCAATTAAAACGTAATGAAGACGTAATAAATAAATTAGACTACTGAGACAAGAGATGAACGAAGGGTTCCAAGATAATAAAAATCAAATATATCAAAACAAAATAAAGGAATTAAAAGAGAAAGAGAAGAAAGGGAACGACGAAAAACAACAAATGGTAAAAAAATCGAGAGAATGGAAAAAATAATAGAAAAGTAAGAACAAAAAAGAAGACTAATAATATAATAATAAAAGGAATACGAATTCATGGTAAAGAAGCAAAGGAAGAGATCGAACCCTTTTTAAGTAGGGGTGCAGGCAAAAGTAGAAGAAACATATAAGGTAGGGCAAATAGAATAAAAAAGAGCCGTAATCGCAACAATTAAGACATTTGAAAGAAAATGGAGATAATGATGAACAAAAAGAAGGTGAAAGGAAAAAAAATAAAGAAAACGACTTAACCAGGAATGAAAGGGAAATACAGAGAAAAATATTAGAGGTAGCTAACGAGAAAAAAAGAACGGGAAGCAAAATAAAAATTGGCTATCAGAAACTAACAATAAATAATCAGAAATATAAATGGAACAAGAAGGAGCAAAAACTGCAATACAGTCAACAGGAAATTCAAGACACAACAATAAAAAAACTAATGAGGATAACGCTAGGAAAGGAAACGAAGACGACTAAAGCAATTGACATAGACGTGAGTAGATTGCAAATGAGAAGAAAAAGCAGTAAAAAAAATCAAAAAGACATGGAGAATAGCAACATGGAACATACAGGCAATGCTAAGGAAATATGATGCAATTAGCTAAAGATAAATAAATATAATGTAGATAAAGCAGCAATCCAAGAACTAAGATGGAAGGACAAGAAGAGATCACAGTGTTGTATTCTGGAGAAACAAAATGAGGTAGTAATGGCACAGGCTTTATAATAAGTAAAAGAAAAAAGATAATGCACTTTAAGCCTATTAATGGTAGGATATGGCTACGTAAGAATACAAGGAAAACCAACAAATGTGTTGATTATTATATATGTATATATGTACCAACGGAAAATGGTAGTAAGCAGAGAAAGACGAATTTTACAATGAACTGGAGAAAGCGTATGAAGAAATAGGAAGGATATCCTGATCATACTAGGAGACCTAAACGCCAAAATCGGAAAATAAAATTATGTAAATGATGTTGCAGGGGAACAGAATATGTAATTTTTCGATAACAACTAACTTGATAATTAGCAGTACAAAATACAAACATGAAACAATTCGCAAAGAAATATGGTTGATACCAGGAACAAGGAGAGGAAATCAAATAGACCACATATTAATTAAGAAAAACCAAAGTAAAATAATCACAAATGTAAGATCATACAGAGGTACAGACGCAGATACAGACCATTACGTGGTTCTGGCAAAAATACAAAAGAAATAACAAAAAGCAGGAACATAGAAGATGGAATGTAGAAAAATTACAGACAGAAGAGGGAATTCAACAAACAGATAGAAGAAAAGGGAAGAAAAGCGGATATAGAATGAGAATGGAAAAATATTAAACACATATTAACAAAGAGTGCAGAAAAAACGATCGGATACGAAGAAAAGAAGATTACAAAGCCATGGTATGACAAGGAGTGTCAAAAGAAAACTAAAGAAAAAAAGGAAAAGAGAAACAAATCGTTAATAACAGGAAAAGAAGATCTAGACAATCATAAAGAAACGAAAAGAGAAACATACAAAACTTGTAGACAAAAAAAAAGTGGATGGAAGAAATGATGAATGAGATAGAGCAAAACAGCAAGAATAATAATACAAAGAAGTTCTACCAACAAATTAAAAATCAAAAGAAAAAGAACATAATAAAAATAAGAGAACTAAAAGATAAACAAGGCAATATAGAATATGATGAGGAGAGAAAGAAAGATATCTAGAAAGAGCATTTTCAAAGCCTACTATATGAAATGGAATAAGAAGACGAAGAATACAGAAATACATGAAGGGGATGAAGAGAACGAAGATATGGTAGTAGAACTAACTTATGAAGAAACGAATACGTTGACGTTGAAAGTGCATGATAAGCTTGAAAAACTGTTGTCAATTGTGCTGTGCGGATATGTGGAACAGCGACTACAGGTAGACAGAAAAATGTGCTTGGTGGGATGAATCAGTAAAAAAAGCAGTATGTAAGAAAAAATATGCGTACATGGTTGCTGCAAAAAATGAGACTGAGGAAAAGCGATTGTATGAGGTGATGGCTGTGTAAGAAGAGAAAATGCAAAATAATTTGAGAGAAACTCTTCTGGAACTGGGTCAAAAATACAAAACGTAGCCCAAATCATAATGCTGCAGGAGTGATGAATACGAGCAACGAAATAGTATGGGACGATTGTGAAATGAGGAAATACTCGCAAGAACATTTCGGAAAGCTGTACAGTAGTGAGGAAGGTAAGACTGAAGGGTTAAATAAGGAGAATGTAGAAGGAATGGTAAATGAAACTGAGAAGAATGTTGGGATAAATGAGGTAGAGAAAACAGTAGGAAGGTTCAAAAACGGTAAAGGAGCAGGCGTAGATGAAATCACTGATGAAATGCTAAAGTATGGAGGTGCAAAGGTTATATGAAGATTGTGTGAACCATTCAATGTATGCCTGAAGGGTGGAAAAGTGCTGAGGGATTGGAAGAGTGAGATCATTGTACCACTGTATAAGGGTAAGGGGAAAAAGAGTGATTACAAGAACAACAGAGGAATAAGTTTGCTCAGTGTAAAGTATTTGGAAGAATACTGCTTGATACAGTAGGAGAAACTACACAAACTAAGATTTGGGATGTGCAGGGTGGCTTCATGCCAGAGAGAGGATGTGTTGATCAGATGGTTGCTCTCCAGCAGGTGATCGAAAAGTGTTGAAGTATAAAAAGGAAGCTGGAAGGTGGAAAGGAGAGTGAGTATTTACTCTGCAAGATGAAATTGTGGAGCAAATGGACGAGCTGGTATATCTGGGTAGAATGTTTACTGCAGATGGTACAATGGATGGTGATATTGGACGAAGGGACGATGCTGGAACGAAGGGGATTGAAAGTATGTGGACGATAATGAGAAACGAAAGCATGGGCCTAGCTGCCAAACGAGAGACATGGGTATGTCAAAAAAATACGAAAAAAAGAAAAATAAATGCCGTGGGCGTGAGATTCCTAAGAAGCGAGCGCATGTGGTAAAACGATGATGGATAGATATAAAAGTAGTACATTGCGTTGATTTGGTCACATTGAGAGAATGAACAACGCAAGATTAACGAACAAATAAATATATGTGAGTGAGGTTAGATGTAAGGCCGGGTCTGGTAAGCCTCGTAAAACTTGGCTGAATGTAGTAGAATGTATGATAAAAGAAAGAAAGGAAAGGGGTTTTAAAAATAAAAGGACATGTCAGACACAATGTATGAATCTTGCGGAAGCTAGGGAGGTAGGTGGAGATAGGAAAGCATGGAGAAAGATTGATAATGAAAAATAAATAAGAGACAGGGATTGTTTTGCCTACCCCGCAAGGAAATGGCGTGAAGGTTACGTTAAGTTAATTATAGCAAAAATTAAAAACGGAAAATCACCTGGAAATGACCAGATAAAAGGAGAGATGATGAAGCACGGAGGAGAGAAATTACACAGAAAAATATATGAACTAATAAGAGAAATCTGGAGAAGAGAGAAAATGCCAAAAGGAAGGGAAAAAGGATTAATAACACCAAAACCGAAAAAAGGCAGCCTAGAACAATGTAACAACTACAGAGGAATTACATTGTTAAATACAGTCTATAAGATTTTCACAGTATTACTTCAGAAAAGAATTACAACCTATACTGAAAATGAATTTGGTGATTAGCAGATAGGTTTTAGACCAGGACGATCAACGATAGATACAATACACATAATGATGCAAATAATGGAGAAAAGCTATGAATACGGAATGGAGTTACACTGACTATTCATAGACTACAAGCAAGCGTTTGACAAAGTTAACCGAAGAAAGAAAATACAAACACTAAAAAAATGAAGTTACCGCCAAAATTAAGAAGATGGACAAACAGAAGCATTCAACATCAACAAAGGGGTCAGACAAGGTGACTCGCTATCAGCAACTCTGTTTAACAAGCATTAGAAAAAACAATAAGACAAGGAAACATAAATGGAACTATAAGAAATAAAGAAGCACAAATTATAGCTTATGCAGACGATGTAGTCATTATATCCAGAACATGGCAAAAATTAAAATAAGTATTTAACCGAATGGAAAGAGAAATGAAAGAAGTAGGACTCGAAATAAATGAAAAGAAAACAAAACATTTGAAAAGCCAGAGAGGAAACATGGAAAAAGCTAAAGAAGTAAAGATAGGGAAATACATATTTGAAAAAGCAAAATCTACAGATATTTAGAAATACAGTTAACACAATAAAGATAGAAGCGAAGAAGTAACGGAAAGAACCCAAATGGGAAACAATGAATTTTATGCAAATCAAAGCATACTGAAAAGCAAGAAAATAAGGATAAACACTAAAATACGTATGTACAAATGCTTAGTTAGACCAATAGTTTTATATTCCGCTGAAACAATATGCACAACAAATAAAGAAAACGAGCAGTTACAAATCTTCAAAAGAATGATACTAAGAAAACTTACAGGGTTCAAAAAAATAGAAAATGGAGAACACAGGCAATACATGAATCAGGAAATATTGAAAATAATGAAAGAAGATGTTGTAAAAGTGATGAAAGCACAACATATTGGATGGATAAAAAAAATAACAACATGGAAGCCAGAAACAGGAAGACCGAGAATCAGATGGTATGAAGAAATAGTGAAGGAGTTAAGAAACATGAACATGACGGACTGGAAAAAAAAAACAAGAAATAGGAAGGAGTGGAGAAAGATAGTGGAAGAAGCAAAAACCCACAGGAAACTTTAGAAGCAAAATAAAAAGACAGAAAATCAGGGGACTAATACACCCCAACAAAAGGATCTATATACTTCAGTAGGAACGGGTAATATTCCACAGCACAGAATAAAAAGCCTATAAGATACAGGGTGGGTGTCTACGGCGTGGGTGGAGGATTTCTCCTTGACTATTAGAGATATCAAAACCAATTTTGGTGTGGTAATACACGATCATTGGATCTACATTCTAAAAATATTTAGGTACATACAGGGTGATTGACAAAAATATGCCAACTAAAGCCTGTGTTTTTTAAATGAATACCCTGTATATTTTTGAATTTTTGGATTCACTGTTACATTTAGAATAAAAGTATAGAAATTTGTATCTGTCTCACTAACCGTTCTGCAGATATCGTCACTTTAGTACCAAAATAGAGTTAACTTTGGAACCACGATACGAGCGTTGTCACCACGATTTTGTAAATCTGTTTATATCACCGACTATTAATAATTCTTTGGAAAAATTCATTTTATACAAAAATTTTCAAACCGACAATCCAAAAACGCACAAACTAATGGAACAATATTTTAATGATTATACAAACGTCAAAACAATAGATGCAATTGTTCCTCTTTATTACGAGCGGCTAGCCTACCTGATTTGTTTTTTGAATTCTATTGTCATAGTAAATTTGTATGAAACCTATTATCAATTAGTATCTACTTTTCACAGGGAATCCAAATGTGAAAAAATATACACGGTGTTGCATTTGAAAAAATTGAGAAAAATTACAATTCGCTTAAGTTAATCATTCTGTATAGTTTTACGTTTTCGAAAAATTCCCCAGTTTGTTTGTTTGTTAGTAGACTATTATTAATAGTCAGTGGTATAAACAGATTTACAAAACCGTGGTGACAATGCTCGCATCGTGGTTCCAAAGTTAACTCTATTTTGGTGCTAAAGTGACGATATCTGCAGAACGGTTAGTGATACAGATACAAATTTCTGTACTTTCATTCTAAATGTAACAGTGAATCCAAAAATGCAAAAATATACAGGATGTTCCATTTAAAAAAACACAGGTTTGAGTTGATATATTTTTGTCAATATAGGAAAAGTTCACTGGTGAGTCTGTAATACCCTAAAATAAGTAAAAACCGTTATCTTGAGTAGAATTTAATATATTTTACTTACTCATTCATAAATTACATTAAAAATGTGATTTTTATGAAAAATCTATTTATAAGATTTCTAAATATCACATCAGTAGCAACTTAAAATATTACCGTGACAATGTGATGTTAATTCTCAAATTGCTGTCACATACACACTTTGTACCAATGATAGTAATATATTCGTCATTGATACTACTGTCTTGTAAAATTTTTTCGTAACATCTATATGTTATAATTAGAGTGAGGATTTTATGCAAAATGCATATCGCTTATTTTTTATAGTTGAAGAATATCGTTTTGTTTTTAGACGAATTGCACTAAATGCAATCATTTGACATTAATTAATTTTTGCATATTTTGCATATTTCGACAAATACTGCATATATTGAAATTTTATGCATATTTTGCATTTTTATTCATAATTAACATATATTTCGCATTCTTTCTATATCTTCCAAATTCGCTTTAAAATGCATTATTCTAACTTATTTTAAATTTTGTAATTGTGTCTAACTAAGAAATGTATTTTTATATGAATAAGACGGGTTTAAAGAAAGATTATTACCTGCAGTTAAGTGCAACGTTAATACTTCCGGATTATGAAGTTTCAATGCCGCTATTTCGTAGTATTTGAAAATTCCAATGGTACCTAAGTAGATAGTTAAAGCATTGATTGAGGGAATTCCCGCAATCAAGGGTTAAAGTTATTTGGACTTTTTCAAGGTAAGTGTTTAGTTAGTTAATCCTTCTTAAAATAATTTGAGAGTAACGCACAAAATGAAAAATTTTAAACATTCTTTGGACGAAGACGTAACTGAATGGTACGGCTTTGTTAAGTGAACTTCAAGATGCCGAAAGTTAAAAATAGTTTAGTTCAAGTATGGATAAAAAATATATCCGAGCTACGTCTGGATGATGAAAAAGTGTTTTGCATAGCCTGTGGAAAAATAGTAAGTACCATTACATATTTTTAATTGATTTCGGAAATTAAACCCTTATTAATTGATGTAGGTGCTTGAATTCACCGTTTTATCAGTTTTTAAACGCAATTAGATACTTATTTTTAAAATTAATTTTTCCTTAGATCATGTGCGAAAGGAAATCTCAAGTTACACAAACCTCTCTTCATAAAAGAAAATTAGAAACATTTAAGAAAACAAAAGTTTGTCAGACACCTTTGCGCCAGTCGTTGTTTCAAGAAACGGCCAAATGAAATGCATAAGAGGAATTTAATTTCGAATTGTGTAGTGCACTTGTTAAAGCCAATATTCCATTAAAGAAATTGAAAAATCCTAGTTTTAGGTCATTTTTAGAAAAAATTTGTAAAAAGCAAGTGCCAGATGAAAGCACGCTTCGAAAAAGGTATATTAATGATTTATATCTTAAAACTATGGGGCATATAAAGAAAATTACAAAAAATAAATATCTTTATTTTATAGTAGATGAAACTACAGATTGCTGCGGGCGATATGTTGCAAATTTAATGATTGGTTATTTAAGTGAGGCGCAGTCTAGTATATCATATTTAATCGCTTCCAAAGTTCTTGAGAAAACCTCTAGCTCTAAAGTAGATTATCCAAAATAATTTACGAATACTTCTGGTTTAATCTTAAAAAATAGTAATGATATAGCAAACGCTTTTAATAATTTTTTCGTAGATTCAATTCAAGCATTAGTTAATGATACGAAACTAAATATTGCTGAAGTAAGTAATAACAGTCCTCAACAGTGTATAATGTTACACCTTACGGACTCTACTGAAGTTAACAGTATCATTAGGTCTATAGCAGTTAAGAACTCAGCTGGTTATGATGAAATTCCTTGCTCTTTGTTAGGTAAAGTTTCCGAACTAATAAGCCCAGTTATTGCGGAATTAATAAATTGTTCACTTGAAGAAGGAATATTTCCTAATCAATTAAAACAAATGCAAGTAGTTCCAATTCTAAAGGAGGGCGACAAAAGTATGATAGAGAATTACAGGGGTATAACTATCGTTTCTGTGTTTTCAAAGATATTTGAAAAAATCTTTTATATCAGAATTTCAAAGTTTATCAATGAGCGTAACATACTATCTCCTACACAATTTGGATTTCGTAAAGGCCACAGTACAGTTGACGCTATTTTAAACGTACTAAGACACATTTTAGAACAATTAGATTCCAAGAATAAGGTCTTTGGTATATTCTACGATTTAACACGCGCTTTTGAAACTATCAACCACAATGCGCTCCTATACAAGTTGGACAAATACGGAATACGAGGTAATGCATCCGAATGGTTGAAATCGTACTTATGCAATAGACAACAGACAGTTAAATTTAAGATAGATAACGTTACTTCACATTCAACTGAGAGAGTCGTAACAGTAGGTGTACCACAGGGTAGTACACTGGGTCCTTTGCTTTTCATTATGTTTATAAATGACTTGTCTGTTTTTGAAACATGCTTATTAACTCTATTTGCAGATGACACGTCAAGTGTTAACACAGGTAAAAATGTAATATAACTCATTGAAAACACAAATAGTAGTATTATTAGTTTCATAACGTATTGTAAAAATAACGGCCTGATTGTAAACCCTAACAAAACTCAATCCATAGTCTTTTCAAAAAATTCTGTGGATTACAGTTTAAGGGTAAAAATTGAGGGTAGACCCATTAATCAAAATAATAGTTTAAAATTTTTGGGGATCCATATCGACTACAATTTAAGTTGGAGCACCCACGTGGATAAAATCTTAAAGAAACTGTCAACCTTCAACTTTGTTTTAAGACAATTGCGCGATGTTGTTACAGAACCATGCTTGTTTTCATATTATTTTGCCTATATACACTCCACTCTTAATTATTGCATTCTTTGTTGGGGTAATAATAAAAGAATTAATGAGATATTGGTCATGCAAAAAAGAATAATTCGAACCATTTACAATAAACCGGTACGATATTCCTGTAGAGATCTTTTTAAAAAAAGCAAACATTTTGACCGTTATTTCTTTGTTCATTTACAACAGTGTTTTGTACATTAAAAGTAATTCAGATAAATTTAAAACAGTTACTGAAGTTACTAAAGCTAATTTAAGAGGTGGCGACAACATGGTAGAGCTGAGATATAAGCATTCTTTTGTTGCGGATAATTTTCCCATTATCGCTATAAAAATTTTTAATAAATTACCTCCTCGTATTAAAACCAATCATAACCACTTAGAATTTAAACGTACCATCAAAAATATGTTATTAGCCAGTACCATTTATACCATTGATGAATATTGGAAGTTAAAGCTCTAATTTCCAATTCATTTTTAACTGTGATATTTATGTAATTTACTACGAGTGAATTTTAACTGTGGACAATTGATGTAAATGTATTTAATATTAAAGATCTCACCTACGCTTATAACCAAGACCAAAGGTGGTAAATAAAATTATTATTATTACCAATCATGCAACAATAGTTTGCTTTATAAACGAAGCTTTCATGCAATTTTTTATTCCTGATATTGTTGCAACAGATAAAATAGTTTTAATGCTGTCTGATGCAGCACCGTATATGGTAAAAGCTGCACAGCAATTAAAATTATTTTATGAAAATTTAATACATGTAACATGGTGCACATGGTATTTATAGAGTAGCAGAAACAATTCGTAATCAATTTCCATTAGTAAATAGTTTAATAAGTAGTATAAAGAAAGCGTTTTTAAAAGCTCCGTTACGAATTCAATTGTACAAAGAAAAGTTACCTAATATTCCTCTACCACCAGAGCCTGTGATTACGCGTTGGGGTACTTGGTTAAATGCAGCTCTTTTTTATGCAGATCATTTGGAAAAAATAAAGGAGTTAGTTTTAGAAATTTCTGATAATTCAAGTACTTACGTTCAAAAGCTCAATCAATTTTAAAGAAAACACAATTGCGCAATGAGCTGGCATTTATAAAAGCAAATTACTATTTTGTAAGTTCAACCATTGCTAAATTAGAAACGGAAGCATTGTCATTAAATGAATCTATGCAAATAATTAATAAATTTCAACAGCTGATTTCTGCTGTTTCAGGAAATATTGGTAAAACTATTTCTAATAAATTAAATGAAATTTTACAAAAAAACAGTGGATATCAGTTGTTACTAAAAGTTAATAATAAAGTTCTGAAACTTGAGGAAAATTCCGATGATCTTGTTATAAATTTAGATTTGGCCATATTAGCCGCATTAAAATATGCACCCATAACTTCTGTGGATGTAGAAAGAAGTTTTTCTTTGTACAAAAACATACTATCGGACAGACGCCAAAATTTTCTGCCCAAAACCTTGGAAAAATATTTAGTTATAAATTGTTTTGCAAATAGTAATGAGAGGGTGTAATATTTATAAATCTATAGCGTATAAGTAAATATGTAATTTTTAAATAACACATAATTTTAAAATCATAATTGCTTTGTAAGTAGTAATGACAGGGTGCAGTTTTTATAAATGTATAGTGTATAAGTATATATGTAGTTTTTAAATAACACATAATTTTGAATGTTAAAATAATAAGTTTGTATGCAATTTATCTTTTTCCTATTAAAAAATTACAAGCATATATACTTTTTTTATATATTAATATTATAATTTGGAATTAACACAGGTAAATAGAAGATTCAATGTTTATGCATATTTTGAATTAATAATGCATTTTTGATGCATATTTTAAGGTTTTTATGTGCATATATATGCACATATTTCGGCATTTTATAGTGCATAAAATCCGCTCTCTAGTTATAATCATAGATTACTTATAGAAAAGTTGAGATGTAACATTGACTACTGTGCAACCTGTCTTTTCTCCCACCCAAAACGTCCACTAATTATATTGGACAGTTCCGGTAACGATACCAAAGTTGTCGCCAAAGTACATGAAAGCCACATGATTTAACTGTTTATATGTAGAGGTTAAGATATTGTAACTGTTTTTTGTGTTGTGTTTGCATCAAAATTTGTTGTAAAAATGCTACGGTGTGTTATTAAAAACTGTATATACAATAAAAGTGCTGCATGTGTAAGAGGCAAGCATAGGATTCACTTATTTTGATGTTATTATATTGTTTACGTTTTGTATTTCAGCCATATTGCTTTTAGAGGTAGGCTGAAGAAACACGCAGGAGTGTATCTGGGAATTTTATTAATTCATGTTTTTCGATAACCATTGTTAACCGTAATTTTAATATATAATTGATTTTTAGCGTCCCAAAAAGGTAAAATATTTTTCAATATTTTTTATGTAAATGAACTGTGACAAATACATTGTGGAATTTCAATAGATTATTATAATCATTGCTTTCTCATAGACGTATGTATAAAGAGAAATCTATGTAATCGGTTTTAATTTTCAAACACGTTTTTTTTTACATATCTCAAGGTTTTATGGCCTAAACAATACAAAAAACACATTTACAGAAAAAAATTTAGTGTTAGATTGTGTGTAAGTGTGCGCGATATCTTTTGAACCATTAAAGTTATCGATACAATCAAACACGAAATTTTTTTTCTATAAATGTGTTTTTTGTATTGTTTTGGCAACAAAACGTCGAGAAATGCAAAAAAAGTGTTCGAAAATTTAAACCGATTACATACGTATGTATTTATTTTTTCCGAAATTAAAATAACATTAAGAAAATAATACTCCACAATTTTGTTGCATTGTTTACCAAAATAGTTAAATGACACATGGCCTAAATGAAATAACTAACTTGGTTGGTTATAAACTTCAGCTGTCACGTCGGTTTACAAAGTTCAACTATGTCCTTTATTTGCTACATATCGGCCTTATGACGTTATTACTATAACACGTCAACTGTTAATTTGCAAGTTTGTAGCTTGTAAAAATTATTTTACATTATTTATGTTTAGTTCGATTAATGGATGCTTACGAGTGAGTAACAAATAAAATTATTAAATGTTTACATATTTCATACACATACAACCATTTTATGTTATTAATACAAAACGTTAAGTGATGGTAGAACTGATATTGAACTGAATTTAATTTTGTACAACTTTTGTCTTATACACTTTTTTCCCTAAGGGCAAGAGTAAATAGACAACGTGCGTCTGTAAGTGTCTTATAGTAACATAGCTTCTGAAGCAATATAAGTTAATAAAATGAAATAAATTCTAAAATTTCTTTAAAAAATAGAACTACCTTATCATCACAGCGAGAATCAGAATCATCATTTCCTTTAGAACTTTGAGATCCTCTTTCCCCTTCAAGTTGCATTGGCAAGTCATCACCAATACCTTTCGCTGCTTGTTCATATAAAGTTTTATACATATCACGTTGTCCTATAACCATGCTCATCATTTTATTTTGATTTTCCTGTTGTTCTAATAAAGTGCCCTGTGTTTCTTTCATTGTCTCTAATTTCATTTTTAATTGTGCAATAGCAGCTGGATCTAACGATTCGGCTTCTTCTTGTTTGGCACTTAGTTCACGTACAAGGGAAAGTAAACGTTGATTCGTATTTTGTAGTTCTGTTATATCGGCAAAAGTGACTAAACGTTTACTTATAATTTCCCCAGAACTCATACTATCTGACATATCTTGATCTGGTGATGTTGCATTCGATCCAACTCGAGATAATTCAATTTCACGTAGCAAGTGACAAACCTTAAATTAGCAATTAATAACAGTAATAGAATAACAAAAATTAATTACCTGACGACTTAAATCAGCAACTTCCTTTTTAAAACGTTCATTCTCGCGCATTAAAATATCTTCATTTCTCTTATATTGTAAACCTTCTTCTCTGTATTGCTGACATTCTACAGTAAGAGCATAATTATTTTCAGTCACATCTTTAATATTCTCCATTGCAGTCTCATAATCCTCTCTTTGTTTTTTCAATAGTGGTCCTTTATCTTCAAGTTCGTGAACTATATGTTGTATGTATGATTGTAAACGTGCACATTCCTCCTTTTGCATTGTTAATTCATTGCTAATATTTACATATTGAGTATAAATTTGTGTGAGAGACATTCCAGGTTTAATTAACCGAGATGCAGCTGCAGCTGATGGTGATATTTCCTCAACTTCTTTATGAATATTTTCTTCTTTAAATGCCTTAAATAACTCATTACTTGTTTCTAATTCTTGTTTTAACATTGTTATGCATTCGTTTTTCTTAGAAATAATCTCTTCATTAGCAAGCTTCATTTCTTTATGCTTCGTCTCTAATTCACCAAATTTATTAGAAGTTTCACGAAGTAAAGTTTGCAGTTCGTTTACAGCATTTGAAAGCTGTGTTACATGCTCTTGGCTCTGGTCACCAGAATTCTTATACAATTCTGCTAGTTTTGTTTGAGCAGCAACTTCTTGCTGATAAACCTCGTAAGTCTTTGAATCTTTTTCATTACGTTTTTTCAAATCTTCCATTAATTCTTCTATCTTTGTATTTAAGTTATTGTTAATCTCAGTGAAACTACGGACCGATTCGAGTGCAACAGTTAATTCTTGAGTTTTATCGGTTAATTTATTTTCTAATTGAACACAACGTAAGCTGTTATCCTTCTTCATATTCAACAACTCTTCTGTACGCTCATCTAAACTTTGAGTTAATGTTTCGACTTGATTAGTTAGTAAAGCTTTATCCTGGTCGAGACGCTTTTCTTTATATTCCAGTGTTAGTTTCATAGATGTAATCTCACCATATTCCGCTAATGCTGTACATTTTGCATTGACCGCATCGTGTAGTTGAGTAGTCAGTGTTGTAATTTCCATTTTCTGCCGTTCCACTTCAGCCGTTGTTCTCTCAAGCATCTTACACATTTCGTCTTTTTCACCATATGCTATATTTTTTTGATGTCGGCAATCTGCAGCTTCTGCTTCTAATCGATTGCATGTTGCTTGTAATTTGTTTATGTCTGATGTGCATATTGAAATTTGTGACTCTAATTCTGCAATGGTCCGAGTAGCAGCTTCTAATTTAGAGTTTGTTTCAAAAAGATTAGTATCAGCAGTCTTCAGTTTCTCATTTACATCTTTTAAATCAGTTTCTGAAAGTACTCCAGTTTATAAGTTGAGACGCAAAAATGATTTAAGACCTACCTATGTTAAATTTACTGGTTTCGGATAATGCCTTTGTAGTAATTAATTCCTCAAACTTTCCTTCCACAAAGACGTGTATTTTTTTCGCAATTTCGGAGGGAACTTGAGACCATTCTTCCTTAGATACTGCAGGTGCAAATAATGTATAGATATCACTAACTTCCATTTTGTTAAAACAATTGGCACTTAGTTTATGCTAATTTATTATACTTTATTAAACTCATGCCCCAAATTCACTATTATTGTTTATTAAACATAAATCGCGTACATTGATGATTGAGGTACCTAGCAAACATGCCGGTTCCTTCCCACAATGCTCTGCAAACGCTAGTACAAAAGCACACAAGCAGTCTAATGCCAACATAACAAACTATTTCATATTTATATACTTTTTTGTTTTTACGCCTTATAAAAAATTGGTTAATTACACAATAACAAAATATGCGTGTATCACATATTCAAGTTAAAACAACAATTTAATTTGTTATAATTCTTTAATTCAAATTTCAAAAGTTTCTTTATGTTGGTAGTACATAATTAAAAAGTTTTTAACAACTAACAGAAGAATACATCAATGGCGTACTTCTAGATTTTTTCTGAAATTTTCATCTATATAAAATCTATTTTTAACACAAATTTACATATAAATATATTTAAATGTTACCATAATACTGAGTAATTAAATTTAAATTACATAAGTAATGGCAATAAAAACGTGTGCAACGAAATTTCAATAAAATTAAGGACTATAAATGGAACTAAACCATCAGTTTTCGTTTCTTACTAATGGTTAATTTTGTTTTTGCACGACCGAGCTTTATTGTTTATTTACAACATTTGTTTCCAAGGCGGTAGGATATGTTTACCGGTTGACAGCCCCAATACGTCGGGTCGGGTCTCATTAGGACATTTTAGCGGAGTCAACAAGTAGAAGCCACTAAAGTTATCGCTAAAAGTCTCAGTGTTATTCAAAGTTACCACTTGCCTTCAACTAAGCAACTAAGAAATTTAACTTTCCTCTCAGAGCAAACTTTTGTGTCCGCTTGAAATCAACCAGGCTTATTGAAGCAAGTAATCGCCTAGTGTGATCTATATTTTTTAGTTAGTGGTAACTTTTTGTGAGGTTATGTGAAGTTAAATAAACTGTATAATAATAAATAAAAGTATTAGCTGTAAAGTTGCTATGAAATTATTGTAGGTGAGATACATATTACAAAAAAGCACAATGTCAAGGTGGAATACTGAAGAAATTTGTAAATTTTTGGATATTTATGAACATTACGAATTATTATGAAATACCAGGCTAGACGATTATACAAATAAACTTAAAAGGGAAACCGCTGTTGCAAACTTATCCTGGAAATTAAAACAGAGCTGGACACCGTATTGACGGTCGATCAATTGAGAAAGAAAATAAAAGGAATAAAAACTGTATATAGGAATGAATTACTAAAGGTTATGAAATCAAAAAAAAGTGGAACATCTCCTGATGCAAATGTATACTCCAAAATTGGCCTGGTTTAAAAAGGCAGAAAATGCATCCACAAGCACTCGTGCCGTGGCAACAATATGGGTATTTCTCACATATCGGTTTGGAGAGTTTTACATGAAGACCGACAACATCCGTTTAAAAAGCAGAAAATTCAATCGCTAGGTCAAGCAGACTTTGCGTGTAGAACAGAATTTTGCCGCTGGTTTTTGGAGAGATCTGCAGTTGTGCCTTCTTTTGCTTCGGATGTGATGTTTTCGGATGAGTCAGTGTCACAAGGGATGCTATGTTCAACACAAGCAACAGTCATATTTTAAGTCACAAGAACCCTCACGCTGCCGTTGTACGTGGTCATCAACAACGGTTCTCAGTTAATGTGTGGGGAGGGATCAGTCAAAACTTTTTGATTGGATCTTTTATTTTACCTCCCAACGTTACCGTTCAAGTTTATCCTGATATTTAGATATTCGGAATAGGATGATATTCCAGCATGATGGAGCACCTCCTTATTTTTCGGCCCAAATCCGAAATGACTTAAATAATACAAATCCATATCGTTGGATTGGACGTGGTGGTCCCTCCCCCTGGCCCCCTAGATCACCCGATTTGATTTTTCTCTTTAGGGATATGTCAAATCTAAAGTTTATCACACTCCTGTTGATGATCGCGATGGCTTGGTTAACAGAACTTTTGCCGCTTTCTATAATGAGATGAGTCAGAAGATGTGTAGAAAGCGGCCGTGATCATTTCGAATATTTTTTATAAATTATAACTATTTTACTGATTACTAAAGCTTATCTCTCTTAGGTTTTTATATGGCGTATTTGTATATTCAAGTTATACAATCTAAACATTTTGATAACATAGTTATCTTTATCAGTAGTAAAATTATCTTTCAAAATTGTTCAAGATGTTGAAACAATTTTGTGAAATTTGAAAAAGTGAAAACACAAACATAAGCCTGTTATTAATATAACAGTTTAATAAACGTATAAAGTCAACTATGGAATACAATTTTAGTAAAGAATAACTAGATCATTAATAAATTAAATATTATTAAACTGCCTTGAAAATGACAAATCAGAACACGTCCTCTAATGGTCGAAGGCTAACGAAATATGGCATACCCGAAGAACAAAAGTTAATCAAGTTATGATGTAAGTGTAAAGTTGTGAAAAGCTTTAATTTGTAATTGATGAAAGCATTCACCAATAGACATCAATTAAAATAATCTGGTCAAATTTAGCAAGGAAATAGCTTTGTCAATAAATGTAAGTGTTATTTAACAATGAAAAACATAATGTAACACGTTTCATGTAATTTTTAATTTTAATTTTTAAGTTCAACTACTTATGTTAAATTATAGTGCTGTGGTAATTTAATACATAATTGGTAAAGCATTTACTTCAAGGTCTAGGAAAAAACACAGCAAAAAACCTAGACATATCAAAAGCTAAAATTAAAATTAAGACGTACTATTAAGCCTTTTTTTAATTATAAGATGCCAAAACCTATTTAAACAGTGATTTTCTTCTTGTCTATTGAAATTATTTAAGGCATGGTCAGCTACCGCAGACTTCTCTGGTTAACCTAATCTACAAAATCTCATATATTTTTACATCTTGTAACGAATCTACGTTTTGTGGTTCCAGTGTACACTTTTCCACATGAGCAAGATAACTTGGACACTCCGGAAGATGAGAATAGGTTTGAAACATCTGAAGGTGACCTTAACGTTCTTTAATTTTTCTTTTAGATATCAAAACAGTCCTAACACTATGATCAATTAGTATTAAAATACTTATCTTTTTTGGGATTTTTTAATGGTGTACTTTAAATTATACAATCTAAACGTTTCGATAACACTTACAGTTATCTTCGTCAGTAGTAATGTTTCTTAAAAATTGTTAAAGATGTAGTAAACAATTTTGTCAAATTTGAAAAATTCAAACATAAACATAAGCCTGCTATTAATATAACAGTTTGAGAAACGTATAAGCCAACTATAAAATTGTAGTAAAGAATAACTAGGTCATTAAAATTAAATATTGTTAAACTGCCTCAAAGATGACAAACCAGAACACTCTCTACGACGAAAGCTAACGATGAAATTTGCCAGCCAAAAAACACATTTAACAAAATTTAATCGAGTTATGATGTAAGTGTAAAGTTGTGAAAAACTTCAATTTTAAAATGATAGAAGCATTCACAAATCCAAACATTACATCAAAAAATGTGGCACATCTATTTCTCTTGATTGTTGCACTTGTTTGAGCGGTTGGCGGACAAGAGATATCAATAAATCTGCTTCCCGGACACTACACCGTAGGTTAGGGATCTTCTCTGCATATGTGGTATCACTAGTTCCTTCGCTAAATTTTTCAAAAACACTCCTATGTTGTAGTTTGGATGTTGCTTCGTAAACACTATATATGCGTTGAGTGCTGCAACATCAATGATGTTGAAGAAAAATGGACCATCGTTTGCTTTGCCTCTTGCACGTGTATGTCGTCACCATTTGATCCAAGACGTCAACACCGCCCATTCTTTTATTATAATAAGTGATGATTTCAGGCTTCCTCTTCGCATGAATGAAAATCAGTACGCCTACTTTTGTACATCCAGCAGTAATGCAGGTTTCAACTTGCACAGATACGTACAATTCCGCGCATCAGTGCTTGACAAATTATAACAACTATCAGCCTTGAAACTGGTTTTATAGGAAGTAGTTGTACATGGGCTTCGGAGGCCCGGTTTATGTAAATACGGATGTGTTGAATGAAGACGTGTTTAGAGCATATCTGAATGCTCAAGCCGATTCAAGTTATTTTAAACAAGTTATGAGCCTAAGAGGCCCAATTCATGCATCCTAGGGTTAAGATGTTCAAAAATTCCACCTCGTTCCTGAAGACATTTGACAACTCGTTTATGAACATCTTTTACACTTTTCAAAACGACCCTGTCATCTATTTGACAAAATTCTTCTCGAACTGCATTTTTGAGAGGCCACGAACTCGGTCCATTAGTTCCAACCCACCTGTCATTAAAAAAATTATTCAGAAGATGACTAGATATTTGTGACCAGGTGCTCCATCCTGCTGAAAAATGACATTTCGACAGCTTACAAAATCTATTTCATCTAAAAATTGTCCAAAAGCTCTTGCATGAATTCTACATATCTTTCGTCTGTGAGGGAACCTTCATAAATAAAAGGTCTAATAATTCTAGATGAAATTATCCCATAAGAAGCGTTAAAACTAAAACGAATCTGAGGGGCTTTAGGATTTGTTTGCACGGGGTTTTCTCTTGACCAGTAATGATGTTTTTTTTTGTTAAACATTCTACAATTAGAAAAGTTTAACTCGTCACTCTATAGATTACTTCCATAATGATTGGTGTTTTGTTGACAATAATTAATATACCAATAGCATAAAATCATTCTTCTTTCAGGATCTCCCGGGAGTAATGTATGAACAGAGTTGTACTTATAGGAAGAGTATTTATGTTTCTTCAGTATTCTGTGAATCGTACCATAAGTCAAATTAGAATCTCTAACAATGTCTCTTATCGAATTATTCGGATAACCTTCAAAATAACCAATAACTTCTGTTTCAACTGCTTCACTAATCATTCACTGCTCGTGATATTCTTTTGCTCTTAGTGAAAATTTTTTATTCACTAAGTAAGCTTCCAGCGTGTCACATTTCTCACTATAAGAAAAAAACCATTTTCAAAACACACAAAGGACACAATATCAGTTCTATTTTCAACAGATACTTACATGTTTGACATAAATTAATAATATAGATGGTATTCTGTTAAAGAATGTTATTTTGTCTAAAAACTCAAAAATGCTGGAACCACATTGCTTCACGTTGTTGCTCTGGAATATTTCGCATCAATCTTTGCAAGTCATTTCGAAGGAAATCGCAGTATCGCTGTCCATTAAGATTACCATCGAAAAAATGAGGTCCAATGACAACATCGCCAAATATCCCACACCAAATATTTATCGACCAAGGGTGTTGATTAGCGACTGTTCGCATCCAGTGTGGATTTTCTTGAGCCCAATAATCTATGTATTATAATAAAATAATGTACCTAATATCAGTTTTTTCTTTAGTTGATTTTATTTTTAATTTTGTTAAATTTAGCGTAGTGACATTTACATTTGGCATTAAATTATTTATTGATTATAACGTAGTTTTTTCTGGAGATTACGAATCTGGAAAGAAAACTGCACCTTTCCATTTAACATTTAAAAGTTACCCCCCCACCCCACCCCTAAAAAATGGAAAGGGTTAAAACATTACTTACTCTGTCAAAAAGTGTCCCCCAACGACCCATTGTATCCCTAGATATTTCATTTATTTTCATTCAGCCATTTTCTCAATATCGCTTTGTAACACTTTAAAAGGACCACCCTGTATATATATATATATATATATATATATATATATATATATATATATATTTAAATAAGACATTTTTTTCTTTGAAACTTGTGTAATTAAACGTAAAGATTAATTCAACGTCCTTTGCTCCCTTTGTCAAGAATTTATTTTGACAAAATAAATTCTTGACAAAGGGAATTAATTAATTTTACGTTTATTTACACAAGTTTCAAAGAAAAATGTCTTATATAAACAATACTTGTGGAAATCTAAATAGAAACATATATATATATATATATATATATATATATATATATATATATATATATATATATATATATATATATGGCGTCCGCCATAAAGTTGGGTACATAAGGAAAGATTTTTAATGATTGTTATTTTTAAAAAACTTAGCTTTAAGGATCGTTTGACTATATGTTCCCGAAAAGATAAGTAAGACGTTTAAACTATATCACATAACCTTTTCACATACCTACCAGTGCTTATTTTTGACCAGTGTGGGTTCTTAGGCCTTTACACAACCATGGGTCCATCCCTGTTATTCCTCATATGTTTTTAGGATACTTTTAGAATAAAATATAACGAGCTGTTGTGTGGACTATGTCCTGTTTATTAATAATTTCCTAAATACTTATTTTGGCATATAAAACGTTAATAGCTTCCACATGCTACATCCGACTTTCCTAAAACTTTGTACATATGTCGTCATAATGGTGACCAATAATTTACTACAACAATTTGCCTTGAGAACCTGCCCGCGATATTAAAACTTTGTATTTATACGCCAAATCCTTTATCAAAATGATCGAAAGCATTTATTTCGATGGTCCAGAACATAATTTAATGGCTTTACCATATTGATCATCTTTTTGAATCAGTAAAGCCCATAATCTTTATAACCGCTTTAAGCGGGAAAATTATTTGCCAGAAGAGCAAAAACCAAATGTTTAGGACAAGTAAGATCTAAAATCTTTATACACACCTTTATGGCAAAAGTTATCGAAAGTACTGCCTGGATGAGCAAGAATCGCATTATACAGCTTTACATTTTGGGTCATTATTTGGGATTAATGATGCCAAAATATTTATTTCTAGTCTGATTTTGTTGGGAAAAGCCCTAAAGTATTTCCTCTGTAGGAAAAAAACTTCATTTTATACTTTTAGTGTCATTTTGAGATGTGGGAGAGTTTTTTTTACACAATCTTGTTGAGAGAATGGCCAAAAGCGGTACTTTGGTAAACCTGAACTAAGGCTAATTACAATTAAGATTAATAATGTCCTGAACTGTTTTTTTTTTGTTTCGTTTTGTATTTTCAGTGTAAAGAACGCGCTTTAACTGCACAAGCTTTGTGCACAATATTGCTTGTTTTTTTTAACCTTAAGTATGAAGAATTGTATACACAGTATGGTCAAAATGAACTAAAAAAACACTGGTTTCAAACCTTTATTAACGTGAAAAGCAACTTTAAAAACAGAACGTTAAAAACAGTACAAAGAATACACCTGCAAACGAAGATCACTTGCTAAAGTTCGTGGAATTAAGTACGCCTTGCAATGCTAAAATTTGACATTTTATACTATTAGTACAACTGACAGTTTCATTATAAACAGAGTAGTTTCATTTCAGTAGAATTTAAAAAGTAGTAAGTTTGTGAAAGATGGATATTTCGAATCATAATGTTCGAGTAATGATTTTTTATGACTTTCGATAGGGTTTAACGCCACAGCAATGTGTGGAAGAACTAAAGTTGTTGTTTGGTGATGAAGCTGTGGGTGAAATGATTTTATCAGATCGACATGCAACATATAGTGAGATGCAGATGAGATGAGATGCTTAAAAAATTTGACAGGTGATGAAACATGGATATATTCGTATAAGTCTGAAACTAAACAGCAATCATCTGTATGAGTGTTCGAAAATGAACTTAAACCTACAAAAGTGGTGCGCTCGGGAAGCGTTTCAAAGAAAATTATTGCTTGTTTTTCGGAAAAACCGGTCATGTTGCAACTGTTGCATTGAAGGATCGAAGAACAGTTACTTTAATTTGTCTTCCCCAGGTGATCGGTGAAATGAGAAAAATCAATATAAATAAGCGAATCATTCTACATCATGACAATGCAAGTGCGCACACAGCACAACTAACTACAGAATTTTTTACTAGTCAAAATATCAAATTAATGACACATGCATTGCCCATATTCGCCTGATCTGCCTCCCAATGACTTTTTAATTATTATTAATTATTCTCATTTACTTGTAGTTTTTCCAAAGTATCACTTTATGAATGGCAAATGAAGAACCATTTTGTTGGATCAAGGAATTTCTTAAATACGAGGATGAATCAAATACAAAAGGTAATTTTGCTCTTCTGCTTAGCAACAAGTTGCGGTCTAGATAATCTTGTGCGCGGCTGTTGTTTGGTTTATGAAGAGTAGGAGAACCGGTTTGGCTAGCGGGCGCGTTCGACTCTGTCGTCAGTACAGCCATCAGCAAACAAGAGGTACATACGTCTGTTGCGCGACGGATTATTATAAAGTTTTTAACAAATGAACGCGTTAAATCCTCAGAAATTTTTTCTTGATTAAAGATGCAGTTTGGTGATGATACACTGTCTCAGAATCGTGTGTATACGTGGGCCAGAGAATTTAAACGTAGGCGAGAAGGTGTCGAAAACGAAAGTCATGATCGACGCCCAAGTATATGTCGTACAGATGACAACATCCGTGCCGTTCCAGAGCTTATTGAAAGTGAACGCCGCTTAAGTGTGGGAGAAATCTTAACAGAAGTGGGTATCAGATATGGAAGTGTTCAATCCATTATCACTGATAATCTTATATTCAAAAACATTTACTGCTCGATGGGATCCGAGGTTATTGACCGAAAATCAAAAACAGGTTAGGTCGGAGATCACTGGAAGACTTTTGTATCAATTTCGACAAGAAGAGGGGAATTTTTGCAAGTGTATCGTCAAATGTGATGAAACGCGGGTACACTATTACACTCCCGAGTCGAAAATGACAAGTAAGGAGTGGCAAAGGGAGGATTAAGTTGTCCAGGGAAGGCCAAAACTCGTCTCTCAGCCGGAAAAGTTCTTCTTACGTTTTTTTTCGGCTCAAAGGGAGTTTTACTGATTGATTTCCTTTACGAACAACGAACAGTGAATGCAGCTTACTACTGTCAGTTGTTACAGTTGGCAAAAGCCGCATGTCAAAACAAAAGGCGAGGTATGTCCATTAGAGATGTCATCCTTCTTCATGATAACGCCAGGCCTCACACGGCGTCGTTGATAAGGGATACATTGGAAGAAATGGGCTCGGAAACCCTAGAATACCCTCCTCATAGCCCAAACTTGTCTCCCTGTGACTATTTTGTGTTCGCACCCTTGAATGTTATATTCATTCTTGTTGCGCTGGCCGGCCACGGTTCGAAAGCGTATTTGAGAGCATCAACACTGAGGTGAGAATTATATTCTCTATGAGGTCGAATTTGGGCCTTTCATAATAGAAAGAGCTGCCAGGAAGTAGAGAATTCCTTAAAGCTGTAAAACAAGCTTATTTTACGAACAGTTGCTTTAGTAGGTGGCAGAAGATGATACATTTGGAGATACAGTCATTCCCAAGTCTGAAAACTTAAGATCTGAGATATTCATGTTTACAAGAAATTATGGATCATTTTTTATGGACGCAAGGCAATACTGAGTTTTGGTAGCATTAAATTTAATTACATTATTACTTCCCCATTCAAGGATGTGTTGATTTGAGAAAGATGGTGAATCAGTGTTACGAGGAAACCTAAATGAACTACAATGAAGACTGCTGTCGCCTGGAAACCAATTGATGTGGTTAGTTGTTGAAAAAATGAGATCATTTATACATGGCAGAAAGTGGGTAAGAACTCTCACTAATCCCTGCCAACGACACGTTAGGGCCAACGTCTTTTGAAAAGAAGCCATCAACTACGACACGTATACGTCTTTTATGAAGAAAACTGGAAATCTAGTTGATGAGCGTAGTTTTGCATTGTTGTCGACCAAGGTTAATGAATGACTTGACAAGACACGAAATAAGTACTTTTTGATTTGCCTGGACATATTAGGCCCATTATCATAGCTTTGCACGCAGTTATTGATATTTATATTAAAGTTGTGTAGTTGTTCTAAAACCAGCTTTGAATTGTTATCCGCGATGTAAGAAAATATGGACAAAGCCTAAAAATCCTTTAATTGCTTTTCCATTCGATAAAATATATCTTACAAGTATGGTGAGTTGATCACTGCGAGAAATGTCAGTAGTCGAATATTTTGCAAAACACAACCTTGACGTTATAATATTTTGAACATAATTTTAGAGTACCTAATGAATATTCATCACAAACTGTCGGAGAGAGATAGCTTACATTACCGCTTCCCTGAATACCCCATTTTTGCAAATACAGTACTGAAAATAGATAAATTCATTTAGAAATTTCAAGAAACTTAAAAAAATTCTATATCTTCTGAAAAACATTTTAGTCGTCGATCCATAGAATCCTAATCCTAAAGATAGAATATATTCGGAAAATCGTTCGTGTGTGTTTAAACTCACATTCATGTTTTTACAATCATTGTAACTATCAACACTAAGATTAACGCTTATATTTTTCACGGTTCACTTTAATTTTTTAAAAAGCTGCGTTTTATAATTATCGGATCGAACTGCTTCTACGTCTATCCATTTGATTGATATTTTGATATGACCGATTATTTATGAAGCGTTGTTGGAAGTCTGAACTTGGTCAAACTGCAATGTTAATGGGAAATATTGTCAAAATTTTATCATTTTACCTAAATGGAGTGATTTTCAATACCATCGCGTTGAGGTGGGTTATGGAGATGAAATGGCGGAACAGATGCCTAAACTAAATGTGTAGCGAGTTTGGTTCAACAAAGCCCAACGAACTATTGATTCTTGGTCGCTCCCATCTTGTTTTGACTATCCAATAACAACGTTATCCGGAGGTTAAAGCAAACTACGTATTGTGTTATCTTGAAATACTAGAAACGGTTCCTCAAGATGCATTTTGTGTAAATATAAGTTCCGAACACGCAAATCTGTGATCAGTAATCTGATCACAACGGTATGTACCTGACATTCTCGCTGAAGTCAGGAACTACTTTGGGCGTTACTTTATTTTAGCTGTAATGAATCATCTGATCCCACCGGTCTGTACCTGACATATTCTCGCTGCTGTCAACTGCTTTGGGGTTTATTTTTACCTGACCAAATTTATTAGGAGCTTCTACTAATTCATCAATGGTTTGCTGTAGTTCTCATCTAAACGTGCTCACTTTTTAGCTTCTGATCAACGATCACGTAGGATTACCTCTTCTGGGTTTATCAAGTGTTCCAACTATATGAGTCTTGCGACTCAAGAATTCTTCGAATAACTTAAAATGTATTCAAACTACATCAATTGTGGGTTACTTTTACATATTGTATCAAAGATCAATGACACAAAATAACATAAGTCAACGTCATAAAACCAATCTGATCACTAGATAAATATCTAACACTTTTCTCTTTCTTAAAAAGACAAGAACTAACATTCACAAATTTAGCCGCCGATTGCAACCACTATACCTTAGCTGTTACTACTAGGATACTTACTAGGGCTGGGGGCACAACGTGAAGGCGTATTGTGATTACTGTAATTAGAATTTTCAACCCTACTTTTTGTACTATCACCATCAGGTTGTACCTCATTTTTATAATTATTATTCTGATCATCCTAGGCAATTAGTTTATTAGGTTCTGTAAACATATTTAATTTAGAAGGCAAATCGATCATAGGCGTTGGAGCAATAACTGGGTTTCCAGACACTTTAAATCTACGTAAGTTATTAATATGTTTATAATAAACTTTATCTTCTACTTTCACTAAATATGTCTCAGCACTAACATTTTTAAGCATAACTCCTTCTACCCATTCCTCATTTACAGTGGAAGCTAAAACCTTTTCACCTACAATCATTAAAATTGGCTTAACAGAGTCATCATAGCTATTCTTAAATGCTACTCTTCCACCTGCATTAGGTTTTAACATATCTAAACGTGTTCGTGGTCTAATTTTAAAAATAATTTCATTTGGACTCATACCTGTTGTAACGCCAGGCGTGTTTCTATATCCAAAAAGAAAATTTATGATTTGTTGAGCTACTGACAACGTATATTTTTGCTTTAATGCTTTATCTAAGGCAGCTTTTACTACAGAAACATGTCTTTCGGCACAATCATTAGATTGGTGGTGGTATGGTGGTGATTTAAATACATTAATGCCGTTAACTTGACAAAATTCTACTGAATTAAATGCGGCCCTGACAATATTAACAGGTAAACTCATGATGGCAAAAGTAATTTTTAACTTTTCTATAGTCTACATAAGATCCGTACAATTTGACATTACATGTATGTCCATCCACTTAGATTTACTATCGACTATCAGTAAACACGTTTTACCATACTTGTGAAAGAAATCCACGTCAATTCTATCAAAAACATTTTCAGTTTTTGGCCACGATATTAAATGCTTTTCAGAATTATTTTGACATAATTGACAAATCTCTCAGTTTTGAATGGTTGTCTCAATATATGTTTGTAACCCAGGCCACCAAAGAGCTATTTCAATATGATTTTCATGCAAGAGATTCAATACCGCTTCCCGTAAAGCCCGTGGTATGACCACTTTACTTCCTTTTACCAAACAACCCTGTTCCTCGGTTAATTCGTTTCTTTTAGTATAAAACGGTTTTAACTCAGCATCTAATTTATTACTCGAAGTTACATGTGGCCATCTTGTTTTTACATAATCTAAGACTTTTGCTAATACCGCATCGTCACTTAAGGGCAATCTAGACAGCAAATTTGCTACATAAAGTTGCGATATCTTCCTATACGCCATAACAGAAATATTTTTATCCGAATTGGATAGCACCTTAAGAGGTTGATGATCAGAAATAAGAGCAAATGAACGTCCATAAATCTATTTATGAAAACGCTTGACACCAAATACAATCGCAAGAGCTTCCCGTTCTAATTGTGAATAGTTTAGTTCCGTTTTTGATAAAGTACCCGACGCAAACAAAATTGGATGTTCGATACCATTAATACGGTGAGCCAATACTGCTCCTACCTCATAAGAACTAACATCACAAGAAATCACTATTTCTTTTGTAGGGTCATAGTGTATCAAACTTTGATTGTGAATAATTACATTTTTACGTAATTTAAACGCATTACGACACTCTTGATCTAATATAAACTCGGCATCTATAAGTATCTAACAAATTATACAAGGGCTTTAATTTTGTTGATAACATGGGTATAAACGTTCCATAGTAATTCAACAAACCCAAATATGAGCGCAATTGAGTTATATCACGTGGTTCGCTCGCAATTTCTCTTGTGTCGGATGAATACCTTCTTTGTCAATCCTGTAACCCAGATACTCTACTTCACTTTGAAAAAAATTACATTTATCCAAATTTACTTTTACATTGTATTTCGCCAATCGACTCAAGACCGTTTTTAATGGATTTTCCATTTACGATTGGCTATTAAAATATCGTCCAAATAGATAACATTTTTAAGATCGACCAAAATCTGATCCATTATTGATTGGAATATAGCTGGTGCCGATGATACATCATAGGTCAATCGAGTGTATTGGAACATACCAATACGTGTGTTCAGTACGTTTCAAAATTTTTAAATCTAAAACCGTGAATATTTCACCACCCCACAAACTTGCAAAGATATCATCTGGGGTTGGTAAATTGATCTACATGCAAAATTTTATTGACAGTTGTACGAAAATCACAACAAATTCTAACATCATTGTTTTTTTTAGGGACGACCACAATAGGTGAGGCCCACTCACAGTATCGTACTTTTTCAAGAATTCCTACTCGTACCATTTGCTGTAATTTTTTTTCTACTCCCGGTTTCATTGCGTATGGCATCGAGTACGCTTTCTTTACTACTGGTACTGTTTTCCTTTAAAATAAAGTTTACTTCAAATTCCTTAATCCGACGACAAAGATTTCAATCGAACATTTTTAAGAATTTATCTTTCAGCAAATTTAAATAAACCACTTTTATATTTTCAACGATCTGATTGACCTAATTTACCCAAAAATTATTTTGCCAACCGAGGAATAAAACTTTTAACCAATTCTGACCTTACAATGGTACTTGCTTGACTCTTATAACTAATAATTCCATGTTATACATCTTATTTCTAAAAACTACGAGACACTCGCATAGAGCTCTAATAATCTCACCCGAAACCGCTTTTAATTTATGTTCAATCTGTTTTAACAGTAAGTTTAAAAATGTTTCAAACAAACTGATTGCTATAATTGACTTACAAGCACCAGTATCAACTTCAAAAAGCACGACATGTTTCTGACGTAACCTGAGGTGATGGCACGACACTTCATAAATGATTTATTCTCAGACTGAATAAATCTTCATTCACTTCACAAGCATTATCAACTTCATCTTCTTCGTCATCGTTATCACTTGCATGGCCCATTTTGCACACTTGTAGAATTTCCATTTTGTCGCAGGACACTGCTCTATGATGCAATCTACCAGATTTCCTACAGCTCTGCTCGTCTTGCTTTAATAATTGCCACAAAAACCTTATCGTAAGTAGTGTCTCAATTCACAATTCATCCTGTAGCTGCATTTATATTTTTTACTAAGTCTGTAAATAAAGCACAACAGGTCAGTCTTGTTCGGAGTCTGATGAAGAAGAGTCATCGCCTAACTGGATGATCAACGGCTCCACTTGAACTTCTATAGTGATATCCAATTGCCTTTATTTTCTTCCACACTTTGCACGTGTCTAATGGCATTTTTCCAATTATCTGACGTTACGTTTACAACAGCGGTGCTAAATAACTGGTGCACATCTGCGATTTTAAATGTTTTATTGCTCCTCGCAACTTCACCCTTGATTTGTGCCCATATCAGTTCGATTGGGTTTAATTCGCAATGATATGGAAGTAAACGCAATACAGTATGATTCTGTGTTTTAGCTATCTCATCGACAACTAATTTAGGAGCACTAGCAGCTTTTCGACAAGGTCGAGAAGTTCGTCTTTGATTATATCTGGTTCGTAATCAATGGATTCGCTGGTTAGCCATGCCTGAATGTCAGCTTTTTTTGATCCTGAATTTGGATTTTTGTCGATCTTTTTGCTATGATAGGAAGCGTTATCTAACACTATAACAGCGTTTTTGTCTAAACGTTCCAGAACGTTGCGAAACCATTCTTCAAAAACAGCAGTTGTCATTTCTTCATGATAATCACCAGATTTCTTGGACTCGAACAACAGCAAACCATCATCAACAAAACCGTCCTCGGAAACAATGTGGAGAATGATAAGGCGTTTTCCTTTTTTCCATGGATCCCGTAACCCCGTTGTTAATCCATTAACAAACGCTTGCCTCGGAGTCAAGATGGTTGTATCTTTCCATACTTTGCTTACTGTATGGCCAGCATTAACCCAAGTCTTGTCTAAGAAATATACCTTTTTCCTTCCTTTCAGTATTTTCTAATTTGTCGTAGATAACGTCGCCTCCACGCAACTATCTCTGATTTTTCTTTAAGGAAACTATTACTTGACCTCTTGGAATACTTGTATTTCAAAATAAAGTATAATTTATGTTACAGATAATTTATTCCGTTACTCACTTAAAGCCAATTTCATTCAACAAGGTTCTTAATGTAATCCATTTAATTGAGGCATCTCATCGTGCTCTCCAATAGCGGCCACAATTTTATTTAGAGTAGGTGTTTTGTTCAAAGAAGAAATAGACTACACGCCTAAGATTACTCTTAGTTTCGTCGTCAATGTTGTCCAAAATTACTCATCGGTGGTACACAGTCGGAGGATGTAATACATGTGTTTGCTTGTACTCATGTAGAATGTTGTACACACTTTTATCTGTAATACCTAAAATGATAAAGTAATGAATAAAATGTTTTTATAAAGTTATTATGTTACCTGCTGCTTTTGCTGTAAATGCAACATTTTGAGTCTTGTTGTTGTTCGGGCTTTCTTCAACACAAATTTTAAAAACGCTTAAGATTCGCTCCTTTTCGTCAATGGAAAAATGCCTGGCCGGGCATTTTCTCGGGGGCGAAAGATTTCGTTGATCCATAATAAATGTAATTATTTGCTAATAAGCTACAAAATTGTAGCTAGTATTGAAAAATACTGTTTTTGAAAATGAAAACTACTAGAGCAAAAGCGTTAACCAAAATAAAAAATGAAAACACAAATGCTAAATGTGGCTTAAACGTGGTTATGTAAACCCGGCTAACCAATAGAAATTTGCCATTTAAGTTTGGCGCTAACTCGTGGAAGGAGCACTTACTGAATCTGTTCGTTAAACGGAGAATAGTGAATTGCAGTAGTTATTCGCATAAATATGAAGCCGATAGCCTTTTCACAAGTAGGTTCAAATCCTACTCGAGGTAAACTTTTTATTTATGTATTTAATAAAATTAATAATAATTTTTAATTACATATTTACCTTTGAACTTATTCGTTCATAACAAAAACTTATAATAATTTTCACAAGGAGTTTAGCAATTATTTCATTTACTTACGTAAGATTGGTGACTGATCTAGCCGGTATTTGCCTATTAAGGAAAATATTCTTGATTGACAGAACTGGGATTACTCGTGCGAAGGAATGAAAGATGACGATTCAGCCCGTACTGTCTGCGAACCAGTTAATTAAAAAACAGTGCAAAGTAAATTTGGTAAATTTACTTTTTTCACTTGATGCCCCTTTATCATCTTACCTAAAATAACCTATTTTCTGTCGGTACACATTTAGAGCGCCTGGTAGATTGAATAATTTACTTTTCTTACTTTGTTCATGAAAGTACCAAAGTATTCAATCACCATGTATAGAAATGAAGCTAAACAGATCCATATGGATAACGATAAAATCAAATACTGCAATATCGATATTTCAAAATGTCAGACTGTTGATTTTTTGAATTTTAATTTAGTAAATACTACTGATTATGTTAATTATACTAAAAATTATAATTTATAGAACACATAATGTCAATTACGAATATCGGTAATATTCAAAACCCGGAATTAATTCCGTCTAACGAAGCAATAACAAAAGAAATAGAAAATCTTATAGAATGTTGTCGTTTAGAAAGGAAAAAGTATAATGAATACTCGATAATTAAAGATGTAGCTTTAAGTTGTGCAACAGAAGAATCGAAACTATCTAAGGAATTACAATTGAAACTATATGACATTTTAATGAATATACAAGTTGAGCAGTGTTTAGAACTGACACATAACAATACCTTATTAGGGGTTGCACCAGAAACCATGGAGTTAACATATGATGAAAAGACTAAATTAAGAGAGGCAGTTCAACAAGGAATTATTAATAAGAGTTATAACCTTTTTAAAGAATTAGATGAATTAGGAATAAAACATAACATTGATAACATACCTCACACTGTTTTAAGTTTAAGTGCAGAGGATAAAGTAATAATGGATTATAAGAAGCAATTGAATGAAAAACAGGATGTATATCTGGTACATTTAGAAGAATTTATAGAAATTGTTAAGAAAATTTTGGAATTGAAAAAAATAAGTTACCTGAATCTACAAATGAAAAAATACATGTTTGCAAACTTAAATTACATTTATTTAATTTGCAATCACAAGTTATGGAGACAAAACTAAGGGTAGAGGTTTTTACTGAAATCAGTAACTCAATGGATGCATACCGTAAATTTTTAAAGGACATCCTTCAACAACAAACAGAATGTAAACAAGATATTGAACAGTTACACGAGTTACAAGAGAAATATAAACAAGTGTCTTCTAAGCAGTATAATGAAATATTACAAAGTTATGTAAAATATAAGACAATTATAGAAAATACGAAATCATTATTTAATCGCTTGGAACAAAAATAATTTTCACTGCATGAAAATCATACATCATTAAAGTTTAGATTGTGGACGATATAAGATGAATCTTGTTTGGTTGGCTTACATGGAGAGACGGTTAATAGAATAAATACGATAACTCAAAAATCTTTATTAAACTCGACTTCGGAGAATATAATTTGAATACACTAACTTTAATATGCTAATGCCTATGAGATATAGATTGTATCTTAATAATGTATATAAAACTTAACTATTAATACTATCGTAAATACCATAAAAAAATGTAAAAACTAATAAAATATAAAGCTTGTGTTATGTAAGTTTCATTTTATAGAGTAAATTTTACATTACAAAGTGTAGAAATGTATAAATTCTTAAACATATGTATTACTGTAAATGGCAGTTTCTTAAATTAGTATTTTTTTTTAAAACTAAGAACTATCACTATCATGTGAATTTGCCATAATTGGTGGACACATATTTTTATCAATTAGTATGCTATGTGCAACTAGTAATTGAATCACATCTTCAACATAAAAATGATCACCTAATTTATCAGTAAGTTTAACAAGGTTACCAATTAACGATCCTTGTTTATAAACAAGCAAAGCAGGTACGCCAATTTTTTGAAATGTGAGCTAACACCAGCTTGTGACCCTTTAATAGCACAAAATTTTGTATTAGTATATAGTAAGCATAACTCCTTCAAACATTCATTCATTATGTTACATGCTTTGACATCATTCTCATAAATATGTATAATGATTGTAACACGTTTATCCTCTTCATCAATACACTTTAAAAACTCATCTCCATCCTTTAAGTAAATCAATTTTCCAAAATGACAAGGTGATTCAAACCTGCTTATCATTTCTTCCATTCGTTTTTTTTGATACTCCAATAAAAATTGGTCATCCAATAATTCAGCTTCTAAAGCTGCCCACTCCTTTTCTTCGTCTAAAGCACTTTGAACTGTAAGAGTTAACTTTTTTGCTAACTTTATACGATTATGTTCTTCCTCTTGTCGCTTTTCTTTTTCAAGTTGTTTAAAACCTTCCCAATCTTTTATCACTCCTTTCGGACCTGTGTTTTGTGAGACACCTTCCCATTTTAAAGGATGAGGTGGAGTTGTTTCTATTTCAGTTTCACATTTGGAAATTTTCTCGTCCGAACATGACTCATCTTCACTATCACTACCTTCACTACTACTACAGTAATTATGTAATTTTTCTCCTAAAATCTTATCTTCTAATGTTGCCATGGCAAAGTGGATGAAATGCCGTGCTTTAGTGCAATATCAATAGTTACAATTATTGCAGTAAAATATTGATTCTTAAAATAACCTAAAAATGACCTAATTTCAGATAACGATTTTTCTTATGAATTACAGCCCAATAAAAAATGTATTATACATTAAGTACAATTTAGCGTATATTACGTTCTTGTATGTAATTTGCTTTTAATAACCAATTATTTATTATTACAAAATCATAACAATATTAGGAATCTATTTAATTTGTTAAAAACTTTTAGTTTAAAACCAGTCCTACAGAGGGCAATAATTATAACATTGAATTCAATGCATTTAAAGTACGAGTGTTATCATCAATAATAAGTATAGCACGGGTTATATCTTATATTAAGGAAGAGAATATAATTCATTAATCCCCAAATGGCCAAATAGTATACTAAACTTGCTTTAAACTTCATATAAACATATAAAGTCTGGCAGCTTACAATACGCTTAGGAATGTAAGTTTGTATAGGCATAATGCAAGCTCAATGTAAGTTTCCTGGTCACCCCTTAGTACGCTTACTTTAGAGCTTGAATTTACACTCGCAAACAGTTTGACGCAAGTCATTTTGTAAGCTTACTTTAAGGATTATGAAATCTTGAATTGTGTGCTATTTCTTAATTTAGGGTCGAACTGAGAACTAATACCGTCGAACGATCGAACGTGTATTCCATTATTGCCTAATTTTATTAGTGTTATTATGTAATGCAGAATTTCCGCATGGATAGATCAAAATTGACTGACATGAATCTTCGATTTGATGAAAGATTAAATAAGCTATTATCACACTAAAAGGTCAAAGACTCAGTTTTTCATTAGTGAAAATTATACAGAGATGATTCAAAAAGTGAAATCTTCGCAGTCTAGAGTGTCTAAAAAAAGCCAGAAGAGTATCAGCGTTTGCGAAGATTGGACGTCGTGACTATTGGAGAAACAGAAAAACTGATTGTTCCTGTAAGATGATAACTTAATTAGGTATTACGTGCGGAAAGAAGAAATATTTCAGATTTTACATGACCCCCACTGACCCACGTAACAGTGGGATATGGCGGAAAAAATCGAATGAAAAAAGAGTTAAATTTGCGCTATAAAAATATTACGAGAGAAATGATTGTCATTTATTTAAATTTATGTGACAACTGTGAAAAAACTCGACGTTCCAAAAAAAAAAGGCTTACTGGTTTAACCTATTCTTAGCACCGAAATGAATGCAAGTTGTCAAAGAGACCTAATTGGCATGAAGAGATGATCAGTCTAAATTTATACTTGTATACCAAGATCATCTCACGAAATCTGTGCAGCTTCGTCTGCTCAAGAGCAAAAGTACCGAAGAAGTTGTATATGTACTACTTGATATTTTTACAGTATTCGGTGCACCAAGTATTCTTCAAAGCGATAATGGCAGAGAATTCGCCAATAAAATTATTCAGGAAGCTTGTGACATGTGGCCCAAATTGAAAATTGTACATCGTAAACCGAGTCAAGATATAGAGTTCATACAAAGTACGTGATTGGAGCATAACAACACAAAAAAATGGTCGGAAGGATTACGTTTTGTTGTTCAAATGACCTCATCACAAACGCATGTTCGGACGAATGAAAGTGGGACTGAAATGTTCTTCTATACCACATGAAGCTCTGTTTTATGTCAATTCAAAAGAAAACTTAGAAATAACTATTATCTAACGAAGGCACTATCACCGAAAAGAACCAGGTAGAGTCCACCGAAAATAATGATGTAAATTTTTATTCAGTCGGGCCAAACCAAGTTTCACCACTATTATCTACCGAAGCACTATCATCAAAAAGAACAGAGTAGAGTCCACCAAACATAATGATGTAAATTTATAGTCAGTCTGCCCGAGTCAAGGTTCGCACCATCCATTACCTTAGATGTGCAGTGTGAAGAAACTTCGGATTCAAATCCAATACTCACAAACGAAATGGCTTTATCAGAACAAAATGTGGAGAGCAAGGAAGAAAATGTTACGCTTGTTAGGAAATTGGCTTTAAGTAATTTGCAGAAAGAGGTTAATAAAATGTGGTCTAACGCTAAATATCCCGCAACTAAAATGGGTGACACCGTAAGGATCCGCGCTCCAGATGTGAATCCTCTTCAGTTTCCATTATAAAAGGCACACTCATTCAGGTGCTTAGTCAAATCATATTAAAACAGTTACACAAAAAAAGAAAAGAGGAGTAAGTTAGTCTTGATTCAATAATTGCAAAAGACTTAATTCACTTCTTATCGTTGTTCTCGCCCACCTAAATGCACCATATGGAATAGTGAAAATTCAGTGTGCCACTATACAGGATTCCATTCTCACACAGTTGGCTTAAAACTAGTAAGTGAGCTTAACAGTGAAGAACACGAACTCCTACGTCGACGATCTGGATTGAAATTTGATGAAGAATCTACGATTTGCCTGCATCACGTAGCAAGGCTTCTAACGAATTTCCAGTTGATGCAGAGACTGTGTTGTAATCCTTTTGGAAAAAAAATTATGCATCAAAGGTTTGCAACCTATTGATTTATCAACAGCAGGTTACCTAGTGAAGGCGAAGCTAACGAAAAAAGATTTTAAGTCTGGCCAAAAATTATGCCTAACATGTAGAGAGGAAATAAAAACAAAAAAGAAGCATCAACAGTTCCATCTCCATCTTCAGTAGGTGATCCTGATGATGAAGTAGTAGTTTCTGAAAAGATGAACTCGAGTCTGACAGCTTTTGGCCTACCTCCTGTGAAAATTCCATAATTAACAACAAACGTGAAGACAACATTTGCTGAACAAATTGCGTGTCTTAGTCACCTTAAAACCCATGATATTATAGAGACAGGTACAAATAAAAAGTGTTAAAACTGCTCAGAATATGATGAACTCCTAGAGGGATTGAAGCAAAAACTAAGGATCTCAAGTACATGTCACCAAGAAAAGTTGTAAATATTGACACTCGTTTCAACTAAATGGTCAATTGAAAAAAACTATAGAAGAATTTGACGTTTCTGAAAGTATGGTGAGGAAATCAAGGAAGCTGAAAATAGACAATGGGCTATTGTCAATGCCTGGAAAGAAGCAAGGGAGAAAACTAATTGATGAAGTAAAACAACGAATACTTTGCTTTTATGAAGATGATGGGTTTACACGAATATGCCCTGGAAAGATAGATTGCCCATCAGTAAGAACGTCTGAAGGTACAAAAGTCCAAATGCAAAAGCGATTGATTTTATGCAACTTGAAAGAATTATATACAGCTTATCGAACCAGAAACAAATCTGATAAAGTTGGTGTTTCGAAGTTCTGCTAGTTGAGACTGAAATGGTGTGTTACAGTTGGCGCAACCACCAAAATGTCAAGCTAATGCTTCAATCACTGAAGATTATAAAGGCCTTATCAGCAAGATAGTTTGCAGTCTAGATTCAAAGAACTGAATGCTTTACAGTTGTGAAGAATGCCCTGAAAGAGAAGCACTGAACAACTTTTTACAAAATTGTTTTCAAGAAAATGATCCTGATGATTTAATTGATTATAAACAATGGGTGCACACTGACAGGTCCACCTTGGAAACAAAACAAGATACTGTTGAAGACTTTATTGAAGCTTTGATAAGCTTTCATCTCACCACTATATTGCCAAGTATCAAAGCCATCACCTGAAATCCATAAAAGAAGATTTGAAGCCTGGCGAATTAGTTATTTTCAAGGATTTTGCCGAAAATTATGCGTTCATTGTACAAGATGCAGTACAAGGTTTTGATTGGGAAAACAGCTAAGCTACGCTACACCCCTTCATAGTGTACTACAACAATGCTGACCAAGTATAAAGTCAGTTTTGGTGTAATCAGTGATAGCATTCAGCACGACACAATTGCAGTGTCATTTTAATCGAATATGTGAAGAAGGAATTACAATAATTGTATCAACTTGTGTCACCACAAAATTTATTTCAATTGTAGAGCAGAGAGGAACTTTTTTGACACAAGTCCTGCCAAATCACCAAGTGATGGCGTTGGTGGAACTGTGAAACGCCTAGCAACTCGTGCTAGCCTTTAACGCCCTGTTAATGATCAAATTTGGACACCACGGAATTTGTTTCACTACGTACTGTAATCAACAAACAAATGGAGTTTACTTCTTTTTTCTTTCTAAAGAAGAAATTCATGTAATCCGAATGAGCCAAGAAGGAAGATTCAAAGATGGCCGTACAGTAGCAGATACAAGAGAAAACCACGATGTTGTGCCCATTAATGAATTTCAAGTTCATGTTAGCAGGGTTTCTAATGATGCAAAATCATCATTTGTTCCTTCTTTAAACCCATTGGTAATAATCAGTTCTCCATCTGTACTAGTTGCTACTCTTCAGCCAGGACAGTACATTTCTTGCATTTATGATAACAATTGGTGGTGAAATTTCAATTGAACAGCATGATGCCTTGGTCAATTTTATGCATCCACATGAAATAGCCCATTCATGTTATTGACCCTCTAGAAAAGACACATGTTGGATACCATAAGAGCACATTATAGCCAAAATTCCGGCCCCCATAGCTACATCAATAGGAAGGCTATATAGTTTAGGAGACCAGGGCTGGATTTACCAATAGGCCCCGGCCTAGGAACGCACCATGCTGAGGAGCGCAAAATTAATCCGCAAATTTTTTTGTCAGAAAATTTCGTTTACATCTATATGTTCTCCACGAATCAAACTTAACACTTAACTAGACACAAAGAAAAGATTCAAATAAAACAGATGCGTTTATCGAGGTCTAGAGATGGGACAAACTACTACGCAATCAAGTTTTATAATGTGCTACCGACCGACTTTAAAACTCTTGAGATTACGGTTTATAAAGAAACGTTTAAAACATTTTTTACTGTCAAATGCCTTTTACAACGTTGAAGATTTTTCAACTACAAGTTTTGCTACTTTATAGCATAATAATGTTGTATTATGTTAATTAAATATATGTCTTCTTAATAATGGCGTTTTACACCATATTTATGTTACAAAGATTGTTAGATTTTTTTTTCTTTATCTCCGTCTTAATTTTAAAATACATGTTCAAATTTTTACCTACCAGATGTTTATAAAGCTGTGTGAAAACATAATTTAAATTTGACAAGAATGCAGTGCTTGCTGGTTGTTAAATGCTATAAAAGAATGAACTGTGTCCCCATAATTAGTAACTTTAGGGAATGTATTATTATGTCATAATCTGAAATTATATTATATTATAACTTATATTGAATGTGTGCAAATACTGATTGTATACACAGCACTAATAAACAAATGAAAATTCCCGTTCGCCTGCCTCGTATAGGTGACGCTGGACGGGCGAATCTTACGCTTGACTGGAAGTGAGTCTCTATTGGCTGTGGCTAGGTCGAGCTGCTGCGCATGCGCGATGTCATTGTTTACAAGTCACCCGCTCACTGGCCCCTACTACACTCCCTCCTTCACAATCATAACTACGAGCTGCGAGAGACGTGCCCGGTGCCCCATGATCGATGGTCGTCTGTAGTGTTGTCACCAATGTCGCCTAGTGTTGCAATGTTGTTTATTTTATTGTGCTAAGACGTGAGTTTATTAAAATTTGTTAACGTGTTTCCGTGTTTGTAATAATACCGTATGTATTGTGTGTGTGTGTGTGCCTACTATGAGTCATAAACTAAAACTTAGTGTGGCACAGTTTAGCAAAAAGCATGAAAGAAAAGACGAAAGAAATGAAAAAATCATAAAGCAGGTTGCTAAAATAGCAACCTTTTTTCACGCAATGGGGAGTGTGGAAATGTGACCGTTAATAATTTAAAAAACAATGAAAAAACTTATAATAATGAAAGGTCAGTTTCTTCTGCTTGTGAAACTGATTTGCAAAAGGTTATGTTTGAAAAACGAACTGAAGTTGAAATAGCTTTCGAAAGTGGGGAGCTGATTTTGTGTTTGATTGATTTGTGGAATGTAAATGAAGAACTACGAGATTATGCATATATTAATGGTGTGGTAAAAAATTCAGATTCTGACTTTAATCAATCAGGACAATATTCGTTGTCTGTCCAAGAGCTTATTTTTCAAAAAACTCCAAAATGGTGAAACAAAAAACAGAACATGGCTGGTTTATTCACCATCAAAAGGATGCGTTTTTTGCGTTCCATGTATGCTATTTGGACAGTGTGATACGACGGGTGCATTTCATAGCGGATATAATGACTGGAAAAATACTAATCGACGAGTTTTAGAGCATGAAAATAGTTTCAATCATAAAGGTAACTTAGAGAAACTAAAACTTAGAGGTGTTGACAGCCAGCTTACTGAGGCTCTTGAACTAGAGATCCATTATTGGAGGGAGGTATTTGAGCGAGTAGTGGCGGCAGTTAAATATTTAACTGTTCACGGTCTGGCATTACATTGGACTCGTGAACACCTAAAAAATCTTGACAGTGGAAATTTCCTCGGACTATTGCAATTCCTAGCTGAATTCGATCCTTTCATGGCGGAACATTTAAGGCAATATGGCGGTTAAGGTTCCGGAACCACATCTTATCTTTCAAAGACAACATATGAAGAACTTATTGCTCTTATGGCAGACAAAGTTACAAACACAATTACAAAAGAAGGTAAAGAAGCTAAATACTTTGGTATAGTATTAGACTCCACAACGGACATATCACATATTAATCAACTGACCTTAGTACTCAGATATGTTCCCAGTGATGGTGTTCCAATTGAAAGGTTTATTTGTTTTCTGCCAAATGTGGGCCATAAACCTGAGGAAATCGTCAACTCAGTTCTAGAACTATTTGGAAAACTTAATTTGGACATTTCTAATTGCAGAGCACAGTCATAGACAACGCTTCATATATGTCAGGCGTGTATATCGGCGTTCAGGCTCGTATCAAGGAACTTAATCCTCTAACGGGGTATGTGCTATGCTCACCACATTTTCTAAATTTAATAGGTTCTTGTGCAGCAGAATCATGTAAAATGGCTATTTCATTTTTTGGATTGCTGCAGTCACTTTTCAAGTTTTGAATGAAATTTCTACTAACTGTATTGGGAAACCTTCAACAAGGAATGAAGCCAATGCTTTGAGAGAAAAGTTGAACTCCATGGAGACAACATTCATGTCAATTTTATGGAGTGCCATATTGGAAAGGTTTAACAAGGTGAACATAAAACTGCAGTATGAAACTACAGAGCTAGGGAAGATTATTACTTACTATGCATCTCTTTGTGGTTTTCGTCAAGAAGTAAGAGAAACTTGAAAAATCTGGAACACTTGGAAAGAAACCCACAACATGCTTGGGATCCTCGGAAAGAAACCCACAACATGCTTGGGATCCTTGGAGAGAAACCCACAACATCAGGCTTGGGATCCTTGGAAAAACCCACCCGTGGCTGGCCCTGTCTGGCTATTGGGTCGTGCCCCTAGGCGATGGGGTTACCAATGTCTCCCTTGAATGAAGTGATGTATTTACACTCATTTAAAACATGAAATTGGCAGTGGATCAGCCACCATAGAGCAACGCAAGGATTTTTGATTTTGCCATGTATATACAACCTTCCAATAGCATCAATTTCATTAGATAAAATTAAATTATTGCATAATCATAAATAAAAACCATAGAATGGGCTTAAGTTAGCCCACCAAAGCATACATTTGTAATGGGTTTTGTTTCAAATTTATGTCATCAAAAGTCTGCCCCATACTGAGGTGATGGATTATTTGGGCAACTTTGTCAGATAACAGCAATAGCCTAAAATTTTTTAAACCTTGGCACTACAATCTTCATGCAAAGCACAAAAAGTTGGCCTTGGCTGCCATTTTTCAGGACACTAGCTGTTATGGTTCTATAATAATAAGACTTAAAACTTGCCAGTTTGTTTGAATGTACATCAGTGGCGGGCAGGTGACCATTGTACTAGAGGCCCCAGGACCCCAGCTATACTACTTATAAAGGTGAAATTTTGAACAACATCATCTCAGACATATGTCTGTACCTACACCAAATTTAAGCAAAATTGGAGACGATTGGTGACTAAATTTTTTTTTAATCTGGTCACTTGGTATTCTGAATCAACTTTATTTAAAAAACCAATTTACATTGTGTAAGGAAAGATTTGTTTCTCTTGAAGATATTACAGAGAGAGATTTCTCGGAGAGAGTGTGTTAGGATGTCGTCTAAATGTGAAGGGCGAGTTTACAGCCGATGTGGTTGTAAAGGTAGCTGATAGACAGTTGTCGCAAAGAAAAAAAACTGTGTAACTGAAAATGCCATTAAAGCAGAAATTGTTGTAATAAATAGGAAATAAGTGCGGTAATTAGTTCACTTTACGTTTTATAATCATAGGTCAGAGTATCCGTAAAACGAAAATCGTTATACATTTTATCTTATTTGTTTTATATTTTTAATTTTACTTTTATTAAGTACTAACTACTATGAACTATGGAGTCTAAATGCAGAAACCCTTATGAATATAAATTATGAGTCTGATTATCCAAATTGCGGTTTAAATAAGTAATTCTCGCACTAAACATTTTGATTTAATGTCGGAAATTAAAAGAATCGTAATAAAACAAGTCTTTTTATTATCCAACCCCATAGGTGACGGGCATTATTTATAAAACCCGGGCAATTTAAATATTTTAACAGCTATTATCATATTGCCCTCTTACATCGAGCATTTTGCAAAGTGCCCAGGCATTATGTATAATGCCCAATCAATCACTTAGTCCATAGCAAATACATTTGCAACATTGTTAATACAATATGTTCAATAGCAAATTTAGGTATCTTTCTTTGATTTAATTAAAATTAAAATAAATTTACAAACATTTAAAACACTAGCTTTTTTGGGGTATTTAATGGTGTATTTTTGTATTTATGTTCTAGCGTCCCCCAGGTACCCCATCTTGAAAAGTGTAATTTTAACTTATTTGAAAGAATGCAAATTCAAGAACAAAACAATCGCTATCTTGACTTTACTGACAATAATGTTACTATTACTCAAATGAATTTCTTGCCTTACACTGACCTTCCTGACAATAATTAAAATATTATATTTTATTTACAAGTCTGATATTTAATTACTAGCAAACCTCAAATCTGATCAAAGGAGTTGGCCGTCTAGTGGTAGGTACGCTGTGCTGTTTGAATTAGATAGGCTGCATGAGGTAAGTGTTGCATCATGTGGGTCAGGTAAAAAAAAATGAAACTACTCAAATTAAAATTAACGAGCTTTGCGCAATGATGGTTCAGTCCGTTAACGTACTATTGTGGGAAAGAACCACCAATAAAACCCACTTCGTTCATAAATAAGTAATTGCACAAGTACATTAATAAATCAAATAGTACAGAAAACAATGAAAGGGTTAGATATATAATAAAACACCATTAAATCAGGTTAAAGTGGGTACAAAATTATAACATTAAGAGAAAAATAAATAAAGAACAGTTTAGTTACACATAAACAAAATAAAAAAACCCATGTAGTCGCACTCACAATTGTGTCATAAATAATCAGAATAAAAATCGTAATACCAAACTTGTGGTCTGTTAAAACCAATCATGCCGGTCTTTAAGTAAATAAGCACATAAAACAACAAGGCAAATTACGGTACATATAAAGTACAACAACAGTAAAATTGCACAGGTGATAAGGTAAATGCAAAGAGAAAAGAAAATAGACAAGGAATTCACACGTACACAATTGTTTAGTGACGACTATTAAAGCACAAAAAGCATACGTAAAATTACATATAAAGAGAAATTAGTTCGCAGGCAAACAATTCTATTTAACAAACTGACAAAAAAACTCATTAAAACAAAGCCTTACAAGGGTAAATTGTAAATAGATCATGACATCGTGACCGATATATAAGGTTGAGTGCGTTAGAAAAATGCAGCGCCACTTTCTCAGGTTACACATTCATCTATGCAACAATAAAAATAAAATTCGAGGAGTTTAATGGTCATCTGGACCCGGGAGTATGTACACACTCGGCAATTGCACATTACAATTAATAACCAAGCGGTATCCTGTACCCGTTCGCCTACGACTACCTCTACACAAATATAAATATAAACAACAACAATGCTAATTGCGTAAAAAGCATAAGAGATAGGTATAGGGAACCCTAATATAGTTTTAAAGGGAATATAATTTTGCGTCGAAATAAGCCACTGAATACGGGGTGTTCCATTTAACTTTAAGAAGTTATTCAATAAAATGTGTGCCTAAACCTTGGAGCAATTTTTTTCACCGCTCTGTATAATTTTGAAATAAAACTTTTATATGGTAGTATACCTTAACCTTTCAGCTAACCAGTAGATTTAATTATGAGCAGCTCGTTCTATGTTACAGGGTGTAAGCAATTTTTAAATTACAATATGTATTTTTATATTTCTCAAAATTTCTCAGAAACGATCAGTTTTAGGTATAGGAAGTGTAACAGAAACTTACCTTTATTTGGTCTATAGTATCTAAAAATATAAAAAATTATAGGGTGTTCCATAAGAAAAAGTATAACTTTGATATGTAGTTTATTTTTGTGCCACCTTGTATATTCAAAAATAATTTTGGAATATGTGCTTAAGAACCCACATATGACTGCGCTAAAAATTATTTCCCAACCCTTTTCACTTCTCGTAGAAAAACCGAGGCGAATGTGGTGGACCACCCTGTATATATATATATATATATATATATATATATATATATATATATATATATATATATTCCTTTAATTCATCACAGACACGAATTGTTAACATACGCGGTTTAACTTCAAAAAGGGTGACTGTTATTTATAGATTAATATTTGAAAAACACATCAAAACTAACACCCGAAAGAAAATATAAATTAGCGTTGGCTAATTCAAAGAAAATGTACACGCAAGAAATATTTTAAAGACAAACTGTTTACATTAAACGTATTTAGTTAACCACCTCGATCTGGCTCGATCGACGCTCTAACTGTAACTGCCTTCCCCTCTGACTCCCAATCCCAGTCTTTCAAAAGTAATTAAAAAAAAAACAAGAAACATTAATTTACGTTGGGACAGTTTCATATTTATTATTTAACGACATCTTAATTTTAGAAATATGCATTTGTCCGTAACAAGCGTTACATATAGGCCCCAAGTTTCAACCTACCAAACAAAGAGCCCTTTGGATTCGCGCTGTTCCGTCGTAATAAATTATTAAATCAGTGACATTTTTACATCAAGAGCGAGCGTATTGAAATTTTCGACAGTTCGTCACGCCAGTTTCGGCAGAACACCTGTTTTTCTACCCTACTATATATTTCCTTTTTCTGTTCAACCTTTACTCAAATATCAATCACAAACATTCCCATATTTCTTACATAAAATAAAATATTCCGAAACCATTAGCAAATTACGACGTATTACAAAGATATCAAAAATCTACTAATTATCTTTTCTATCTATCGCGGTAACAATGGCGATTTGACAAACGTTTATTACAATAATAAATTTTCGGGTCCGCTACCTACAATGTTTATACAAATCTAAACGTTTCGATAACACTTACAGTTATCGTCCTCAGCAATAATAATATCTTTTATAAATGTTTAAATAAAATTGTTTAATCATTTTAAATAGTTCTAAAAAATATTATTACTATTGAGGACGATAACGGTGTGTTATTGAAATGTTTAGATTTGTATAAACATAAATATACCATCAAATACCCAACAAAAAAGGCTAAGTATTTTAAATACCTATGTGTAATAATGGTGAAAGTTTACATTTTCATAAAATACATTTACAATTATTTAGTACATTACAGAAATAAATGCATTAACTTCAACCACATGTTACGATTATTATTAAGCAGAATTTGACATTGCTGGAATTCACCCACTCCCGGGTAGTGAACCAAAGGGTTGGGCTCTATTGGTTTTATTTTTAGTTTTATATAATGTTGTGAGTGATATAATTTTTTCAATCGTAACCCGAAACAAACTACTTCCTTTTCTTCTAATTCAGGGTCAGCAACTTGCTTATTTACACCTAACACTCTGGTTGAAAATCCCAACCTTTATGTTAGTCCCTCGATGTGGTTCGTGTTTGATGGGTGAGCTCCGGCTAGCTATGTAAAGAAACAAAAAAGGAACTTGCCAGTTAATTATAAGAATTATGGTAGCCTGAAGGTCTCTTTTATCAATTTGGGCGATTAATATATTACTTCGCAATTAGGTTGAAATTGGTTAAATGGTTTCCTCCAACCTTGGTTACTCTCTATGACTAATTACTACCCCTCTGGGTGATACGTCTTTGGATTTCAATTAAATATATCAATATATTAAAGGCAATTCATTAATGGTCATTATGAAACTAATAGATGGCAACAAATATTACAAAATTTAAGATTAACATTCAACCCTAACTTGAAACAGGAGTAGGAGTCCTTATACAAAAGCTATAACCCCCTGTAATCTAGCAATATTCCCTTAAGGGAACCAATAGTCCTATGTACTTTTGTAGTCCATAAACGATAAAACTACACTAACTATACTAACTACATATATGGTTATTTACATGAGACATTAGGCGCTTATAATTATACGAATTGTGCGCGAAAACACCAAAACAGGTAACTTAAAGCATGTACGTTAATTGGTCCCTGCACAGCGGCTTGATCACAATAGTGTGGCTTTGCGGAACCTTGGAAAACTCCCTTATCTCAGCTTGACTGAAATGGTCCAGAATCCGTGGGTTCAACAGTGGGAAACCACTAATCAGCACGTTCTCCTTCAAATGACAGCAGGTTCTTATAATAGGAACGTCCTCTAAGTTGGTCCTAATGATACACAATGCGCTCGCGATAATGCACAAACGCGAACAGGTAAACAACGCAGCCTAGTTCCTCTTTATAGGAAAATCGGGAAGATATTGTTACTCTACAGCTGCTCGTAGATTTCACACGCGTAACGCTTGGCCTTCCCGTGTCACGTAGATAAAAATCACCTGGTTCAGATACCAAAATTACCGTAATCACCCTAAACATGCCAACCCAAAGGCACTTTTATACCGTTTATGGGCTAAATCTTTCCGTCTAACCAAAACGTGCTACTATTTCCTTTTACACGTTTTTCTCACACAGTTCGCTTACAAAAATTGACAAAGAATTTTTTTTTCATTTATATTCATTTTTTTACTAACTCGATTCAATACCTTGTGCCTACTAACTTCCAGAGGCGTATCATTCACATTTACTGAGCCGATACTATGAGCATAAATATATGTATTCCTTTACTTGTATGAGTACTACAAAATAATGCTCCCATTACAATAATAATATAAATGATTATAAACTAAATAAATTAAGTTTAACAATATGGAATATTTAGTAATTAATTTAAGTTTAAGAGTTTTCTAACAGTGTTACAAGTATTTAGTATTACTGATTTTTGTAACATCTCCGACATCCATCATCAGATACACATTTTGATAATAACATATTTCTAATAATTTCTAGTTGCAATTACCTGGTCTTGTATCGCACACAGAAAATATTTCTACATGAGTAAGCCAGTAGTTGGATGCAATTTTGTCTACATTATCATTACAAAGTTCATTAGAATGACTTCCATGCAAAGATATCGCTTTCCAATGATCTATCAACATAGTTCTTCTTCTTTGGATAAAATCGGATCTATCTGAAGCGTTGACAGGTTTAGTGGAGTATACCCATAGTCAGATTTAATTACAAGTTCAAATAAACGAGAGACTTCCGATTTCTCAATAAAGTATCTGTTTCTAGATTTGGCTCAATTTTCTTTTGCAAATAATTTAAGTTAATGATATCTTTCCCTCCGTGGACTCTGCGTATCGTTATTCGTTCAATTGCAGATTTTGGATGATGCGCACAAAATTTTGCCATGATTGTTCGACTGTTTCTCCCAATAGCTTCAATTTCTGTGATTGTCCACTTAATAATTCCTAAAGTGTAAATTATATCTGGTGTAGCATAGGTGTCTAAAGCTTTTACAGTATTCTTTCCACTTAGCTGTGCTATCATAATGTTTTCAAATCGAGATTTGAATTTTTAATGGTCTGGTATTTAGTTTGACTATGTTGTATACGAAGCGATTGTTGCATTCCAATTTACTTATATACGTCCCCTTCGTTGATAGGTTCAATAGTTTCTCTATTCTCTAATTCAAAGCCATTTGCCATGTGAATATCTTTAACCACTGTTTGCATTCTACGAATCACATCCGGATATCATCCAAAAATAAATCAATCGGCTTCAACAAGGATTGTATACGTGGTGTCCCGACAACCCATCACACGACATTTCATCACGCGACAACTCATCCCGGACATTACATCCCGGCGACAGTTCATCACTGGGGCATTTCATCACTGCGACATTTCATCACATCCCGATTCATCACTCCGACAATTCATCACGTACCATACAATTTCATCATTTTCACTATTCCTATGGAATTGAGGATGTTATATTGATAAGGTGCAAATAAACATAAATGAGTACTATTTAATAACAATATTTATTAAGTTTTTTATTAAATAATAATACATAAAATGGAGAAAAATGTAATGTATTAAACAAATTAAAACAAATATGACACTGTTTCAAGAAAAACCAATCTATTTTGTGTTTCATAACTATCAATCATATTTTGTAATCTTAATTTTAAAGATTTGTACTTATTCTTCATCGGTATGCGTTGTACAGACATATGTTGCAAATACTGAGAGTGTGCTAAATCGGTTTCTTTCACCAGGACGCTAAAGAAGGCCCACATTGAAGGATGTGCACACATAAAAAGTGATTGCAAGCCATTATGCCATCCTTCAACACAATTGGTAGTTCTGGCAAATCCTTCAGCTGCTGCTTCCCGCTGATTCCAGATTTGCTTAGGAAACATAGCTTCTCTTCTTCTACTTGCACGTAGCTGGCGACCACGAATAAATATAACTTCAAAATAGATGAGCAATTCTTCAACATCCTGGTAGCCATCCGGGAAAGTTTCCGACACTTCAATAAACGCATCCTCAACTTCCTCTAACGGGAGCAGTGATAAGGCACATAACATTTTTATACGTATGGCTACGTTATCTGTATTATTTTCATACATATTCTTAAGGCCGAGCCCTCCAATTTTTTTTAAAACGGCCTGAGAGAGATGAAAAAAACATAAGACGTTGTGAATACTGTTTGGAAGGAGTTCATTGCTGCCATCTCGAAATCGGTGAGAATTCTTGTTGGGGCCGCTTCGGGTATTAAATTATAAACAACTTTGTGTATATTTCTTGGGATTTTCTTGGTAATAATGCTAGAACGCAAGAAGTACTATGTTGTTGCACGTGAATACTATAAAGGTGGAATAATAACTTGGAACAACTTTAAAAGTCACATCAGCTATCCAGCAGGTTTATTGTTCTAAAAACCTTAACAGGTCGTGTTTGCCGAATATAATTATTCTGTTATTGTCTTCTCTGCCAGAATCAAAGAGAATATATGGCGCATACATGTGAGGTATTTCAAACCTCATATCTCTGGGGATAGGCATAGAAGTTTCAGTTATCCTATTTCTTTGTAAAGCTCGTGCAAGTCACTTCAGCCATAGCTCGCTTTGGTGTCATACCAGGATGGGCCATCAACTGTTTCATTTCAGCAATGGCTTTGCTGATCACGGGTTGAAAATGTGTAATGTCATGTGTGTGATCGTTAGGATGTCGTACAATTCTAATCCCTCTTGTATGAATAACTGACTTGCATTTTGCAGCTTGATGTTTTCTACAGCGCCAGTGTGTAACATTATCAGATGTCAACCGGTGTTTGATATATTCGTAGGACTGGTATATCAGTGTTTGACCTCCTCGAGATGTTGATCCAAATGAAAAAGTTTCATTTTCCATCTTGATATTTTACACAAGCAACAATTTTTTAAATTACAGTAAGTACCTATGCTAAAATAAGAATTATACTGAAGAAATTATAGATTTCGGCTTATATTTATATGAAATTTTAATCTTCCCTAATTTAATTATCTAATTACATTTTGAGAAATCTGTAAATTAATTCCTGAAAAAGTTAATGGCTTATTTACAAATCATCTGGGATTTAAATAATCTTCCTAATTACTTACCAATAATTATAATTTTATAATTTGTTTTAGGGCTTAGATTAATTATTCAATTTGTTGAGTTTGATTTTATTAGGTACGAGGATAATGAAATATTAATGTATACATAATATACTATTATTGTAAAGATAATTATAATTATATTGCGAATTAGCACACACTCAGTATTTGCAACATATATCAGGACAATGCATACCGATGAAGAATAAGTACAAATATTTAAAACTAGGATTACAAAATATGATTGACACTTATGAAACACAAAATAGACTGATTTTTCTTACAACAGTGTCATATTTGTTTTAATTTGTTTAATACATTACATTTTTCTTCATTTTATTTATTATTATTTAATAAAAAACTTAATAAATATTATTATTAAAGAATACTCATTTATGTTAATTTGCACCTTATAAATGTAATCCCATAGGAATAGGAATAGTGAAAATGATGAAATTATATGATATGTGATGAATTGTAAGAGTGATGAATCGGAATGTGATGAAATGTCGCAGTGATGAAATGTCCCAGTGATGAACTATCGCCGGGATGAAATGTCCGTGATGAGTTGTCGCGTGATGAAGTGTCATATGATGGGTTGTCGTGGAACCGTATACGTGATAGTTTTCCAGAATATAACTTAATATCATCCATGTAGAACAAATGAGATACCTACCGTCTGTTGTAAATGTTGACTTTTAACTGAAATTCACATTCTATAATATTTAATAACTTAGAAAGAAGATTTAAAGCCAGGCAAAACCATAAGGGGCTTGGAGAGTCACTATGAAAGGTGCTTTTCAAAATTTGGATAGATGAAGTTGTCAGGTTATTTTGAACACCCTGTTTACGTATTGCGTAATTTTGTTTGTAGTTTTATTCACTTAGTTAGATTCCATATATATATATATATATATATATATATATATTTGTTGTCAAATTAAGTTTTATAGATAAATTTGTGTTTCGCGTGTAGCGACCTTTAGGAAAGGTGTATGGCGAGCTTTAGTTTTGTTTGTTTGCGAATTATTAATCCGAAATTTAGGTTGTTTTTCCTTATTATTTCCCGTTTATCGAAGTTTGAGTAACGTTTATTTGTATATAAGTTTAATTAAGGTTTGATTTCCTTAAAAATTAAGCAATTTAAATAAATAGTGTAGGTTTATATGTGTATGATGTCATGTTGGCGACATAAAGACGCTTAAGTATAGTTGTTCAGTTTATTATTGAGTATGTTGGTTTTAAGTCATAGAGATTGAATGTGGGCCTTATTGTTTGTACTTAAATAAAAATATAGAGATGCTTTGCACGTTACTTTTGCTGACGTTTGAGATTTTGGAAATTACCGAGTCGTTACGGACGAAAACGAATTTGTGTGTTTGGGGTACTAAATCTTCCCCTTCCGTTTTTTTAATTGGTGCAATTAAAGTAGATAAGATTTTTTGAGTAGTGGGATTTAAAATTTCAAGATGGATTTTTGGTAATAATTTGGATGATTCTGAAACTGACTGCGCTCTCGAGTAGTATTACGGTGACGTTTATTGTTACGCTTTAAGGGGTGGTTTAGAACGTTGATATTTTGGACCTTGTGGTGTTTAACGAACGTACTTTTTGTGTAGTAAGGATAGTTTAGCTACTCCTGAAGAAGACCTGTAAAGGGATTTTATTAAAACTGTTCATCACCAAAGGATTATACCTAGTGCCGATTTCGATTTTACGTAAAGTTACCTAGAGGACATCGTCGTTTTGTATTAGTGCTTCAGTGACCTCTTTGGTTTTTCTCGCTTTTGCGGATTTATTTAAAGTCAACGTTCTTGAGTGCCACTTGTTTACCGTACAAAGCGTGTTTAAGGATAAGGAAACTTTCGCAATATATTAAAATTTATAGTTATTTAAACAAGTTATTAACCTTTTGGACTTGTAACATAAAGAAAATTATTTAAAAGCTAAAAGTTATCAAGCAATTTTGAACGCTCAAATTATTATTTTAAAAGAAGTTTTTAATTTATGCAGTAACATTTTAACGCGATTCAATCAAGGAATTGTTTGTGTATAAAAGAACAATAGTCAACATTTCATTCTTCATTTGCCAGACCAGGAAGAGTTCATTTCCGTTATAGCAGTAACCGACCATCATTTTCTATTGTAACACAGGAGACCTTAAGGTAACATAATATTGTTTTTTTTTTATTGAATATTTCAAGATTTTTGTGTGTTTCGAATTATTTTTTTTGTGTTAACGAAGGTTTGAAAGCGGTGTCGTTTTTTTTGTTAAATTAAGTGGTTGTTTTAACTTTATTCAGTGTAATTAAATATAGTTCTGACGCTCCGCCTTCACCCTTTGTTATTTATTTTAGTATTAAAGGGCAATTGACCCTGTAGTAGTAGGGTGGGTATATAGTCCACGAAATATATACAGGATAAACCAGTTAGAACGGCGTTAAGCAGCATTCTGATCAGACATCCTGTCGCCCATTAAGCTTTTGTTTTTTTTTTCTTTGTTTATACGCATTATCGTATGTTTATATTTATTTTTTTTTGTTATTTTATTATAGCTTTGTTAGGTTTTATAAATGTGTTTTAATTCTGTGGAAATCCTTCTGTGTTACATAAAAGTTCTTTTTGCAAATTGCAAGTTACCGGTAATTTAGTTTTAGCGTAACGAAGTTAGTTTTTTTGTTTTATTGAGTAATAGCGTTATTAATATTTAGTGTTTTATTTGATTTTTAGTTGAGTATTAATTCATTTAGAGTTCATTCTATAGATTTTTTGTTGTTTTGTTTTGATTATTATTTAACGCCTAATTATTTACACTGAGGTGTATTAACGTAACTTTATTGAGTGTTTATCACGCTTTTATTTGACAAGCGTGTAGTGTTTTTGAAGCCCTATTTCAGGTGGTTTGCTGAGTTGCTGTCCAGCACACCTGGAATTGATTGCGGATAGGTAAGCGTATGTTTTTTGTATGTTTAGACACGCTATGTACTCGTAATTTTGGCACGACGACACTTATTTTGACTACCAAACATTCTGGCGCCCTTAACCGAACTGATTTTGTCTTCATCCCCTATTTTGACTTACGTACGATTTACTATTCTGGATGTGCAAAATTTTTCAACATCTGACCTACACCCATACGCTGGCTAGTCGGGGCAAAAAGGCCAATTTATCTGTAATCCCGTTCGACCACCCATTTATACCGTTACAAAGTGACTATTAATCCATTATTTCCTGCAAATTACAGTTGATTCTCCAATGTGACATCAGATGATTAAGTAGAGCTGCAATATAAACGTTTACTTTATATATTTCAAGAATCTCAAGGAGCCAAGTGTGAAGAACAGAATCATACGCTTTCTTGTAGTCAATAAAGGCTGAGCATAGGTTTCGCTGTTTGTGTATAGCCTGTCCTAAAATAACTGAGTCAATTAATAATTTCTCCTTACAACCTTGAGAATTTTCAGTGCATCCTTGTTGTTCCATGGCAATGACTGAATTGTTTTCACGATGATGGTATAGCTTCTCAGCTAAACATGTTGTGGGAAAACAAGTAGCAGGTCGATATTTAGCTGGATTTTTTGTATCATTATGCTTTCCTTCCATGAACAGTTTTGGAACTAGTGACGGATCTGTTCAGACAAGTGGTGCACAATGAGTGGATGTTACTTTTAAAGCGTTTATACCAAAAATTTTGAATTTTATCAACACCAGCTGCTTTCCAGTTGTGCGATTTCCTAATAACCATATTCAGTTCAGGATGTACAGTTTGATTTTGCGGATCATACACCGTGTGTGTTGAATTACTACTCATTATTTTATTTATATTGTTAATTAACTTCGTTTCTCTGTGACCATTGCAGTCATTTGTCCAATTTCTTTTCTTAATTTCTCCACTTTAGTGGTAAATTTTTTTTCCCGTTGTCTTATTCCATGTTTGATACTATTATTATTTGATTTGTTACTAATATTTATACTACAATATCTAATAGCAGTAACAACTGCAGAATAAATAACACCATGTAAATGTTCAAAAGGCTCATTTACTTTTAAGTAATGCGGAATAATTCTTGCATCTAGCATATTTATTACAATAGTGAGCCTTTTGGGAATTTCTTGTTGTTGAGTAGTGTGCAATTCTGTAGGTATGTTGAAAATCTAAGTTATCTTCAGATATTCCTATACTTAGAACGTCTGCTACTTCTCTTGTAAGTATATCCAACTGTAGTTGAGGGATAAATTTTCGGTTTATGGTCAGTCTTTTCTGGTCTATAAGTCTTTGTTATGTTACTCTGGTATTATTAGTAAATCTACTTAAAACATTTCCCTAAAACTATGCCTAATTAATGATATGGTTTTCAATTTAGTTATAGCCTAGTAGCAACGCATGACATGTAGATTCATTTCATTTGACCATCTAATGATTCTAATGCCTCGTCTTACTTTACTTGCTTTGGTGGTTGTCGGCTGATCTGCTGACAAACCATCTGCAGTGGGTTCGATTTCCATATTCTAGTTCATTTCTGTTGATTGGGTTCCAATTTGAGAAAAATTCTAATTTTGATGAATATGACAATATCTCACAATGGAATACTCAAATTTCAGTTTTTAATAAAATAAATTTAAAGCACATTATTTTACTGCGCTCGTAGAGTTAGTTCAGCTTCAGGTTCAATTTCACAAACAAATTAAGGTAAAATATTATTAATATTAATATTTTTATTATTATTTACAACTTTCAGAATTTCTTCAACAATTTCTTTAATTTTTAATAACTCGGAAGGTGAACTGAAAAATTGTAAATAATTTAAATATTTTTCATAGCACATATACCTACCTTCTATTTTGGCTTGTCTTGATTGTAATCAGCTACACGATATGTCACGAACCTTAACATCACTACTTTCGTTAAACACCTTCGGATCAGCCACTGTGAACAGATAATATATTTAAATAATTAACATGCATAATATCTAGTTAAATGAAAAATTAGCGAAGCACAAAATTAAAACGGACAGTTGCGAAATTAACCGACGGTGTATACAAATATGCACGTGATTTTAAAGAGAAGAATGAAAGCATGTAAGAAATCTATTGGTGCGGATTCTACATTCTGTTTTCATGTCAAGGTTGTTGCAAGCTTGATTTAAACTTATCATCCAATTCAAGATTGGCAAACAAACTTGATGTGAAATGTAAGCTTGCGTTGCATTGCAAACTTACCTGTATAAGCGCCAAACAAGCCCAAAATCAAACTTGCCGTTAGCCTACGTCACTTACGTGCTATCTAGGTCACATGTGGTCGTTTTAGCCAATGAAACTGCATACTTTTATTAGTAACGTGTCTATTGCACAATAAATTATTATCAACAGTAAAAACACAAGAGCTTTTATTTTACCGGATAAATTTCTCTTTGTAACAAAATAATTTTGCCAATCAATAATTTTACGAGAAAAACTGACATGGCAAATCGGTCTCACGATTTTGCCAAACGTCAGTTTTTTTTACCTTCTGATCGAAAAATTTTGAGTTCAAAAGAAATTTATCCTTAAAATAAAAGCTCGAGTGTTTTTTGGGAAGATAAATTAACGACAGAATATATGAATGAACCCGCGCGGTTGGCGTCAGTTTGCGATGTACATTAAAGAGATAAATATACCACGAGAGTTTATCGGAAATGCACAAAAGCATGATGTTGATAGTGAAACGTGGGAAACATCGAGAAGAATCTCTCAAAGAAGAAGAAGAGGAATTTCACTAGATTGGGATTCGTGGCGGCCGTAACATGGATGCTGTATACTATGATCCCGCTCACCCAGCAGGGTTCGCTGGTATAACACCTTTAACTAATGCTGTAAAGGGTAGATATGGTGAAGTAAAAAACTGGCTACAGACATAGGAATCTTATACGGTACATAAACCAGTCAGAAAAAATTTTCCACGAAATAAATATATTGTGAGTAAACTTTACGAATTGTGGCAAGCGGATCTTTGTGATATGCGAACTTTAAGTAAACGCAAGAGCGGATACAACTACATACCTACTAACGGTAATTGATGTATTTAGCAAGAGGGCATGGGCGAAGAGAGCCTCATCTGTAATTGAAGCATTCGCGGATATTTTTAAGGATTGCGACAATACTCCGGCAAATCAACAGACGGATAAAGGCAAGGAGTTTGTGACGAGCAGTGTACAAAACTTTTCCAAGAAACAAAATATCAATTTCTATGTAACAAATAACCCTGATGTAAAAGCATCTGTAGTTGAAAGATTTAATAAAACATTGAAAACAAAGATGTGGCGTTATTTCACTTACAAAAATTCGTACAGGTATATTGATGTACTCGAAAGACTTGTGACTGCTTACAACAATAGCCCTCATTCAAGTATAAAGATGGCCCTCTCGGCTGTAAAGGATAAAAACATTTTGGAAGTGTGGAATAACCTGTACGCGAAAGGTTTAGGTCCAGTACGCCATCCTAAATATAAAGTCGGTGAGCATGTCAGAATTGCCAGAACTAAGTACACCTTTGAGAAGGGCTATGGAACGAATTGCAGCGAGGAAGTTTTTACAATTAGTGCTGTGATAAAAAGACCACCAGTTTATCGAATAATCGATCTTAATAACGATCCTGTTAAGGGTACCTTTTACGAAGAAGAATTGAAGAAGTTGTTACGGTTGATAAAGATAATCTATTCAAAGTCGATAAGATTCTAGCAGAGAAGGGCCGTGGGCGATATAAACAATACCTGGTCAAGTGGCGTGGATATAGTGACGAATTTAATAGCTGGGTGTTAGCTTCGCAGTTGAGATATATAAAAATGGAGTTTCATCTTACCTTATTGAGTAATAGCTCTATGACGTATTTTCCAGGTAATATGACGTCAAGTTTTATTACGCAACTGCCAAAGAGAATAAGATTAAAGGGGTCGTGGGTTGTAGGGATATCGAAAATTCAGTACCCATGTTCTTTTGCCGCTGTAAGTGCAACAGATAATTTAATTTATTATAGAACAGAGCCATCTGGCGAGAACGTGTTAGAAAAATTATCAGCGAACTAAATAACCATGTACTAATAAGTAAATTGCTAACAATCGAACATCATAATCTAACTAAGCGCGTCACTGCGAAATTAAAAACTCAGCTCTCGCTATTCGGATTCTTACGTCTAGCCTTACAATTGGGTTATTGTCCGTATCAGAACATAGCTATGGAACCAGTACCCCCTCACCCCGCTAGTGTATGGATAGGATTACCAACTCAGATGTTTGTTTATTGCGACATCGTTGAACCGCAAATTGTGGGCGATGTTTTATCTCCGCTTATGCGTATAATAAACATTACTTCAGAAAAATATGCTTACGGCGGTCATAAAGATGTGTTTTTTTCGCCTGGACACTACACACCGGTAATGACACGGGAATTTGAAAACATCGAGATTAATATAAAAACAGAGACGGGTGCAGCAGTGCCATTTGAGTTTGGAACGTCGTGTCTGAAGCTACACTTTAAGCAAGTACAATAATGGTTTGCCTTTATCCGCAATATTACATGAATCGGTAACGGTAACGGTATCGGGTCTATCTACAGAGGTGCGCCATATCAACGTGGTCATGGAATAAGGAGCTGGTTAGGTGGTATATTTAGAAGTATAATACCGTTATTTAAGTCTGGCGAAAAGGCTATTGGGAAAGAAGCTCTTAGAACGGGTGCTAATATTCTTGGCGACGTCATAGAGGATCGACCTATTAAGGATTCGTTTCAAGAAAGATTTCACGAGGCAGGTAGAAACCTTAAGCGTAAAGCAGACGAGAAAATCGATAAAATGATGGAGGGTTCGGGTTATAAAAGAGTACGTCTGTTCAATAATAACCAGTCTCTACCGAGAGCTTTTGCTAAGAAGAAGCCTACTTACGACGATATATTTTCAAGATAATGTATTTTCTACATGCCCAACCGTGTGAATGCGTCCAGTCCGAATTGGATTTGTTCGCTTTACCGTCGACGCAGACAAGTATCGAGAGTGATGAATGGATATTTTACAATCCCTTATCAGCTCTGAGTGGTAACGCCCCAATAGAATTTGTAGTCCCCGGAAATGGAAACGATTACATAGATTTAATCCAGACCATGTTGTATATCACAGCTAAAGTTCTAAAACAAGATGATACATCACTTACAGGCGCTGATGTTGTAGCACCGGTAAACAATTGGATGCATTCGCTTTTCTCACAAGTGGAAGTTTACTTAAATCAGAAGATGGTGTCACAACCAAACAAAACCTACGAATACCGTTCATATATCGAAACGCTGCTAAATTATGGAAAGGAGGCCACGAGTTCACATCTAGGATGTACCTTATGGCACAATGATACAGCTGGACAGATGAATACACTGGGAAACGCAAATACCGGATTTTCAAAACGTCAAGCACTTGCGGCTACCGGGAAACAGATAGAGATGATTGGTCACGTGCACTCGGATTTGTTTAATCAAGAAAAGTTTCTCATAAGTGGTGTTGAGTTAAAGGCTAAATTTGTACGATCAAGAGACCTTTAGCCTAATGACGGCGCTCGCTTCAAATTACAAGACGCGAATTATAGACGCTAGTTTACTGGTGAGACGTATGCGAATCAATCCAACTATTCTAATTGCGCACGCTAAAGCTTTAGAAACAACTGCCGCAAAATACCCTGTTACAAGGACCGACGTAAAAGTGTTAACTATACCTGCAAGCATACAACAAAAATCATTGAATGATGTTTTCCTGGGTCAGTTACCTAAACGATGCATCGTAGGGTTTGTAGCAAATAAAGCCTTAAACGGTGATTACCCCTCAAACCCGTTCAATGTTCATCACTGTAATATCAACTACATGTCGTTATATATTGACGGGCAACAAATTCCATCGAAGGCCTTACAACCAGACTTTACAGCTAATGGTTTATATGTAAGAGCGTACCACACCTTATTCTCTGGTACGCGTATTCATTTTTTGAATGAAGGTAACGATATATTTAGAAGTGATTACCCCAACCGTTATTGTTTAATGGCCTTTGACCTAACACCTGACTTGTCTGCCAAGGCTAGTACGCACTGGAATTTAGTTAGAAACGGATTCCTTCGGCTGAAGTCGGGTTTGAAGAAGCGCTCACCGTAAACGTTAACTGTTCGGTGTATGCAGAATTCGATAACGTGATCGAGATCGATAAACATCGGAACGTCGTTGTGGATTTTAGCTTTTAAAAGTGGTAGTTCTAACCTGCAAGCTTCAGTGTACAGCAGCAGCCGAAAGAATATGGACGCATACTTGGACGTACAAGGGTTTACTGGTGTTAACAACGAATTCATACCGAAAGAAATAGCCGTGGTTACAGATCATAGTCGTTTATCATTGATGCTAATAAAACCACCTCGAGGTTACTTTATATCAAGATCCATGCCACAACAGATAAAATTTTTGGAGGCTAATTATCATGAGCTGAAATGGTGGTCGGGTCATGTACACTACAACAATTTCCGTGAGGAGTTGATGAGAGTGTTGCGCCCCTTTAACAAAATTCACGTCAAGGGCAGTGAAAAACAACAGTTTTTAAGGTTTCTTAACAAACCAATGGTAAACCTGGAGGAGACTGGTTGCCCGTCGATTAAACAATTGAAAAGGGAAGCAAAAGCATATAGCTGTTTAAACCATAACATCACTGGTCCTATGTGTGCACTGGAAAACACCTTACTACTGTAAGATTGGACGCATACCAATTCCAAAGATGTATGCGGTACAAGTGTTGAGATTCTTGAAATCGATCCCCAGCCACAAGAAGAATGTGTTTCGGCTTGTATGTGCTTCTAATCAACTACCGAGACACGCACCTTGTGCAATTATCGTAAACACGGATCCTGCAAACAAACCAGATCAACATTGGACCGCTATCTACATTGACGAGAATGGTGATGGGGAATATTTTGATTCCTTTGGACGATCACAGCAAGGATATCATTTACGTTTCCTAGAAAAGAATTCTAGATGCTTCTATTACAATAAAACAATACTGCAAGATTACCATTCGGATGTGTGCGGACTTTATACGTTAATGTTTCTATATTTTAGATTACATAATTTACCTATGTTTGATTTGGTAAAAAAACTATTTTAGTACGTGTTTAATTGTAAATGACGAGATAATCAAATTATTGTTTAACGCCTGTTACCCAACCATTCTATTCTGATAAATAAAGATATTTTTTAGTACCTTACTTTTTTAATTAAGAATTGCGTAATACCTACTATTTTTTTCTTTCTATTTAATTCAGCATGTGTGTTTTTAAAAATCGTGTTATAAAATTTATGATTTGGTGTTTTTTAAAAGAAATTATGTTATCCATTCGATATTGGTAATCAATTTTTTAGACTATTAAATTTAACAGGATTATATAATTACACAGTAATTAGCTACAAGTAAACATGAACAGTGGTTTCTTACTACATATTGTTGTGGAATTTAAAACATGTAATTATTACTCTCCAAACATTTAATGAGGTTTTTTATAAAAACAATTTGCATGTGTATGTACAGCATTTTGTTCAAACCGCTTTGTTATTATTATTTTAAGAGAAAGGTAAATACGAGTTGCTGTAAGTGTGATAATGATAATGAGGTTGTTTGTATATTTACACTCTAAAAATTAATTATGGGAAATCAATAGCTAGTTTTTACATCAACCATTCATAAAACGTAAAAAACATAGAAAGTTGTTTTTAGTTTGATTAGACGAGTAACAGAAAACGGGTACCACTCGTGAATTAGTCCCTCAAAAATGCTCTTTCAATACAGAGCTGGTAAGTGTGCTGTTAACCTTTTATTTATTTACTTGTACAGAATTTTAATTACAGCTATAAAACGCATCTAAGCTATACGTAACAAGTTTCTTTAAAAAAATACTAAGGCGTACAATATACAAACATTTTAACGGTCGGATGGATATGAAACATATTTCATTGCAATCAGTGCAGGTAAAACTATGTTTTAATATTTGTTTTCGAAAACAATATGGTAATAACTGTTATGTAATTAATTAACTTAATAAAAATTTTTGTTTCATTAGAGAATAACCTGAATGTCAGTAATTTTTTTTTATAACTCACTGAGGCTTTTTTAATTATGATATTTTCAATAAAAATAAGTGTTCTATAATTAAATTTTACTGTCATTCAAACTCCTCACGCAAGATCAATCTCTAACACAAGTGCTGTCTTACAAGAATCTCCTTATTAGAAATACAATGTATAAATAAATTTCTCGTCTAGGTAAAAGATCATCCGAATGTACCCAATAGCATATGACCATTTAAACAATATGATCGATAATTTTAATAATAATATCTTATTAGGGTAATTATGCAATTTCCAACATTGTATGTGTGTGCGTTTACCTAACCTCCAGGGGTACTGCTCTTAATACAACCAAAAGGACCTTAATTAGGGTTAAAGATGACCATCAAAAATAACCCTAAGACAAACTCCAGGTCCAAGACCAAGCCCAAGACCTAGCCCAACCCTAAGACTAACCCCAAGATCAACCCCAAGTCCAAGACCTAGCCCAAGTCTAAGACCAGCTCCAGGTCCAGCCCTAGCCCAAGACCAAACCCAGGTCCAGCCCCCAGCCCCAAGACCTAGCCCAAGGTCTACATCTGCCCCTCATGAGCAAGTACAAAATTGCTTTTAAAAAGGCTTACAATACAACATTGAAATTCTATCAAGGGTTGACCCCCGAAAGGAAACCATAGGGGTAGAAAATACGAGCTCACACGCGGGCGGCCATAAAATAGAGGTGAAAAAATACGCTACTCAAGTAAGCGAGTAAAAAACAAAAATAATTAGGAATTGAAAAAGGCCTCCGAAAAGAAACCATAAGGATAGAAAATACGGTCTCACAGGTGAGCGAGTAAAAACAAAAATAATTAGGGTTGAAAATATGGTCTACCACGTGGGGTATCCTTGTGACGTCAAAATCCAAGATGGCGGCCATGGTGCCCCCGTTCTACTTATATGAATTAAATTATCGGCTGTAATCACACGACAGGTTTTTTTTTATCCGGATAAAATTGATTTTTTTAAGAGAATCTGGTTGCTTAGAAAATTGTCGACACAAACCTCCTATAATTAAAAAACGAGTCTGAAGGACGAGTTTTTTTATCTGGTGGTTTGTGAAGTCAATTTACCAAAAAGAATCAAATTAGAGACTAAAAAATGAAATTTTATCTTGGAGAAAAAAAAACCTGGAGTGCAATTCGATGAGATAATTTAGTGAATAATTAAAAATAATAGCTAGGTAATTATGAAAAATTCAAGAATACATTATTTTCTTTAAAAATGGAAAATTGTTCATTCGTTATCATAGCAACAAACAATAATCAGGTTTAAGAAAGTTTGCCATGGAAGTTTACACACATTACATGAATTAAACATGAATTAAATTGTCTTTAGTAATATCACAAATGAGTGAGAATAAATTGAAAATAATTTTTGGGACCTGTCGATATGAAGACGATTGACGACGTTCAAGTCAAAGGCTCTTACCGGTTTGTTTCGATCCCAGACACCAAAACTAACAAACCACGGATTTTCACAGTTATAGTGGAAGAATCTTCGGTTAACGTTGTTGAAGTGTGTAAAAATTATATGTCCCTACGACGCGCGCATGCCCCACATCATAGGATTTTTTGAACAATCTATCCAGAAACGAAGCGAAAAAATAAATCAACATGTTTGGCAGATTCCAGTGGCGTTGCATTAAAAGTTGGGAAGGAACGAGGATATTATTTATTTGTAATATAATTTTTTTGTCTTCATATTAAAAGAGTTTCGTGGTTGATTAGGTAATTATTGATTGTTTGGATTGTCCGTATATATTACAAATTGCTATTACAATTATCCACCACATTTTTAATAATTTTAAACTAATTAATTACTAATAATTGAACTAGAAAGTATGTACTGTATTTGGAATCACACTTTAACAGATTTTTCTTATAAATTTTGTTTGTTCTTGTTTAATATAGGTACGAGTATATTATATAATAATTGTTGCCTTACCTTAAATTTAAAAACTCTATAAAATGATTTCTAACAAACGAAGTGTTTCATAATTAAATGATATATTAAAATGATTTCTTTAAAATCACTTTTTATAGTTAAGTTTTCAATAAAACATTGCAATTGTCATTTGTTTGTCTGCAAAACCCATGTACACGCCTACGATCTTTACTTTAGAACTCAACAACAGGTACGTCCCATTGTTAAAGGATTAACAGCTATTGTATAATAACTTACGTTGTAATGCTATAGTATGGAAGTGGTATATCCTAAAACTAGTTTAGGAAATCTATTATGTACTTAATACAAAATCGTGTACAGCTTATATGTAAAATAAATGAACTATTTTAATTTATTCCTTCGCTTCGTTTCTGGACAGACTTTAGAAGGATAGGAAATGTACTCCGTAGCCGGTCGGCATTAACACCCCTTTGACGATAATTCCGAAAGTCGCTTCATTTTTAAAAGTACCATATGCACAGTCTTATACAAGACATTCGTTAGATGTTTTTCTGCTATGCTTTTGGTAACAAAAACTCAAGCAGGAGGGCCAGGATCGAGTTCTCTAACGTCCCTGCTAAAACAGGACAGGATAAAATCATCATTGTCATTAATATTAATAGAAGTAAGGATTGATTATTGTTTATTTGTTAATATATATTTAACCAGCACCTACCCAATTTCGTTGACAGCTACATGAAATTAACGCGGAAAAATGAGTGTATTATAAATTTAACTCACGCGCAAGGTATAGGTTACACAGTTCAAGCGGCTCTTAGTGTGACATTTATTTATATTGAATCTTTTAAACAAAAGTACAAATAAATACATACTCCATAAAAATTCAGAAAACAAATGATCCGTGTAGGTATTTAATAATTTTGTGTATATTTGTAGAAACAATTGTACCTACTAGTATTATCTAGATATTGTATCATAATAATGTCTTCATGTGTTTTATATGCATATCATGCATATAGAAACCGACGCCGCCGTCGTTTCCATAACAACGAACCCTATTGTTTACGTCTAGTTCATGCGAACCTATATGTAGGTACTATACGATGCGGTATCTCATCAGTTAAACTCTTTACGTTAACAAGACAATAAAAAACGCAGTAACTGAAATAATAACGATCATATAATGATAAAATAATAAAGACAATTCATTATGAAAATGAAAAGAATAGTAATTTGTATTATTCCGTACAGTCATAATAATACTTTGTGACATTTTATTAGGGTAAGTCAAATGCTAGTACATTTAATTTACATAACTATTTTTAAATAATATTCAATTTATAACATCAATTTTAGTTTGGTTAAAAAATTAGAAACGCACAAAAAGTAAATTTTAATTTGGGGTTGTTCACCGCCAGACTAGTACCAATTATTTATTCATTATGCCTTGATTTTAATCTACAGGAAATTGTAACTGTGAACGATAGGTTGGTAGTATTTATAACTTTTCATAACTTATAATAAACATAAGAATTGCGTAACACCATAATTGACGCTAAAATACAACATAATATACACAGTGAGTTTTTTTTCACTATTTGTATGGGTATCTCGGAAACCATTGCTTAAATGGAGAAAGATTTGCTTCTTTAGAAGACTAATCAAGATACGCTTTTGTTGATTTAAGAAAATGCATGGCTTTCTAGATATTTGTAAAAAAGTTAAATTCTCCAAAATCGTTTCAGCGCTTCAATTCGTTTATTTCTAAAGATAGATAAAAATTAATAAAATACTTATCTTTTTTGGGGTTTTTTAATGGTGTACTTTAAATTATACAATCTAAACGTTTCGATAACACTTACAGCTATCTTCGTCAGTAGTAATGTTTGTTAAAAATTGTTAAAGCTGTAGTAAACAATTTTGTCAAATTTGAAAAATTTGTTTAAATACAATTTGTAGATAATTTTGTGCCGAATAACGTCACCGTACTAGTTTTTTAATGTTGCTTAGCATTTTGAAGTTATGAAGCAAAGTTGAATTTTTTTAATGGAAACCATAGTTGGCTATGAAATATTTTAATAGTGCATTTTTTTCCGATTGTAATGATGTAAGGGTTGAATCACTTATTTTAATAAACAAAAACACAATATACGTTTTTCTATTATTAGGTTTAAGAAAAATCACATCTTGCCATGGAAAACAAAAGTAAAGCAACTAAAGCGTTGTTTATCTTCATCTTTGACAGTTCGTTCGTTAGTGTAATTCTTATCGGTTATGTCAGTGTGGAGTTGCATTAGAAAATTAATTATGATGTACGTAAATTTCCAGAAATTTGATATGATCCAATGTTACATCATTTGTAACAACAAAAACAGTCAACGAGCCGCCGAACGCTATTTTTTATTGTATTTTGATCGCTCTCAGCCATCTTTAGACACCTTCAAGAATTGACACAACAATTTAAAAGAGTTTGAGAGTTTTGTGAAGCCCAGAAATAGGGGTAATATTGATGAAAACGTGCAGATAAATGTTCTAGCTGCTGTTAATCAAAATCCATCTACACCAACACGGCAAAATGCACAAGTAGCAATTTCACAACGCACAGTAGTGTGAAAAACATAAATACCATCCTTATAAATATTCCGTTGGACAAACTTTGTACCCTGGTGATGATGTAGGTATATGTGCGATCATATGCAACCCAGCCGGATCTACAGGAAGCTGTTATTAATGCGTTTAACAGATTTGATGGGCGTAAAATTAGGAAGGCTGTTAACTTCGTGTTGAAAAGGTGTCGCATCTGTGTCGATAATAATGGTGGACATTTCGAACACTTACTGTAAATTTCTTGTCTATCTTTAGAAACAAACGAATTAAAGCTCTGAAACGATTTTGAAGAATTTTACTTTTTTACAAATATCTAGTAAGCCGTGCATTTTCTTAAATCAACAAAAGCGTATCTGGATTAGGCTTCTAAAGAAGCAAATCTTTCCCCATTTACGCAAATGTGAACTCTTATGGATCCCCTTACAAATAATAAAAAAAGAACGCACCTTGTGTAATATATGATCTCTTTAGTAATAGCCATACAAACGGATAATAAAAACCGTATGGAGTAGTACCCATTCTGTACTTTTAAAAAAATTAGAGTGTTTATTTACTTTACGTTTTAATGCAATAAATTTAATATACACTTCTGTATACGCTACCTGTTTTAACATTCATTCAAATAAATGTTTGATCTACTTTTGGTTGCAGCAGTCCAGACTGGTAATCCTACGCTTTCATGTCTCTCATCATGAAATCTTTAACTGTTGAGAGTAAACATAAAAATTAGAAAAGCGATTCTCTCACTTGTTCAGCATATTACCAGTCTTCATAAATTGTATTTTAAGCCAGCTCTTCTTTTTTGAGAAAAATATTCAATTTATTACTGATCTGCTTACAAACGACTTTGTTTTCGTGTAATTATACAGTAAGTTTTCAGGACTAACGCACACTAATATGTTTATCATGTATTTTAAATATTTCGTTACATAATCACATTCTATTGAGTGTATTCAGCTATGTCATTTTCAACACGGTTTAATAATATTTAATCTTTAAAAGAGGTAGCTATTTATCATTATTAAAATAAAATAACATTCATTGGTAGGTTTTCAAATACATGTACCTAATTGTTAACTGGCAGTAAAACGTAATAATAGGTAAAATTGGTTTCTCAACTGCTCAGTGGTTGGGGTGGGTAATAGCATAGCTTACCGTAAATAAGTGAAAATGGGGGTTGGGGTTGAAACAAAAACCGTAAAGGACCCCAGAGTATTTGAAATTACACAATAGGGGTTGAAATGCCTAATTACGTCAGTTCACAGCTTACATAAATATTCAAATAAGTCTTTTACCCGAACGTAATCGCAGATGGTCCTGCGACCAGCAGGTCTTCGTTAACCTGAAAGGCTACAAATAATATCGCACGCTTCTCTAAAATAATTGCGTGCCGAAAACAATCAATAACTAACCTGATCAAAAAAACGGTAATTTTGTTGTTACTCTACTTTACTCAATAATTCTGAATTTTCAATGATCTTACACATAAAAAAACTCACTTTATAACTTGAAATCAAATCAATCAATCCGGTATAAAATATGCTCACATTCAAAAAATAATATAATGCATTAACTACTCAACCTTTAAAAGTTATGTGAAAATTCAATAATCAATAGGTATAGCTTTCGAACGTAATTACTTCAGTTCAAACGAATACAAAAATATTGCCACTAATTTCAATGACTCAGTCTCATAAAAAACAAACACTTAAAATATGCGTAAATGTGGTTCTGTATAAGAAATGGGTTTACACTTTAAAAAAACAAGTACATTAGTCTAAAGAAAAGTAATATAAATAAATAAATACGACCATAGAGATGTCACCACAATTATTACATTAATTGCTTTCTATGCAAGTTCAATCGCCTAGTTTATCTAAAAGGCGGTGATACTAGCTAGTTTCAGTATTGGCATTTACTCAAATTTATTGTAAATTTGATTACCATGCCATGGTTTAAGAAACCAATTGCGTCCTCCTTGTAACGCATTTTACACATATAATGTTGATACAATTCGTCAGTATAACAAATAGAAAGAAAAAAACACTTAAATAAATTCGGATTACAATACGGATGAATACGCTTGCAGTAATATTTAAACGAAAAAAAATGAGGAGTTAATCTCCAAAGACAGTGTGTTCAACTGTTAGCATATACAACAAAATAATAAAATATACATAAATTTATTAAACTTTGTAAAACACATCAAAAAAGTGCACCAAAGTGATTACCTGAGTTTTGGAACAGCCCCTTTGCTATACAGATGGAATCTGCGGCAACGTCGGCGAGATGATAACGATTGGCTTTCCGCATAAAAGCGATAACTACTCCAAAGAACAATGAAAGCACTAGTTAAGTAAACACTTAACACCTTCTTGGATTTTCGACAAAGTCCCTTTGCACAGAACTGTACTTAAAAATAAATCAATCTCGTGATGGTTTATCGACTTAATATAATCCCTTCGAGGGTTGTTCGGGGATGAGGCCCCTACTAACTAAAGTTCTTTCAGCACAAATTATGGACAACGTCGTTCAGCGGTAATTCACTCATTGCCGTAACGGTAACTTGTTAACGCCTCTGTGTCTATACTAGGTATGACCCTCGTGAATAAATCATTTGTCGCCATATTGAATTTTTACATACCCACTATATAATAATCCAATCATAAAAATATTACTTGAAATTTCTAAATGCACCCTTATCAAACTCGAAAACCGTCGGAAAAATTACATCACCAAGAAAATACACTTCGTAACCGCGGGCCTTATTTATGTAACCGATATTCTGTAAATTAAAATTAAAAGCTAAACTTTTTGTTTAAGACCAAAATCTTATCGAAAAGAAAAGACGACAGCCTGACGGCTACAAATTAAATTTGCAAACGATGCTCCGTACAAAGTAATAATTTATACTCAATTTAATTTTATAAAACGTAATTTCCCTTTCAACAAACGAAAATTTCTAAAACTTACAATAAGGAATTTACAAAGAAATCAATTAATTCCTCCTCTCAAATTACTAAAAGGGTTTCAATAATAATCTAAATTTGATAAACAACCAAAACTTTATCTTTGGTTTTCAAAAAAAAAGGTTCTAAATGCGATTACTATTTTCAGAAATTCAAAAACCTTCCAAATACGTGACAGACAAAATAAAACATCACAATCGAAAAGCTTCCCAAAGAATTTGTGTGTTATCAAGTTCAATTGCATGAATTTATACTACATTTCAGATGTGCGGTATTAACAAATAAGCTATAATTTCGGAATTAAGAGTAAATATTTGATAAAATCACTGCGACGTCACAACGGTAATTATAGTCGTTGCCTAAATATTTAATGATTGCGAAATATATCCCAATTTTTTTTAACTCGAAAAAATTTTTGCACATTCAAATAAATTACCTACAATTAAAAACGTTATAATTGCGTAAGAAATATTTCAAACTTAGAAAATACGTATAAGTACTCGTGTTAAACGAACCTGCTTCTACCTTTATCTAAGCCAAGCATAATTATGTATAGCCCCACACTTTATTTTACTACCCAAATCACTAAAGTGACTTATATGCGCATTACTCTGGTTAAACTATCAATGAAGGTAGAGAAAAATTTATCGATTTCTTCTTTCCTAACGTTGGAACGGAATTCATCGAGCGCCACCCCAAGGCAAGACAGTCCAGCTCATTTTTGAGCTAGTGCTAAACCTCTAGTTGTAGAGGGATTCTCATCGGCCTTGGCTGTAGGGAGAACTGCAACATGCTGTAATAAAAAACGATATTAATATGTTTCTTAACGAAATTTAAAATTAAAAATTACACTTACGTGAGATGCTTCAACGGCTTGGGGTTACATTTCTAAAGTGGTTAAGGGCCAAGCCCTAGCTGTTAAAAATAGGACCCACGACGGGGCCCCACTTCAAACTGGCGGCCTGGTATAGTTCCATATGTTAGAAGCGACGCCTAAGTTGTCGTAAATGGGGGCTTCAACAAAACCCTACCTGATAGAAAACAGCTCGGACAGGGCTTCAGCAGTCAAAAATAGAGCTTTGGTGCATTCCCAGCTGTTGCAAATAGACCTTAAGCGGCGACTCCGTTATTGAAGACGCGGACAAAGCTCCAACTGCTAAAAATATTGCCACAACGGAACCTAGCATGTTGGAAAAGCAACTGAGGCAAAACGCGACACCTTGGAAGCGAAACATTAACTGTTGGAAATAGAAGCCCAGGCGGAGACTCAGCTATTACAATGACTTCCAAAGCAAAGTTCGGCTGTTGAAAAGGGGGTGGGGTTACAACGAAGTCCCTACTGCCGAAATACAAATTGAGATCCAGGTGAAGCTCTAACTATCGGAAATGAGGACACAAGCGAGACACCCAGCTGAGAAAAATGGGATACAATGAAGGAATTCAAACCCAGAGAAAGCCCCACATAGGCAAAGCCCCAGCTGCTTGAAGCTCGACGGTGCTCTAACTGCTAGAAAAAAGCTCTGTAACCACTAAATGGCATTGTAATCAGTTACGCTCGTTGAGTACGGTAAGAAGTGGAACGATGCGTGGGGGTGAAAGTGAAGGAACCAATCTGAAGCGGACTGGAAGTGTAACTATGAGTTAGCGTAAAGGTAGCAAAACATAAAAAAACCTCCTTATATAAACCTGCCTCCAAAACGAGACTAGACAAGAGTGAAACCTAAAAAGTGTCAAAAGAGGTACTGAATAAAGGTAAAAATTAAAATGAGGGTTAAATATGGTGAGAGACAGAAAAAAGTGGTCTGGCTTAAAAGTGAGGCATGAGCTACTAGTGATACACATAATGAAAACTGATGGGGGGCAAGTGGCCGTGTTCCAGTAACCGGTAATGTAAACCTGTTCCAAAGAAAAATATATAAGTTTAATGAAACCATAATTAAGTAAAAGTTCCAGTAACATTTTGTGTGCGGTTGCATATCAATTTCGGTGTGTTTCTTCGTTAACAACATTGTGCGTACATGTGAATTTTGGTGAGTTACATATTTAGTTTTTTGGCTGATTTCAAACGTTAAAAACTAGTTGCATCAATCACTGCGAGAATCACGATTCCATTCCACTAAAATTACTTCTGAGAAACTTTGAGATGCTGACAAAGGTATGCGGGATCCCAAAAAAAGAAAGCCGTCGAACCAAAAATGAACTCCGGTCTTGTGCCGCTTGGGTATAAAAATGCCGCTATTGCCAGCACGTTAACCCTTGCTTATGGTATGAAAATTTCGGCAAGTTTCCGGTTTCGAATGCAAATCTCCCGTCTATAGTGGGAAAATAGCGTGAAATGTCCGGATTTCCAACTTACATTTACTAAAAATTTACCGGTATCATTTTTTTGTTAAAGATTTGACTTTGTCGCTCAATATTCTTCGTTTCCTCTTTTTCGAAAAACTAGTACTTTGATTCACTTGGATATGTCTACATTTTCATTAATTGAGAAGTACTTTTGAGAATGCTATACTCACATCATAAACTGTTAGGCGACTTCAAAGCTTGCATTCTCCCTACAACATTCCCGAACAGAAGTTGCTCGTCATTTTTGGCGCCAGTTTTTTCTAAACATCATTTTTTAACCATGTCATATGTTTGTTCATGTGTTACGCTCTCTTCAATAAAGGACATGTTCGCAATTCTGTTTTGTTTATTTATTATTTATTTAGATTTCATGATACTAAATTTGTCCAATTAAAATACCATAGCAACGAAAGCTAAATAAGTAAAGCAAGTAAGAGAAATGGCTGGAAATTATTTTAAAGTTTGTACGGTCGATAGGGGGCGTAACTGGTACGAAGAAACATAAAATTCGTGTAATCTCGCAAAATTGGGCGATGAGCTACAGCTTCGAAATATCATTTGAGAGCATGGGTGATACCGCATTATATTTTCTGTATCTCTCATAATAAAGGAGGGGCAGGTCAATATATTTTCCAATATTTACATTTTAATATCTCCTGAAACACTCTTCGGATTCGATTACTCTTCGTTTCGTTTGAAAGCGCAATTTATGGTCTTCTGAAGGGCGTTTCTTGTTATAGCGTTATATATTATAGTTTTAAACAAATGAACTAGAGGACGTTCTCTGCAGCGATTACACATTTTTATGATTTTTTGGAAAGACTAAGGAGACCGGTACTGTTTATTTGACAGACTGTTCGCGGCATAAAATTACCTAAATTTTGGTGAACACTGCTTTGCGATATCTCCATCCGTTCTGTATTTATACGAGAAAATGTTAAAAATTTGAATAACGCAATCGGATCGTTATCTTGGCGGGGGAAACAAATCATCCGTCGTACCCGATGAAATTTATACTACGGTTCGACTTTCTCCCCACTAAGTAACAATGTTAATACGTCGCGTCATGCCTTCCTTCACACTTTATCGAGGCTTAGGACTGATTCACAACTTAGTTTTGAAGCGTGTTTAAAGGCCAATGGACCAACGGAACATTAGTAATAACAATAAAACAGAAATACAAAATTTTAGAACTACCTATACAAAGAAAGTTTAGTCAGAAATAGCTCCCAAATTTTCAAAATGTCTACCATCATTCTCGATGCATTTATTTCATTTAATTTCGGTAGCAAAAACCGTTGCTTCAATTTCAGCCCTGGACAAGCTTCTACTGGCATTTCGTATCTTTTCATCCTATTTTCCCCGGTTGTTAGTTTCTCTTGGAAAACCAGGTTTTTCTGTCTACCCCATAGGTAAAAATCTAAAAAAGTAAGATCCGGCGAACGCGCTGGCCAGGGAAATAGACTTCCTCTTCCAATAACACTAATCGAATATTGCTTACATAAATGCCGACGTACGTTTCGGTCATAATGTGCCGGACAACCATCGAGTTGGCACCACATATGCGTTCTTGTTTCAAAGGACGTCTTCTAAAGGTTCAAAAATTCCAAGAACCTCTCCCCATTAAGGATTTGGTCAAAAAAATGTGGACCTATAATTTTTCCTTCCAGCATTCCGCATCATTCGTTCAAACTTCAGCGATTTTAATGTTCTACTGGCTGCATCCAAGGTGGATTTTGCTCGGACCAGTAATTCATATTGTGCAAATTCACACCTCCTGTACTATTGGAAGTGGCTTCGTCCGTCCATAATATGCGTAACGCGAAATTTGGATTTTCCCGAATCATATTTAAGAGTCAAGTCAAGAATCTCGTGAAATCTCTTCTCATGATAATCGTTAAATTTTGCTGGAAAAAAACTACCACTACATTTATACTGTACATTTATAATGTAAGCCTTGCACAACAAACATTTGTTATATACATGTTTATTATGCCTGTGTAAGCCAAACTGTGTATACATAAGAGTTTTCTAACCGATCAGATAGGCTACACATTTTCTTAATCAGTTATTCAGTTACTTCATAAAATTTGAAAAATCTGGAACACTGGAACACGTACAGCACAAAATTAAAAACACTGAACGCGCTTGAATAACTACGCTATCATCATCAGCGGTCAACTAGGGCGAATTAAAGAAAATATCTCTACATGATTGGATATGGAGATAGGACCCGCACTCAAGCAGAAAAAGCTTATTTATTTAACGAAATTCATGCTGATCGTCCTCCCATTTAACTAAGTGTGGTCAGCAGAGTGGAAGCGAAATTTCGAGAATTTGGTCATGTTCGGGATAGGCACAAATCTGGACGTCCCTGTGTAATTGAAGATGATCGGCTGAATATTTTATTATCTGTAGAAAAAAATTCACATATTGCATTATCACATGTGCCTGGAAACCTAACTTTATCGAAATCTACTGTCCAACGTCGTCCGGAGAAACAAATATCACCCTTATAAAGTTATTCCGCTTCATGAGTTATCTGAAGATGATTTTGATAGGCGCAATGAATTTTGTGAGTATATGCAAAATATCTGTAACCAAGACGAAAATGCTGTGAAAAAGATTATCTTTTCGCACGAAGCTACATTCTGCCTCAAAGGCATCGTTAATAGGCAAAATTGCAGGTATTGGGCCACAATCAACCCTCATTGGATGGCGGAGGCGCACACACAACATCCACAAAAATTAAATGTGTGGTGTGGTCTAGTTGAAGACAGAATATTAGGTCCTTATTTTTTTGAAGGAACATTTACCGGTCAGATGTATCTCGAGTTCCTCCAGTTGCAATTATTTCCTGCATTAATAGCTTTATTCCCGGATCCACAAGAACCAGATCTCCCAAATCAACAACTTCCAGCAGAATGGGGGACTATGCAGCTCCAGTTCGTGCGTATTTAGATGAAGTGTTCCATCGTCGTTGGATAGAAAGGCGAGGTCCCATAGAATGGCCTGCTAGGTCACCAGACCTAAACCCCTTAGATTTATTTTTGTGGGGATACCTGAAATCTAAGGTTTACATGAACAGACCTGCCAATTTGAAAGACCTGAGAGAAATAATCCGAAGAGAAATACGCGCTATACCAGAAGTTGTTAGAAATGCTCAAACAGAATTTATTTGCCGTCTTTGACATTGTTTAGCTGTAAATGGAGCACATGTTGAACAATTAATTTAAGTTTTTTTGGCTACTTTAGTACATTTAGACAATAATTTTAACAAATAAATAAAAATAATTAAATCATTTTTCAAGTGTCAATATTTCAGAAACGGAGATAGATAGCCCAAGGGTATATCATACCAAAAATATCTAGAATTTGCAGTAGAATCCGAATATGACATAATCTACAGGGCGTTCCATTTAAAAAAAATCGAAATTGTGGTCATATCTTTTATTATGAGACACCCTGTATAAAAAAATTCTATTGTAAAAAATGTCGAAACAATGATTAATTTTATAAGAAAATGTGTAAACATGTTTTTTAAAAAAAATGTTATTTTCTTTAAGTTCTTTAATGTAAAGCGAAATAAATATAAAAATTAAATAAATATGATTGAAAATGCTTACGCGGTGTTATCGATATTTTTATAGAAGCGGCTGGCTTTGGAATTCTTTTAAGTTAACTTCTATCTGACATGAAGTTTTAAAGGCCTGTTTGACACAGGTTATTGTTTTTGTTTTTACAATGTTGCCTATTTCCGTAATGAACTTATTATAAAAGGAGGCTGCATAGTTATCCTAAAAGATTGTTATAAAAATTATTTCATTTCTTTAATTTCCATTTTGTAGGTTGGAATGTCGTATGTTTTTCCACATCAGATATTTTATATTTACCTATTTATGCAAAATCGTTTTGAAAAAATGGCTTATTTTTCGCTAACAATAAATTACAATAACACCGACATTGATTTCATTGGAAAGCTGAATAATAACACAAACTTGCTTAAAGAAAAGATTCGGCGACTTCAAGATGTTGCCATACCCCTTTTTTTATTCACAGTGAGGTTAGTTATCAACATTAATGGCTGAATATCAAGACTTCTAAAGCAAAAGCTGAATTTTGCAACTAACTGTATTAGTTACAACTTCAAATGTCAAAAATTTTTTCAACAGGAGCCTTGTGTATGAAGGGTGCATATATTAGAGAGTCACCCAAGCGTGACGATCTAATCGACCAGCACACACAAAATTTTGGACATACAAAATAATTACAAGAAAAGACTTGTTAGAAACGCTCTATATCACAATTAATAAAAATAGTGTTTGCAATAGTAAAAAAGATTTAGAAAACCTACCAATACCTCGCATTCCCTTGAGCAACACCATAATAATAATGAATATCGGCATATTCTTCCTTTGAAAACATGACTCAGGAAGGAAAACACGAACACGAACAAGAACAATAATAATAACAAGAACAAGAACGACTCAAAAACTAAATTACAATATCACTACAACAGAAAGAACTCGTATTGAAATCAGCAAAACTGTAATGGCAAACAAATTTTGACAATTAACTTACTAATGTCAAGTCGTTGCTACGGTGATGAAAAGATATCAGTAAAGGAGACGTATTTCTTGCCGTAAATGTACAGATTGATTGAAAAGTGAGGGACAAATCGTCAATTCTCATCTACTCTACCATATTTTTGAAGGTAATTTTATGCTCTAAAAGTTTTTCCTGAGGTGTATTCCTGTAACAATTCAGTAATTAGTACGTCAACCATAAGTTTTTTTCATATCGTTGTGAAGCTTATGAAAAAAGGAAGTTTTTCCTTTATCGGCCATGTATCAAATCCATCTCTATTGGAAAAATGTTCCTCTTGGAAATTTGTCTTGGGATTTGAAAAAAAATCATTTCTGAATTCATTATGTCATTAAAAATGTTGAATGATGAGTTTGTCTCGAATGAATTCAATATTCTTTAAGGCAATTTCATCTTCTACAAATTTCTCCTAATGTGTTTTCTTGTAACTCTTCTAGTTTGGAAGATACAGCGTGATTTAAAAAATAAGTCCACGAAATAGAAAAAATTAAAAAAAAGTTAACATCTTGGAAACCATCAACAATAGACACCCTGTATTAACAATTTTTTGTTCCTTTTGGACAGAGGAATCGCCTGTTTTCGTTTTGGCCATCGAGTTTGGGTCACCCTGTATATATATAAATTTTATCTGACAATGTCAAAAATTTGAAATTAGGTGACTTGAATTTTGTCAAAAAATGATGATAATATATTGGTAGGTTTTCTAAATCTTTTTTACTATTGCAAACACTATTTTTTATTAATTTTGATATAGAGCGTTTCTAACAAAAGTCTTTTCTTGTAATTATTTTGTATGTCCAAAATTTTTGTTGCATTATAATTAAAATTGTGCTTAAAATGTATAACATGTCTTGCCAACGCAGTGCTATTAGGTTGAACTCGTACATCCGATTTATGTTTTATGATTCTATTTTTTAAAGTCTGTAAGGAAGGGCCAATGTAGTTAATGTTACAATTTTCACAATTTCAATTATAATGAAACAAAAATTTTGGACTTTTGTTAGAAACGCTCTATATCAAAATTAATAGAAGTAGTGTGTATACAAGGTGCGCCACGGAACCGGGCGATTTGTAAGACATAAATAATAACTGAATCATTTTATTAAGAAAACTATTTCACGTTAACCTATATAAAATAGCATTTTATTTCTTAAAAATAACGTTTACGAGATGTCCACCATTTCTATGCAAACATTCTTCCAAACGTAGAGGCAAGCTATGCATAACATTGCGTAACGTTTCAACAGGTATCCGGTTGATTTCTTCTCGAATTCTTAACTTCAGTTCATCAATGTTCTGTGGGCGATGTGCGAAAACTTTAGTCTTCAAGTAGCCCCACAGAAAAAAATCACACGCCGACAAATCCGGAGATCTCGCTGGCCAAGAAATGTTTCCATTCTTAGAAACGATGTGATCGGGAAACAGTCGGTTTAGGGCTTCTATAGATATTCTGGCAGTGTGTGCAGTTGCCCCGTCTTGCTGAAACCATGTGTCGACATTTATCTGTGTAAGTAACGCTAGCCTAGGTCTTAGAAATGTCTCTATCATTCCAACATAACGGGCTGATGTAACTGTCACTGCATTTCCATTGTCATCTTCGAAGAAAAATGGACCAATTACTCCAAAGGACGAAATTGCACACCACACTGTCACTCTTGCACAATGTAATGGTTTTTAATGAAGAACTCTAGGGTTTTCATGTGTCCAGTATCGAAAATTCTGCTTGCTTACGAATCCTGAGAGATGAAAATGAGCTTCATCACTCATAATCACATTGTCAATAAAATTTGCATGATTGTTAATATGGTTTAACACATCACGACTGAAGTTTGAACAACTTATGAAGTCATTTGGTTCTAATTCTTGCACAATCTGAATTTTATACGGTTTAAAATGCAAATCCTTGTATACAATTCTTCTTAAGGTTGTCGCTGAAATTCCCAGCGAAATTGAGTGACGCCGTGCAGAACGTTGTGGACTTCTTGCCATAGCTTCCCTGAGTCCCTGAATGGTTTGCGGTGTTCTCACTGGATTCAATCTCCGGTGGGGCTTCCGTTTGAGCGATGAAGCTGTTTCTTCAAAATTTTTAACCCAAATTTTGATAGCATGCGCAGAGGGCACAGCATTATTACGGTCAATGTCAAAATGGTTGCGAAACATTCTCTGAACTACTACGTAACTATTAATTTTGTAGAATGCTCTTACGGCAAATGAACGGTGTTCAGCTGACCACTGTTGCATTTTGACAAAATGCTGTTAAACTGACTATAACCTAAAAGTAACAACAGCTTCTAATTATTTTAAGTTTACTATTAAAATGACATTCAAAATCGCCCGTTTCCATGGCGAACCTATATATATATATATATATATATATATATATATATATATATGTATATATATCGCGTTCTAATCGACGAAAATTTTTCTTTTTTTAAACTGGGATACAACCAAAAAATAATAATATTTAACCTAGTTACATTGCGAAATACGTAAAAGAAAAGCATCGAACAACTATGGTCAGTATAAATGTTTTTAGGTTTACATTATAATACCTATTCCCATCGTGTGTCCTCTATTTATTATTCATTTATTCATTATAGCATTTTTCATAAAAATTGTTTTAGCATAATTTAATTGATATAAATGTATTTTCAAAGGTACCTATTTTTACGAAGTTGCTCTAGTACTTAATGTTTATCTTATTGTTATACAATTTAACAATATATTTGAACTAGTCAAATTTATTTATCAATAAGAAATTACACAACTCGCTCGCGCCATAAACATATGCTCAAATGTTATGGTTTACTTTAAAGTTAAAAAAAAATTAAATTATTAAAAAACAGGCCGTTAAATATAACTTATTATTATTGCAATTTCCTGCGCATACTCAGTATTTCATCTTCGCTGCTACTTTCTAGTCTGCACTCTTATCGATAAATAAATTAGATTAATTACAATAATATGGGCATCTGCGTACCACACAAAATTAAAAAACACCCAACGCTTTTCAGTAGCTAAGCTATCATCATCATCAGCGGTCGACCGCTGATGATGTAGATTATCTATTGAAACGTGTCCGGTGTGTTTTAATTTTGTGTGGTAGGTGAGTATATTTTGTTTATTACCTACCATCTAGCGTTTCAGATTGTTTGATGATATGGGAATAATATAAATACGCTCTCGCCTGCGCTTTCGTTGTAGTCAAGCAAAGTCGACATGGGCGAATAAAAATAGGGTGTTTAAATTACGGTAGTGCCTTTTATAAATAATTGTGTAATTTTTAAAATAATATGTGTTGTATATAGTTGTAAACATTCTACTAACAAAAACCCTAATAAATACCATTTTGATCGATATGTAAATATTTAACCGAAAAATTAGTGCTATTAATCGGTAATGTAAAATCAAACTCTAAGCATCTTGGTCTATTTTCATGCTATCGGAATATAAAAAAAGTTAAATTATGTACAAAACTGTTGAATTGTGCAGTAACCTCTTTGACAAGCATACGTTACGTCCTTAATAATCGTCATTGCCGTAGTATTAATATATCATTTTGCAAAATTGAAAATATCTCATTTCATTATCAAATTAAAAGTAGGTAACACTTAACATGCATTTTTTTCATTTTTAGAAAGCACTACGTATTAACAAAACAGTTTCGAGAAATACGTTTGCAAATTAACAGTTGAGAAATAATATTTGTGGACACTACTGATTACATGGTTGAATTGAACAGGAGACGTCGAAAATCTGTTAAAATACCCTAAATTATATTGTTAAGTAACAATAAGGATGCCGTCTTTATTATCAGCGCTCTTAAAATTAAGTTTTGCAGGTTGCATACAGTGCATTCTACTTATTAGTAATATAAATGCAATAATTATAATTTTTGTAAATTCTAACTAATTTTTGACTTTTTGCAAACAACTTGATGCATTGTAAAGCTTTTAACACACACACACACACGCGCGCGCACGCGCACGCACACGCACACGCACACGCACACGCACACGCACACGCACACGCACACGCACACGCACACGCACACGCACGCGCACACGCACACGCACACGTACACGCACACGCACACGTACACGCACAACCACACGCGCACATACACGCACACGCACACGCACACGCACACGCACACGCTCGCGCACACTCACACGCACACGTACTCGCACAAACACACGCACACGCACACGCACACGCACACGCACACGCACACGCACACGCACACAAGCACACACGCACACACGCACACACGCACGCATGCACACACGCACACACGCACACACGCACACGCGCACACGCACACACGGACACACGCACACACGCGCACACACGCACACACACGCGCACACACGCACACACACACACACAAACACAAACACACACACACGTACGCACGCACCCACTCACGCACGTACCCACCCACGCACCCACACACACACACACACACACACACACACACACACACAGATATATCAGATATATATATATATATATATATATATATATATATATATTGGTTAATTAATATGCATTGTTGAATTGTATAACAGAAAGATAAACATTAAGTACTAGATCGATTGAAATAAAGCAAAAACAATTTTTATTTGTTGCTATGATGTTGCAATGGTAAATAAATAATAAATAAACAAACAAGTAAATCTGATTACAGTGTTTTCGGATACGGTACTGCTTCTGCCTCTCCTTCTACTCCTCGAACAGACGCGCAAGTACACTTCATTTACAGGGCTCATGTTTAATCCTTTTGCTATGGAAGCTTTACAAATTTCAGACCTTAATGTTGATAACTAAGCTTACAACCATTTTTAAAGGGAAAGGGTTATTTCAACACCCTAAAGTAGCAGCACCTTTTTTTGTATTTATGCTTTCCCCAGCATTCCAATGAAACTAATGCCATAGCTTCTGGTTCCATAAAACTATTAAAAATAAAAACATTCAAACTCAACATTTTTTTGTGAAAAATGCCTTTTATACATTTGAAAAACAATCTAACAGTAATATGGACAGACAATTGTGAAAACTAGTTATCTTTAGAACTAATGATGCTTAAATTAATGTTTGTTACTTTACAATCAAATAACTACACTGTTTTTCAAGTTGAGAATTGTTGTCCTATTTGCTTGGCTATTGTAAGTAAAGCTTTTGTATTTGCAGCACACGAAATATTATATTCTATTGTACTCCATTACTTCATTTCAGATGTGGTTTGTGGAAATGTAATGGGCACGACAATAAGCATTGGAGATAAAATTGAACCAACGGAAGTAAGTATACCTATACCTATACCAGACAAACGCTTATAACAGAGTCATATGCTCCTTAAATAATTTTGGACTTCCTTGTATAACAAAGTAAAATATTACTTTACTTAGTGTATCAATATTATCTTTAATTTGTTACAGACTTCAAATAATCTAACAATTATTAATAAATTATGCATCTAAATCCTTGGATTATAATTTTAGTCTAAAATAACGAAGAGGTTATTTTTAATCAAACAATCAAATTCACAGTTTTCATTCGACCTACTACATTTAAAGGTTTCACTTAAACTTTCTGTTCTAAATACATTTTATTTACTTCAACACTGTATATAGACACAAGACGTAATTTCTATAAAATTACATTCCCAAATACGTGGTCGTAACACGATTATTTGATTATTTTTCTAATCTTTGTTACCGCGATTATAAAATCATACATTCAAATTTTGTATCGAATATTTATACATTTTTTTGCATTGGGAATAGTTTGCCTCAGAAGAAACTAAAGAGGATATTGGATTTGGATTGAAAGGAAAACGCCACACAACTGATATTATATTCTTTCTACTTCACTTTTTCTTGCTTCTATTATTGGTAAGTAATGATAGTGACCGGTGCGAAGTTAACCCCCCCCTAAGTAAACAATTTTGCTTGTTGTACATTTATTGGCACACACACACTCATACTCACACTCACACTCACACTCACTCACACTCACACACTCACACTCACACTAACACTAACACTAACACTAACACTAACACTAACACTAACACTAAACATTAACATTAACATTAACATTAACATTAACACTAACACTAACACTAACACTAACACTAACACTAACACGAACACTAACACTAACACTAACACTATCACTAACACTAACACTAACACTAACACTAACACTAACACTAACACTAACACTAACACTAACACTAACACTAACACTAACACTAACACTAACACTAACACTAACACTAACAGTAACAGTAACATTAACATTAACATTAACATTAACATTAACATTAACATTAACATTAACATTAACATTAACATTAACATTAACATTAACATTAACATTAACATTAACATTAACATTAACATTAACATTAACATTAACATTAACATTAACATTAACATTAACATTAACATTAACATTAACATTAACATTAACATTAACATTAACATTAGCACTAACTCTCACACTCACACTCTCTCACACTCACACTCACACTCACAATCACACTCACACACTCACACTCACACTCACACTCACACTCACACTCACTCACAGACACAGTCACACTCACACTCACAGACACACACACACACACATACACAAAGCGCACGCACACACACCGTCACACTCACACTCACACTCACCGACACACACACACACACAAAACACACACACACCCACACACACTCACACTCACACTCACACTCACACTCACGTTCACACTCACACTCACACTCACAGTCACACTCACACTCACACTCACACTCACACTCACACTCACACTCACACTCACACTCACACTCTCATTCACTCACACTCACACTCACAGACACACACTCACGTACACACATACACAAAAAAAACACACACACACACAAAACACACACACACACACACTCACACTCACACTCACACTCACACCCACACTCACACTCACACTCATACTCGCCCTAAACTCACACTCACACTCACACTCATACTCACACTCACACTCACGCTCACGCTCACACTCACACTCACACTCACACTCACACTCACACTCACAGACACACACACTCACGCACACACACACAAAACACACACACACACACAAAACACACATACACACACTCACACTCACACTCACACTCACACCCACACTCACACTCACACTCACACCTACACTCGCACTCACACTCACACTCATACTCATACTCACAACCACACTGACAGTCACACTTACACTCACACTCACATATGCTGCGTTGTCTTTTGCGACGAAAAAGTGAAAAGCGCCATTAGTACATAGTGAAAGGTTTAATTTTAACGATTGTGAACGTGTGGAGCATGACGTAATACAAAAATTGGATTTACCCCTTTTTTATCAAATTACTTCGAGAGAATCTTTTTAAATTGCGAAGAAAACCACTTAAGGTTTCGGCGAGTTTTTTGCTACATATCTGGCTGATTTACACACATTTTTCTAAAAATAAGTTACATGTACTCACTCACCGCCGACATCAAAATTTTGCACCCCATGAATTATTAATATTTTTAAGATGTCCTTATAAAGTTTCTGATTAAAAAAAACATGCCTACAAAAACCCGCGTTTACTTAGAAATACCCAGCCACAGTTTTCCCTCAAATTACTTCTAGAAAATGTTAACATTCTAACAAAAAGGGCGCTTAAGGCCAGCAAAAAGTTTCTAAAATATGTCTCGAAATGGGGGTAGAGTCACAGTTTTGAACTACCTGGTTAAAAAAAATTGCCGTCGGCCATCTCACGCAACTCCTGGCCTGTGGCAAAAAGAAAGCGTCAGTAACCCTATCTCTATTATTATGATCACCGATTATCAAATTAAATGTACTACTACTACTTCTCTGAAAATTCGACCGTTACCGTTACGTACTTAACTGTTTGTTGCTTCCTTACAAAGATCGTAGAAACTGGCGTATACCACCAGAACAAATCTGATCCTCAAAGAATGAAGACTGAATTTGTATCATCAGGCCTAGAGAAAACGCAAACGCTACTAGTTTCCCAGTGGAATTCTAGTCTTGCAGTCTTTCATAATCGTCAGTAGATGTCGCTGGTTAAAATCCTACTCAAAGTAGTCTTTTACTGGTTATGCTTTAAAAAATTGAATTTTACACACACACCCACACACAGACACACACACACACAAACGCACATACACACACATACACTCACGCACCCACGCACAAAGATACGCACGCACACACAGCACACCACACCACACCACAACACAACTCAACACAACACCATACAACACAACACACCACACCTCACCACACCACAACACAACACATCACAACACAGCACAGACACAGCACAGCACAGCACAGCACAGCACAGCACAGCACAGCACAGCACAGCACAGCACAGCACAGCACAGCACAGCACAGCACAGCACAGCACAGCTCAGCACAGCACAGCACAGCACAGCGCAGCGCAGCGCAGCACAGCACAGCACAGCACGGCATAGTACAACACAACACAACACAACACTACACAACACAACACAGCACAACACAACACAACACAACACAACACAACACAACACAACACAACACAACACAACACAACACAACACAACTACTAGTTTCCCAGTGGAATTCTAGTCTTGCAGTCTTTCATAATCGTCAGTAGATGTCGCTGGTTAAAATCCTACTCAAAGTAGTCTTTTACTGGTTATGCTTTAAAAAATTGAATTTTACACACACACCCACACACAGACACACACACACACACAAACGCACATACACACACATACACTCACGCACCCACGCACAAAGATACGCACGCACACACAGCACACCACACCACACCACAACACAACTCAACACAACACCATACAACACAACACACCACACCTCACCACACCACAACACAACACATCACAACACAGCACAGACACAGCACAGCACAGCACAGCACAGCACAGCACAGCACAGCACAGCACAGCACAGCACAGCACAGCTCAGCACAGCACAGCACAGCGCAGCGCAGCGCAGCACAGCACAGCACAGCACGGCATAGTACAACACAACACAACACAACACTACACAACACAACACAGCACAACACAACACAACACAACACAACACAACACAACACAACACAACACAACACAACACAACACAACACAATAATACACAACACAACACAACACAACACAACACAACACAACACAACACAACACAACACAACACAACACAACACAACGCAACGCAACGCAACGCAACACAACACAACACAACACAACAAATATACACTCAAATATTTAACCTCCTGTTTGTTTGTCCAGTGTACCAGCCGTTGCAATTTAAGCAAAGTATCTCATACACCATTGGTTTTCGTTGTCTATTTGGTTTTTAGCGTTAAGTAATAATTGTTATATTGTAAAATGAGGTTTGAAAACTATTCTTATTGAAAATGTACTAGCAATTTGGTATGTAACACCTCCAACGTAAGACAAAGATTTTTCAGGTTCATTATTCTTGATGTTACGGTTTTCGGTATGGACGGTATGTCTACACACTCTTACAACTTTTGAGCAATAAGGTCTATACCTTAAATTCTTCTTTCTAAAATCTGTATACGAGGTATGGTCAAAAAGTTTCGTCGTTTTAATTACATAAAATTGTGGTTTTACAGTAACTTGCGGCTAAATCTCGATAAGTGCGGACCAATCACTCGTTTCCTTGTTTAGCAACTTCGTAGTAGGTATAAAATGTTTCCTCTTCCATAAATCCGCTATGCAAATTTTCAAGGTAATACAATCAATACGATTTAAAGAAAAGTTCTTAACATTTTTAACACACCGTATCTTATTTTGGACTAAGGCATGTTGAATAATATGGAGTTATATTGTGCTGAGGAATCTCTGGTATTACGTTGTGCACGCTACTTCCGGACACTCTGTGTGTGTGTGTGTGTGCGTGTGCGTGCGTGCGTGCGTGCGAGCGTGCGTGCGTGCGTGCGTGCGTGCGTGCGTGCGTGCGTGCGTGCGTGTGTGCGTGTGTGCGTGTGTGCGTGGTGCTGTGTGCTGTGTGCTGTGTGCGTGTGTGCGTGTGTGGTGTGCTGTGTGTGTGCGTGCGTGCGTGCGTGCGTGCGTGCGTGCGTGCGTGCGTGCGTGCGTGCGTGCGTGCGTGCGTGTGTGTGTGTGTGTGTGTTTTATTATTATTATTTATTTACAACTGTACATTTTTCTATTTTACAAGCTTTTCAATGTATTCGACTGGTTGTCATATGCATTGAGTAAAATCATGACACCTATCTTTACATAATCAATTTAAAGCTAACATTGCATTAATAGTAAAAAACATTATATATCTATATCACTATTTCTAACTCTCTATTGTTAATTTTACACGGTACATCTTTTATACACCATACACTTTGGAAACACTCCAGACTTTTCTTTCCCAGAGACCATCCATACTCATTCTTAATCCTGTTACGAACTCTTTCTATAAACTGTGTTTTGTAGTCTTTCACTGTTCTCCCCCGCATTACATCAGTTGATACTTGGTATATTGTGCTTTTAGCCATGGTTATTAGATAGTTGGCTAGATGATATTTCGGTGTGTTCTGGATTAAACCACTGTAAATTTGTTGAGTGTCTATGCGGAACCCAGTTAGTCTATATATTAGGACTTTTACATGGTGCCAGAGCTGTATGGTTTGCGGACAATTAAGAAAAATTTGAACGCTTGTTCCTTGAACATTAGGACAAAATGGGCAGTAACTACTATCTGTTATTCTAGCATGCATAAGAAAAATCGGATCTGCCAGCCTATCTTTAGCAAATCTCCAAGCGATTTCGCCATCCTTACCTAATGTTAGCTTATTAAAAAATGTTTTCCAATGAACCTCAATGTTTAGAGACTTTCCTAGTTGTTTTTCACTGGTCCCATATATATTTGCAGACATTTTTTCTTGCAGGGCTTTCCGCGAGATTTTTGATACTGTCATCCTTTTCTCGTCAATATTAGTAAATTTTAGCTGCAGTGGTTCGTTATGTTCTGTATTATCGTGCATTGGTTTTCTATAATTCACATCAAAGTATCGCTGTATTCTTAAGTAATGTGTTTGTAAATCTTTGTGTTCCTGTACTGATAACTGTTCGATCTTTTTCTTCTGCTCTTGTAACCCACTTATTCCCATTAAAAAAATCCCCTACGGTTTTAAATCCTATAGCAGACCAAAAATCAACGAATAGAGGCGGTTTTGTATCTTTAATGAATGTAAACGCTGTAGTTGGTATGCCTTTGATGTCCTGTAGTCCACGAGGATACCCATCTATTGCAAGATCTAAGCTATTTGTAGCTTCTTCTAGTGATAATGTAAAACGCGATTGCTCTGTTATCGTTTTCTTATGAAGGCAAAAAAACCATTCCCATGACACTCCATGCTTGTTTTCTCGTGAGATTGCATGGTTCATGATCACCCGCCAATTTTGAGGTTCAGTAATACTAATGAGTTTCTGGAGTGTCATTATCCGAAAGCATTTTTGTTTTGATTGTAAGTTCACAATTCCTAGTCCGCCCATTCTAATTGGCAAGCATAAGTCCATTTCCTTGCACCAATCTTTACCTGGCCACATGAAATCAGTGAAAAGGGTCTGCAGTTTCTGTAACTATGTTTTGCTAAAGCTTACTACATGAAACACGTGCCACATTTTTGGTGCTATTGACTGATTTATTATGGTTTTCTTTCCTATCAATGATAAATGCGGTAGTTTCAGCTTCCAATGTGCTAATGAAGTTTTAACTTTAGTTTGTACATCAATAAAGGCTGCAGCAGTATCTTTTTCATGGTCATCGTGAAACTTTACTCCTAAGACTGTAATGAATTTGTTGCTCCATTGATAACCAAGTGGCCGGTCTTGTCTATTTTTCCAGCACCCTGTCCAAAATCCAGTGGATTTGCTTACGTTTTGCTGGGACCCAGAATGATCATAACATGTCCTTAAACGGTGAAAATCGCTCTCATACGACACAAACACTGAAACGTCATCTGCGTACGCACTAACAACTATTTTAGATAAATTGCTTGTATAGGATATGCCTTTAAGGGATTTGCGACATAATGACAGGAAGGGTTCAATAGCCAATGAGTACAGTGGACCAGACAGGGGGCATCCTTGACGAATCCCCTTCCCCATTGAGATTCTACTCGTCAGCAACATACCAACTCTTATTTGAAATCCAGCATCATGATATAATAACGCTACAGCTCTAATGATGATTTCACCTAAGTTGAGACGTTTCAAAATGTGTAGGAGGTATTCATGCCTGATACTGTCAAACGCCGCTTTCTGATCTAACCCTAGTATTGCGAGGGGAAGATTATATTTGTTAGCTACATAAATGAGTTCTCGATGTAGATGAAGACTATCATAGATTGATCTGCCTGGTACACCATAACTCTGATCCCCACTTACAATTTTGCTAAGAACACCCGTAATTCTTAAGGATATTGCTTTTGCAAGTATTTTGTAATCTGTTACTAAAAGGGATATAGGTCTCCAGTTATCCAAATCAGTTTCATCGCCTTTTTTATGAACTAAATTTATTACAGCCTTCGTCATAGATTTGGGTAGTTTCTTTTGACTTATACTTTGATTGACCATTTCATGATATAAATGCCCCAGTTTATCCCAAAAGGTAACGTAAAATCGAACAGTAAGCCCATCCCCTCCTGGAGCGCTTCTTTTATTTAATGAAAACAGTGCTTGCTTGAACTCATCTGTTGTAACATTTGTATTGATGGATTCTTTGTAGGAGTTCGGTAAAGGTGTTAAGTTTGTAAACAACATGGAATCCTTATCTACATTCTCATTCTCATCTCAAAACTTATCTTCAAAACGATTTTTTACTATCGTGCATAGATCTAAAGGACGACTGACCAGTTTACCGTCGTAATACAAACTTCGAAGCGGTTTTAATTGTTTAAAGTAGTTTTTATTTAATGAAGGTCTGTCTGATTGAAGAATCCCTTCTAATTTATTTTTTTGCAGGATTTTTCGCTTCTTCTCTTGTACCAGTTCTGGGCGTTTTTCAATAATTTTCCAACATCACTTTGACTTAGCTGGTTTATTTGCAATCTTTTAATTTCTCGTTGTAGTTGATTCAGCTCTAATAGTTCTGTACTCTCTTTTTGGCGCTGGTATAACACCACTATATCCCTTATATCCATTTTTAAATTATCCCACCAAGTCAACAAATCGCTGTCATTACTCCGTCTGTTAATTTCATTATTCAGAAAGGTATTCATTGTATCCACAAAATTGTAGTCATTTACTAAAGAGTCGTCAAATTTCCAATAGGGAGGTCTAACCGTATTCTTTTTACATATTCCGTTAAACCCTGCAATAACAGCTAGATGGTCCGAAAAGGAGAGCTTATTATAGATATCCGTCAAATTTCTCAGAATCTTTTGTGATATGTAAAACCTATCTAATCTAGATGCTGATTCAGTGGTAAAGAATGTAAATCCCTCTTTTCTATTAAAAAGGAACCAACAATCTTCAAGAGAAAAAGAGTTTACTATGGTTTTAAGCATGTTAGCAACTGCAGGGTGTCTTTCACATGAACCACGACGATCCATCAGAGGGTTTAACGTACAATTAAAATCACCAGCTAATATGATTGCATCTTCATCCACGTTGTATATATCTATTGATAATTTATTTAAAATGTCCATAGCAGCATTTAAGTTGTGTGGCAAGTAGATGTTCCATAAAACCCAATTCGTACCATTGATACTTAATGTGATTCTCTGGACGTACGATTGATAAATTACTGTATGATCCTTGATCATTAATTTATGCGCATTACGAACAGCAATTGCCGTACCAGAGTATGGTTTATCAGCCATGTTGTGGTAGAAAATATATCTTGGCGAGATTTCCTCGTCATCACGTATAATATCTATGTTTGTTTCTTGAAGAAGACAAATGTCACAATTATTAACATTTAAAAACTCGTTTAAGGTCATGCGTTTATATTCTGTCTTAATGCTTTTAACGTTTAATGTTAGGATTTTTAATGTCTCCATTGTAAATTATTAAGATTAAAAGGTGCTATCAACACTTTCAGTCGATGATCTATGATCAATTGTTGGGCCTTTAAGGGATTGCGGAGGGGAGACCCCCGTTTGTTCTTTATACAGATCCCTCTGTAAATTTTTTATTGCCCTTTTACATCGTTCTTTTATTGCACGTTGACTGAACACAGGTATGGCTTGCTTTATGATTTCAATTGTTCCGCTAATATTTTCTTGCTATTTCTAAGGGGGTGTCCGAACATTTCACATTATTCATAAAATCGCAAAATGTTAAATAATCTAACGCCATGGACTCCTCTCCATCCATCCATATAGTCTTAATCTCATCATAATTATCTATTGGGGGTGTTTGCGCTAGTTTGGCTTTTTTTTATGAGGTTTGACTTCTTTTACTTCTCTGGGTTTTTGAAAAGAGACTGGCTCAGAAAGGTTTTCAGTGTTATCAATTTTTTCAAAAATTTCAATGCCATCATTATCTCCCGTGTTATCTTCCGATATCACTCAAATTTCATCAAAGTTATAAGGCGTTGTATCAACAGTCGTAGGGGTTGAAGGTGGACGGGCTCGTTTGTTACTTGTAGATTCAATAACCGCGTTTACTACCTGTATGTTTTCGGATATGGGCTCAGGTCTTGTACATTTTGTGACTATGTGACCAAATTCTTTGCACTTATAACACTTGACTTTATCGTCTGACAGAAAAATCCTATACTCCTCATCTTCAAACTCAACCACTATGGATGTTGGAAAATCAGTATCTTTATCAGGTTCACAAGCTATGAAGATTTACCGACGAAAGCTATAAATGTGCAGATAGCCCTCTGTGGCTATACCGGCTCCCATGAAAGATATTGGGGATATCAATTTCAGGTTTTGTTTCTTTAGTTCCTGCTCTATTACAAAATGAGGGATGCATGGAGATACGTTAGACAAGACAATTCTCATCGCAGGCATGATTAATTTTCTAGCCGGTACAAAAATTTGATTGATATTGACCCCTCCTTCGTTTTCTATGAACTCTTTAACTAATTCCTTTGTCGCCAAATAGATGCAAATTCTACTATTGCTCATTCGCGACGCAAATAGAATGTTTATTGGACCTATTATTTTACCAATTGTAATTACATAATCTTTAACCCCAAGCCCATCAATAGCGGGGAAGATAACTGCTTGATTTTTCTTAGGAAATGCAGATGCAGAAACAACATTTGAAAAGGAACGTGTTTTATCAGTAGATACCTGAGATATAATTTCATTTCGGTCTTTCCTGTTATCAGAAGAGCCGGAATTATTAGCATGTAATACCATTATTAGTAAAAAATCAATACTAGTATTCCATATTTACAGGATAAAATAGCATCATAAAATTACAATGCTTACAATGGGAAATTGCAAGGTTAAAGGTTACAAGCATATCTTTTAAACAGTCTATAATAGTAATGCTATTAAATAAATAAATTTTACCTTCTATAAAGTTTTTAAATCACGAAATAACTAGTAATTAAGCGTCTTTTCACTAAACTAAGGCACTGTATCACTAGATACAATTTAGGCAAAACGACTAGATAAAGTTTTTAGCTTAAAACACGTATTACAATCGAATAAACGAAAACAATAATACGGCTATTTTTTGAACACGTCTACACTCTACAAAACTGTGTTTGTGTGTGTGTGTGTGTGTGTGTGCGTGCGTGCGTGCGTGCGTGCGTGCGTGCGTGCGTGCGTGCGCGCGCGCGTGCGTGCGTGCGTGCGTGCGTGTGTGCGTGCGTGCATGTGTGTGTGTGCATGTGCTTGTTGCATGGTTCTTGTGCTAGTGCCTGCCTTCGCATTCTCAAAGTTAACAATATGGTCGCCTAGTTTGTTCTGTATATGTTACTGAGAATTGATTTCACGTTGTGGTTGCTTGAAAATTTGAATTTTGTCAGCGATCTTTTTGCAGTATGATAAGGATGCAGCATTTTTTGGTTTTACTTTTTCAGTTTTTTTTTCAATGTTCTGCTTATTTTTTTAAGTTTTCTTCACCATGTAAATTATATAGGTCAATTCTTCGTTTAGTTTCGGAGATTTCCAAGAATGTTTATAATTTACTGACTTATTTGCTGTACTGTATTTACTGTATTAAGTTATTATGTCTCGCTTTACTAACGCAGATTATGGCGATATAATTTTCATTGATCGGTTTTCTAATGAAACTGGCCGTGATGTCAATACTCAGATCGCGTTTCTCCTGTGCAATAGATCGAAATGCTTGTATAAATATAAGAAGAATATGTCCACAACGAGAATTTTATAAACGCAGTTCTATAATTCCTTTATAGTACTTCATCTGCTAAACATTAAACGCAAACGGATTCTTGCTCGTTATAGGTTATTGAAAAATGTTTTTCAATATCTCGGAAATAACCAGGAATTAAGCTATAGTTTGCATCGTGTTTTTTTTATCTGTATGGCCCCTGGAATACATGTTGCGTTGCGAAACATTATGTATACTGATTATAGCTAATTTACAGATACCGCTCTTGTTGTATTGTATTTACCATGGAGATATTTACAGAATTATTAATGGATATGATAGTTGTTTAAACGTATGTGGAAAAGATAATCTAATTCCAAGCAATGTCGAGCAAGTAACATGTGATGGAAGAAATATGTCTTCAAGACCGTAAGAAAAATAAAACCTAAAGTTAATTGCATGTTTTTGTGATTATGCATTGGAATTACTGGTACCTTCTTATCATCACGCACTTGAATTTAATTATAATTGTATCCATTAATCGTATATTTCGTTTTTCTTTTGTAAAACCATTGCTTATGCACTTCTAAGTTTACTAACAAATTTTTTAATTAGGTATATTTTAATATTTCGCCCAGATGGAAAACATTCATTCAGATCACTGGAGCAATTTGCCAAATTTGGAAATAATACTATATCAGGTATCTATAACAATTTTATTATAATAAATATAATTTACCCTTTTAATTCTAGTTCCTGAAATATTAAACAATACTATAGAACGTGCATGTTTAAAAAATTGCAGCATATACCCAGATTAGTAAGTATCTGCTTATTTCATCATTAAAGACTAATTATTGTTGAAATAGAACAGTTAATTCATTAGATTACGATCAAAGCATAATTGTTTTACGTACAATATAATCAATAAGATATAAAATGTTTGGTTTAGTAATACCAAAGAGAATATTACTACCTCTTTGCTAATACATAATGACGTGCGTGATATATGTAAATTACCTTTTGATCGTGTCTATTCTCGTCACTTAGTAAATATCGTATAATTGAAGTAAATGTACCAAAAAATATATGCTTATACCTAACTAAAGCCATTAAATGTTCACAAAATTTTTTAATTTGAACGATTCTACTTACCTATATAATTACAGAAAACAATGTTTAAAATTACAAATCATACCTAGAACTCATCATTTCTATATTCGTAAAATGACCCTTTGTTTTTTATTCAATAATCAATGCTTGTTTAACAATTTGTTTTTTCGTAATAGTTATAGGTAAGTGCACATCACAACATGTAATGGATCTAATAAATAATGAACTGAAAGATCTATAAATATAATTTTGACATAAAACCTAAAAGTGCAGTTCTAGCAAAACATTTAATGCAAAATATCGATCCACTAGCCTAGCTAGCGCGATTTGCTGCGCCCTTTCATGACCGAGCTAGTAAAGTAGTGGTAACACGATCTGCTTAGAATTCGGAAGGTAGTGGGTTCGATTCCCGTTACCGTCTACCCTGTATGAGGTTTTTAGGGAGTTTGCTCATGCACATGTAGCGGCATGGTCACTGCGTATACGCACACCATGCGCGGCTATTTAGGCGAATGCTAGGGTAGTATCTTACCCTCAGAACCCTAACTCCGTTCCTTACGATCCTATCCTGACCACAGCCATCCTTAATCCCACCATGCATACAGTGAATTCTTTTTTTAAGTATACATAGGCCATATATATACTTTCAAAACGGACAAGTCAATGCATTGTGATTTACATTAATAGCGCACTATGAACATAAAAAAAAAGACAATTTTTAAAATGTGAAGTGTCAATGAAATATTTCGAATTATTGTATTCAAAATGTACAGCTAAGACGAGAGAATTGAAATTGTGATGTGGTATCAAGGTGGATGTAGTTTAAGAAATGTGAGAGATCTATTTTGTGCAAGATATCGTGAAAGGGTCATTCCTTGTATTAAAATTATACAAAATATTGTTAGCAAGTTTAAGTCTGAAGGTTGCATAATAAATTCGTATAAAAAAAACTAAAATTAATCATGTATTAACTGGGGAAATAAAGTTAAACATTTTAAGCTATGTTGAAGAAAATCCAGCACCGAATATAATCTAATAGATCCTACAATTCTTCTGAATGCTGTACGTGGTTTTCGCAATCGCCTCGATTACTGTTTGGAATTACAAGGTGGCCACTTCGAACATTTACTATGAAATGTTAAATGTTAATAAAGCTGCTAAAAATCATAGAATTTGTGATTATTCCTATACTCTATTTTCAAAGCATGGACTTGTCCTTTTTAAAAGTATACATAGGGCCCATGTATACTTGAAAAAAGAATTCACTGTATATACGTAATGTATGTATATATGCTGGAAATCCATGATCCTTTTCCTTTCCATTTCTGCTCATTCATGATTTATTTTTGCCCCGATTTCCGAGTTTTTTGGATTATACTCACAAATACATACATAAGTAGATATGCTATGTCACTTCTAACGCAATTTTGATAATAATAATAATAATAATAATAATAATAATAATATACCTTCCCGTACAGATTGTACACATCAAGTTCAATGGTTTTCAAGGTCATTGTACACATTGCCTGCATCGAAGTATATTCCTCAAGGTCAAGGTCATTGAAGTAACCAGGAAAGTTACTAGACTGGTTTTCAAGGCCATTGACGCCCCTACAGATTGTCTACATCAAGGTCAATGGGTTTTCAAGGTCATCGTACACATTACCTCCATACATTCCTCAAGGTCATCATATTGCATACCTCAAAAGTACAAGGTTTTTCAAGGCCACGTTCCCTGCATCTGTCTTCAAGGGCAGAAAATGTTCAAGGTCACCAATCAATTCTCTGATTGAGTGTTAATTTGACAGGAAATATTCAAGGTCACGACCCCTATCAATTCCAGGAAGTTCATTGACCTCTGCCTCAAGCTCTGAGGTGTTATTACAATTCTCAAGGTCAGGGGTATTAAATAGACTTTTATGGGTATGGGGATTCCACTTTTCAGGGTCAAGGTCACCAATTGTTTTCTGAGCCAAGTTAGTTATTACAATTATTCTCAAGGTCACCCGATGGAGTATCGTATTACAGATTATTGTATGTGCTAGTAGTCAAAGTTCATTAACCTTTTCAAGGTTATCAGTTTTAAGGTCACTCCCCCCAGCAAAGTTCATTGACCTCTGTGATTCAGGTCAAAAATGGCTTTGCGCAGGATATTCCACACACCTCAAACTCAAGGGTTATTCAAAGTTCTTGTATTGACTAAATTGTAATAAAAGGATTATGCTTACGTGGCCTCATACTACTATCCTAAACCACTAGGGTGAGGCAGTTTTCCTAAGAACCGGATCCGGTTCCCAAAGACAGATAGCCGTTTCCCAAAACAGGGGACGTGTTTCGCAACACAGGTAGCCGTTTCTCCCCATTTCAAGGTCACACCTCTGAGAAAAGAACAAATGCGATCCATTGTTCTGGCCGAGTTAGGGTCATAATTCCTAAAAATAGATTGTTATCTAGATACCCCACGATTTCAGGATCAATTCTGCGAAATCAATTTTCCAGAACAAAGGCGATCAATTGTTCAACCGACGATTCAAGGTCAAAGTTGTTTCGCTCAAGGCCTTCATACACATTGCCTACGTGTATTCCTGAAGGTCGCCAAGCCATTCTTGGCTGAGCTAAGGTGTTAATTGTTATAAATCAATTCTCAGGGATATTAAATAGACTTTTCAAGGAGTGGGGGATTCTACCTTTCAGGGTCACCCAAGCAATTTTTGGCTGAGTCAAGACGTTATTTCTAAAGGTCGGGGGTGTCATAGAGGTTGTCGTTGTCTATGCTAAAATGTGGGTCAAAGTTCTTGTATTGGCTAAATTCTAATAAAAAGATTATGTTTACAGTATGTGGATTCATAATGCTGCTGTCCTAAACCACCAAGATGAAGTAGTTTCCCCAAGAACTGGATCCGTTTCCCAAAGACAGGCAACCGTATCTCAAAACAGGGGAGCCGTTTCCCAAAACAGATAGCTGTTTCGCAACACAGGTAGCCGTTTCCCAGCCGATTGGACCCTACATGTTGGTGATCAAGCTTAGGATTGGCTGTCATGTGCCTGCAATTTTCAAGGTAATTAGACCGATTCTGAATCACTCTGAAGTTAGTTAAGGTCAAAGGACAGCAGCATCATGGTCAAAGAATTCTGCACCACTCTGAAGTTAGTCTAGATCAAAGGGCAGCAGCATCAAAGTCAAGGAAGTCTGGAGCACTTTGAAATTAATCAAGGTTAAATTTAAAAATAGAAATTATAAGGGTAATAGCATCAAAACTAAAGAAGTCATAGCTCGATTCTGGACCACATTATACGAATTTATGTGTTGAAGTTAGGTTAGGCTGTTCACGCAATTTGGTAGAGTCAAGGTGTTAGTTCTTAGAAATCAACCTGCAGCTCATAGGTCGATTCTGAAAAAAAATTTATTGCTGGTAAATGTTGTTTCAAAATACAATTATATGTATTAGATTTAAGGAACTGTATTGTATAATTAAAAAATAAAGACTTTAAGTGTTGTGAATATGGTGTTCTTTTTCATATAAGTTAAAGAGACATTTGCTCTAATTTCAAGGTCACGCCATATTACAATTCAGATAAATGTAAAAAAAAATAATTTTCAAGGACCCAATCCTGTCCGATCCTGTCCGATCTTATCCATATTTTAACCCCGAATGCAACTGATGCATCTACATAAGGAGAGTGCAATCATGATGAATAATTTTACGGTAAACCTAAAGTGCTATGAGGAGCAATTAGATATTAGTTAAAGTTATAACTAGATGTCTGACACTTGCATAAAAGGGATACTTATTCTTCGAATTGTGCGGTTTAATTAAACTACACATGCGTTCTTGTGCATTTAAAATTCTGAAATTGTGTTCCAAGCGATTTTGAAAATTGTGCATATGTTTTGCAAGTACTCATAAGTAGTTAAAAGTTAGGTACGGGTCACGCTACAGAGACGATGATTGTAATAGTTGATGTACAGGGATTCAAAACGGAAAAACATGTATTTACACCCAAAGAGCTAGCAATATATAATGCAAATCAAGCTGCCCATTTAGTGCTCAAACCACCATTTCTGTGGCACGTCTTAGATGTGGAATTTCAACGACAAGCCATCTGGTTAATCAATAATCATCACTGCACCAAATGAGGATCTGGATATACATCTACACATCTCTTTTCACATACACTTCGTGAACTAATATCGGTAACAGATAATGTGTACGTTAAAAGGCGAGAAAAAGCCGATTATATTCGAAGAATATTAAGACGGTCAGTTATAGAAGTTTTAGAGCAACCAGCTTTGCCCTTGGAAGTAAAATTCTTGGAAATAGTAAATAAGCGTTCCTATTACTCAATTACAACAATAGAATCAGTTCGTGGAAACAAGAGGGTTGTTGTTGTCTATGTTAAACGTATATCAAGGTTCCTGTATTGGCGAAATATTATGCTTACGGTATCTTACTATCCGAACCACCAGCAGGAGGTAGTTTCTCTATGGCAGATAACCATTTCGCAAATACAGATAGTCGTTTCCCAACACAGCTAACCCAGAAGCAGTAGTCGTTTCACCCACAGAAAACAAATTGTACCAGACCGTGCTGGGGTAAAGTTTATTGATTATAGATTATAGGTATAGAAATAAATTGTGTATATATATATATATATATATATATATTATATATATATATATATATATATATATATATATATATATATATATATATATTGCAATTAGAAAATATAGACTCGTTGCACATCTCTAATTATTGGTTAGAAAAGAGAGTTAACAATGTATAGATTTAAAATAGACATAAGATTTGTAATGTGTATGTGTATGTGTATGTATGTGTATGTGTATGTGTATGTGTATGTGTATGTGTATGTGTGTGTATGTGTATTTGTATGTGTATGTGTATGTGTACGTGTACGTGTACGTGTACGTGTACGTGTACGTGTACGTGTACGTGTACGTGTACGTGTACGTGTACGTGTACGTGTACGTGTACGTATACGTGTAGGTGTGTGTGTGTGTGTGTGTGTGTGTGTACGTGTATGTGTGCGTGTGTGTTCGTTTCTGCGTGTGTGAGTGTGAGCGTTTTTGTGTGCGGTGTGTGTGTGTTGTTCGTGTGTGTGTGTGTGTTTGCCCGTGCGTTTGTATGTGATGTGTTCATGTGTGCGTATCTGCGTGTCAGTGTGAGCGTTTTGTGTGTGTGTGTGTGCGTGTGTGCGTGTGCGTGTGCGTTGTGTGTGTGTGTGTGTGTGTGTGTGTGTGTGTGTGTGTGTATGAGTGTGTGCTTGTACATGAGCGAGCGCATGTAACGAATCCTTTGGATACAATTATCAAAAAAAGTCAATACGCGACGCAATTTGACGATCCTGTCGCTAAATGTTCGGTTACGTTTGCTGCATATCGACCTGTTTGGTAAGGAGAAAAGAGGTATACGAGGGATGTACAGTAATTAACATCCTTAGCATAGAATACAACATTATCTTTCAACATAATCTCCTTGAACGTGAAGACACGTTTTCCACCTATGTTCAAGCATAGCAACACCTTTCTTGAAAAACTCGGAGCCTTGATCAAAGAGGAACTCCTGCACTGCTGCCATAACTGCTGCCATAACTGCGTCATCGCTATCAAGTTTTGTTCCCCGAAGACTCTCTTTTAGCTTTGGAAATAAATAAAAATCAGTGGGCGCTAAGACATGGGAGTGCTCCATAACTTCAAACCCAGCGTCATGAATTGTAATCATAGAGATAAGGCTCTTATGAACTGGGGCGTTGTCTTGATGAAAGAGAACTCCGCGTTTATTTAATGCAATACCGAAGTTTTGTAACTAATGCTGCATAATATTGACCAGTGATTGTTGGCCACTTTCCAAGCAATCGACCAGTAAAATTCCTTCGGCATCCCAAAACGCCGTATTTGCGTGGAGAGGTGATCCTGTGTGATGCCATTCCATACTTTGTTGTTTGCACTCGGAATGGAAGTGATGAACCCAAGTTTCATCAACCGTAACATAGGGATCGAGGAAACAGTTAGGACTACGGTTAAACAAGGCTAAATTGGTTATTGAAGAAGTGGCTCTCAAACGCCTTTGTTCGGGCGTCAACATTCGTGGTGCTGACTCCTTATAAAGCCCTAAATGGTCATTTATTATGGTTCTAATCGTACCATTTGAAATGCCTGTTATCTCCGCTACACGACTTGTCAATCGACGATTTTCCCTGATCATGTCACTCACAAGATCAATGCGGCCGACCAGCACCTATTGATTGTTCGCAGGTTGTTCTGTCACATTTGAACGCTCGAGACCAATTTTTTAAGACAACCATATCTGTATGAATTTCTTTAGGTGTTAAACCCTTTTTTTGTATGTACTTGACGACAGCATGAAGGCCACTCTTTTCGTGCAACCACTACTTTCAATTTGTACAACTTTGACACCATTAAAACTCGACTAGCCAGTCCGTTTGTCAATAAAATAACAAAACCAGTGAGGTTTCTAGGGGCAACATATTTCAAAGCCATCTGTGCTAGGGACAACAAATATTGTACATCCTCCGTATTTTATTTTCTTTGATCCAGATTAACTCGGCAGTTTGTTAACAATTGCATTAAATTTACTATAGCTAATTAAGGCTTGCATATCTAGATCCGAGTGATTTTGGGCGATAATCGTGCGTGCAGTAAGGATAATAAGGAAAGGACCAGATTGATGGATTGTTACGCTATTTTGCTTGTTGCTGAGTCTATTAAATGACATCATACAACACTGCATTCCGTACCTACTTACGTTACACCTACAACAGTACCTACTGTGGCGAATTTACTTACGCCTGATTGATTTAAAATATTAGTTTTATCCAAAGTAACTTACCAAAACGGTTTTTTAAATTAATTCTTATTACTTACTCATTTTATTCTTATGCTATGTTCATTTCGAAAAAAATGTGAAAATACTGAATAATGTAATTAATTTTTTAATAAAATTGTTCAAAAATAGTTCAATCTTAAATAGATCTAAATTCTTTAATTTCACTAGGTATGTGAAAATAAATGTCATGGTATTAAGAAGCTGTTGGTATCGAGGTTAGTTTGTCGTGAAGCGTGTTTGTAGGGGTTATCACAGTCATCAATAAATTTAGGCCCCCTCCATGTTTTACCATCTAGAATTTACAACATATAATGCTAATTTAGTGGTCTTAAAAAGATGTAGGTACTGCTAATACTGTAACCTTTTTACCTTTTACCACTAATAGATGCATAAAGCGTAACCTTTATTTAAAAAATTTACTGTTATTACGTGAAGTACTACACTGATAAAATTAATTGTAGCCGTCCATTGTTGGGGAGATGTGTACTAGAAGGTAAATCATTGGCGGAGACCTTTTTTAGGAAAAACTGGACTAAATAACTTTTTCGCGGTAATGTTGAAAAACGTAGATGAATTTATATATATATATATATATATATATATATATATATATATATATATATATATATACAGGGTGTCTAGAATCTACCCACGTTCTATGGCTATCTTCGTTATTATAAGAGATACAAAGTCGGTTAAAGTAGCAAAGTTGGGCAGAATTACATGATAATTTAAATACGGATAAGAAAATTCAACATTGTTGCCAACTTTCTAAGATATCTGAAAATAACTAAAAATCATCCAAATTTTCAATCGGCTCTATCTTCTTTAATATTCAAAATACGAAAAAGTTATAAGAGAGGCTTTTGATAGCTATTTTGACGCAAAATGGGAAAATGTGAATAAAAAATTTTTTTAGTAATTATTTTTCGAGCTACAACCTAAACATGCATTTTTTTAAATAGCAACTATAGGTGGCTATGGACTCATTCGATGGATTATTTATTTCAAAAATGTACAGCTTTGTATGTTTAATATTATTAGTTAACTCACAATTTAAAAAAAGGTAATTATTGTATTTACTAAACAAATGCAATGTTTGCCGTGGTGTGCTGTGACAATTAAAAACAAAACTCTTGATTGGTTGACTGTCAAATAGTAGATATCGAATTATTTTTTGTAACCAGTTGTAGTTCGTACTTAAATAGTGAATATTAATTTATTAATGGCTTATTCGTCTGAAGAAAGGAATGATATGCTTTTTTGCTATTACGTGTCTAACAGAGATGCTAATGCTGCTTCGGAATAATATCTTCAAACTGATATGGAAAAAAGACAACCCAATGTGATTATTTGCCAAACTCGAATCGAATTTTAAAAAAATATGCGGCTTTTACTAAACCTCAAAATTTTTAAATTAATGTTAACATAGAAACAGAAGAACGTGTTTTAGCTTACGTCGAATTTAAACCTACTACATCTCTTCGTGAAATTGCGAACGGGTGCAACACTTCCAAAGATGAAGCCCACGTTATTTTGAAACAAAATAATTTTAAGCCATATAATTATTATATAGGGAATACATTGCATGTTGAAGATTATCAGAAAAGATTACGTTTGCTACATGGTTAATTAATGAAAGTCGAGCAAACAATTAATTCTCGAAAACCATTCTTTTTACCGATGAAGCAAAATTTACAAACAACGGCATCTTCAATAGAAAAAATCATTTCCAATGGTCCCAAGAAAATCCTCATATTACTGTTGAGAGGAGAGATCAATATGCTTTTTTAGTAAACGTTTGGTGCGGTATTATTGGTACCAAAATCCTTGGGCCGTTTTTTTATGAATTGAATAATAATAAATTAAATTCCGAAAGATATCTAACTTTTTACGAAACGAATTTGAAGAAATTTTGGACGACCTTCCGTTGAACGTAATTCAAAATTTGAATTATTTTCAACACGACGGGGCACCGGCACACAATGGATTACTTGTGTGTAACTATTTACAAGAACTTTTTAATAATTGGATAGGAAATCGAGGTCCAATATCTTGGGCGCCGCGATCTCCAGACAACCTCCCTGGGCTTTTTCTTGTGGGGTGCAATTAAAGACAAAGTGTACCGAGTAAAACCTGGTAATCTAGACGATTTAAAAAACAGAATTCGTGTGCTATACAACAAATTAGAACCCAAAGTTTATTAAAAGTTCAAAACGAAATTTTAAAACGATGTCAAATGTGTTTTCAAAATAATGGAGGGCATTTTGAAGCACTTGTATGATTGTGTTATCTGTTTATATTTTTAGCTGTTACTCTTCGTTGTAAGTCAAATTTATTTAGAACTTTTTATTTTCATAATATAGTACATTATTTCCACAAATTTAGTAGTAGAATATGAGCTTATTTCGTTATTTAAATGTTCACGGCACATTTTAATTTATTTAATAAATATTATAATTACCTTTTTTTTTAAATTGTGAGTTAACTAATAATATTAAACATACAAAGCTATACATTTTTGAAATCAGAAAAAAATAATCCATCGAATGAGTCCATAGCCACCATTTAAAAAAATGTATATTTGGGTTGTAGCTCGAAAAATAATTACCAAAAAATTTTTTATTCGCATTTTCCCATTTTGCGTAAAAATAGCTATCAAAAGTCTCTCTTACAACTTTTTCGTATTTTGAACATTAAAAAAGATAAAGCCGATTGAAAATGTGGACGATTTTTAGTTATTTTCAGATATCTTAGAAAGTTGGCAACAATGATGAATTTTCTTATCAGTATTTGAATTACCATGTAATTCTGCCCAACTTTGCTAATTTAACCGACTCTGTATCTCTTATAATAACAAAGATAGCCATAGAAGGTGATTAGATTCTAGACACCATGTATATGAATTTATTCAATATTTCGGAATCGACTTTTTTACCGCTAATAGATGTATAAAGCGTAATCATTATTTAAAAAATTTACTGTTATTATGTGAAGTACTAAACTGATAAAATTAATTATAGCCGTCCATTGTTGGGCAGATGTGTACTAGAAGAAGGTAAATCATCGGCTGAGACCTTTTTAGGAAAAACTGGACTAAACGACTTTTTCGCGGTAATGTTGAAAAACATAGCTGAATTCATATATATATATATATATATATATATATATATATATATATATATACATGCAAAACGACATATTTACGATTAAACAATTGCTTTTGTAGGAAGTAAGCGAAGATTTTGAACGGTGTTGGCCTGAAATTCTATACCTATGCATTATATCTTTTGGTATGAACTTAGGTTAATAATTATTGCGTAGCTATTTTATTATTTTTTAGCCTTTTCATTAATAATAATGGTTTTACTTCGTTTATTGGTAGGAATTGTGGTATGGATTGTTTTAATAGGCGTTGCTTTGGCGTGTTCTCTTGGAACTGCCTATTTATGGTAAATTACTGTATAGATTTTTGGTAAAAATAAAAATAAATTTCGCCAGGATACTTTGGCGCCAAGCTAAATTGAATTCAAGCTCTGAAGAAAGTATAGTGGGATCGATAAAGATTCGGAAGACGGATAGTTACTTAGCATTTGCGATTATTGCCACTATCTTTACCGCTTGTATATTACTAATTATTTTAGTATTGCGAAGTCGTTTACAACTTGTAATTCAATTGTTCAAAGAAGCAGGTAAAGCAATTGCTTCGATGCCATTACTACTATTGCAACCCGTGTGGGTAAGTCAACGTTTAATTTTAAATTATTAATCTGTTAATGGTCTACTCTAAACGTTTTGCCAAAGAGTAGCTCATACTACTAACATTGAGTAATTACTCAATGCTACTAGTTAGTAGGTACTCTCTGGTTTTCCAGTTAGTGTACTTTTGATAAATAATAAATTGTATTAAAGCCTCTAACAATATAATTGAACTACATCATAAAGACCACTATTATAATAAAGCACAAAATCGTTTTTAACCTAAACTTTTTAAGTGGTTAACTATAATGTTTGTTTTATTAATTTTAGACATTTTTCTGCATTACCATAACAATTTCGTGTTGGATTTATTTTACACTGTGGATTGAAAGTGCTGGCCATAGGAAACAAATTCGTGATAATTTCTATATCTTTGAGAAAGATCCTTGGATAGTTTTCACTCGATGGTACAACGTTTTTATTACACTATGGCTGTTGCAGTTTTTTATTGGATGCCAGCATATGGTGATAGCTGGTGCGGTATCTTCTTGGTATTTTACTAGGTAAGTTGCAGAGTTGCTCATAATGTAAATAACTCTTATATTACAGAATAAAGTCTCGTTTTCAGTTTCCCATATTTCTTGGTTTATATAACTTACTTCGTTACCATCTAGGTTCAGTTTCGTTTGGATCTTTTATTACAGCTTTAGTTCAATTAGCACGTGTCCTTCTGACTGCATTGCAAACTTACGTAAAAACGCATGAAGGAAAATGTGTAAATTGTTTAATGAAATGTTGTCAGTGTTGCCTGTACTGCTTGGAAAATATATTGAAATACATAACAAGAAATGCTTACATTGAAATAAGTGAAGACTTTTAAAATTGTAATTTACTTTATAACTTTATATTTTTAGCAATTCATGGATATAATTTTTGCCGGGCTGGAAAACAAGCTTTCAAAATTTTGGCCTCAAATGCATTACGTGTAGCAACAATTAATTCCGTTGGTGATTTTGTCCTATTTCTCGGTAAAGTACTAATAGTTACGGCCGTCGTTCTAATTGGTATTGAATTTATTCAGGTAACCTTGAATATTAAATATTTAAAACTAATAAATGTGGTGAACTAAAATATCTATGCACTAATGCGAAGCTGCATATATTTTTTATATAACGCAAATTATTATTTATCTCAAACATAAGTTGTAAAATATAGCATAAAGAAATTATATCTACCAATAATTATAACACGTTAACTGGGTGCATATCAGGTGGGAATCGGATATGTATGAAGCGCCGTTTGGGCCAAAATAGAATTCACTGTGATATACAGTGTCCGGAAACAAGAGCGCCTTCTTCTATATCTTCCGTTTTATGTAAGCTAGATTAATAAAATTTGTAATGCAGTTATAGTTTAGTTGTATGCATATTTTAAAATTATTCACGCGAATACAGGTTGTTTATTTAAAGAGGACCAAATTATTATAAAAAAATTTTAATGGAACACCCTGTATATTATTACTTTTTTGAATTCTACACATTATTCCTAGCAAATTCGCAATATATTTCCCTATCCCTAACTATAGCCGTTTTTGAGTTATTTCGATTTTTCTAAAAAAATTGAAATTACAGAGTTTGCTATGAAAATGTACCTCCTTAACTGTTGAAAAATAAAAGTTATCTAATTTATATGAGAATAAGTACACAGATAGAGCTTCCTTTTAATGTGCAGAGAATGACATACTTGCATACAGGGTACTTATAATTGACTTGCCAATCAACCATTATTCGAACTAGTAAAAGTTTACTTTTTCAAATAAAACACCCTGTATATTATTACATTTTTGGTTTCTACATATTAACCCTTATCAGTTCGTCATACAACTCCCTATCCCTAAATATAGCCGTTTCCGAATTATTTTCAATTTTTCAAAATGTATAAAATTATTGAGACATTCTTAAATCTATGGCCTCGTATAGATAAAAAAGAACATCATAAAACAATTGTATTATACATTAAAAAACGCAACAGAAACTAATATATTATGATAGAAGACTAATTACATTTTTTGTACTGGAGGCATTGCATGTTAACAAGAATTTGACAAATATATACTTCAATTTCAAGTAAAATTGTAAAATCAAGTGTGCTTCTTATAAAAATTGAATGTTTGACGTAAATAAATAAAACTGTAGCTAACCATTTACGAGTGTTATTGTTAGTAATCAAGATTTTTATAAAATGAATTTTACACAAAATGAGTTAGTTGATATGATATTCGTGTTGGGTGCTGCAGAAAGAAACTGTTTATTGGCCAGCAGAATTTATGTTGAAAGATATGCAGATAGAAGACATCCAAACGCAAGATCGTTTCAGAAAGTTATGAGTATATTTATTGCAACTTCATGTGCCAATTACTCCAAACATGAACCTGTTAAACCTTCTACAAATGAAGATAGTGAATTGAGGGTTCTTCTCGCCATCGAAGAGGATCATCATAGAAGCCAAAAGGACATAAGTGAAATAGTTGGTATAAGTGAGAGATCAGTAGGCCGTAAAGAAGAATCGCTTACATCACTATCGTATTCAGTTACACCAAGAATTGAGCGATGCAGACTTCGATCATCGACTAAGATTTGGAACTGGGCCAGAGAAAAAATTACTCAAAACCCAAATTTTTTTTATATTTTATGGACAGACGAATCAACATTTCATAAGAATGGATTTGTTAATACACATAATTTTCATTATTATTCCTCAGAAAATCCACATTTATTAAGACAAGTTGATAATCAACATAAGTGGTCTTTAAGTGTCTGGGATGCCATCGTTGGGGATTATGTCATCGGTCCATCCTTTTTTGATGGACACTTGAATGGTGAGAAGTACCTTAACTTCTTGCGTAACGATTTACCGGGCTTATTAGAAAATATTACTCTTGATATTAGAGCCACAATGTGGTATCAACATGATGGCGCTCCTGCTCACTACTCTGCAGATGTAAGAGATTATCTCAATAGAGTCTTTCCAAATAAATGGATTGGGCGAAATGGACCTGTGAGGTGGCCAGCTAGGTCCCCTGATCTGACAAAAATAGATTCCTTTTTATGAGGATACATAAAAAGTATTGTCTATAGGGAACCACCAACCACTGCCGAAGATATACGTAATCGTATAACACAGGCTTTTCATAGCATTACTCCTGAGTTGTTGCATAGAGTTGAACAATCTATTAAAGATCGACTTCAGGTCTGTATCCAAGAAAACGGACAACATTTTGAACAATTATTATAAATCATTATCGCTAATGATTAGCCTTAAATTATTATTTTTTATTTTATTAGTTTTGTATTTTTAGAAATAATTTTAATAATTATAGTGTATTAATTTCTGTTGCGTTTTTTAATTTGCAATACAATCGTTTTTCACTGTTTTTTTTTCTATTTATACGAGGCCATGGATTTAAAAAATTTTCCAATAATCTTATACATTTTGAAAAATTGAAAATAATTCGGAAACGGCTATATTTAGGGATAGGCAATTGTATATCCAATTGATAAGGGATAATATGTAGAAACCAAAAACGGAATAATATACAGTAAAGTAAACTTTTACTAGTTGGAATAATGGCTGATTGGCAAGTCAATTGTGAACACCCTGTATGCAACTATGACATTTTCTTTGCATTGTAAGAAAGCTCTATCTGTCTACTTGTTCTGATATAAATTAGATAACTTTTGTTTTTCAACGGTTAACGAGGTACATTTTCAAAGCTATCTCTGTAATTTCAATTTTTTTTATAAAAATCGACATATCTCAAAAACGGCTATATTTAGGGATAGGGAAATATATTGCGAATTTGATAGGAACAACGTGTAGAATTCAAAAAAGTAATAATATACAGGGTGTCCCATTTAAAATTTTTTATTATAGTTTGGTCATCTTTAAATAAACAACCTGCATACACGTGAATAATTTTAAAATATGCACACAACTAAACTATAACCCTATCCCAAATTTTATTAATCTAGCTTATATGTAACGGAAGATATAGAAGAAGGCGCTCTTGTTGCCGGACCCTGCATATAATTTTACTAAATTTTCACAATATGTACGTTTGTGCGATCATATATAATATTGTTAGTTTTTAGTTATTAATGATACTAGTTCGATATGAACGTCATAATGAAACGCGTGTAAAGTTAAACCACGAGGCGTTAGCCGAGTGGTTTATTTACACAAGTTTCATTACGAAGTTCATATCGAACGTGTATCATTCAAAATTTAATCTACGCCAGTCCAAATAGATTTTCTTTCCATAGATTCGATTTGTTTACAATATCAGAAACGTTTTTGTAAATAAAAATTCAAAATTATTAAGTACCCATATTGGTCGATGTTATAGTAACCGCGCTTGTTGATTGTTGCAATTTTTATTTTGACAACGTCATTATTTGCGTTCACTTTTGTGCTTTACATGAGTTTCACGCACTGATGGACTGAATTTAACAAATTGTACAGACTTTATGATTAATGTTTACAATAAATAAATGTTGGTAAAGATTTTATAATGAAGTAAAAGTTGTAACTAACTTTCTTTTAGCCTGTTTTTTATTTTAAAATTTGCGTGTTATTATGAGTTTATAATGGCACTGGGTGCTATTATGAAGGCCATAATGACACCCAAATGAAGATGATAAATATGTCATAATGACACTGGCGTAGATTAAATATATAAAAATTTCAGCTTATAAAAAACACCGTATGATAATGCGGGCGCTTCTGTTTGTTTGTAAATTTCATAGAGATAACTTCCGCAGCATTGCCTTTTTACAAAATCAACTAATATTGTTTCATAGGTTAAACGTAATGAAGCCGAAGTTCTCTCTATGAAATTCGCAATCAAACTGAAGCGCCTTCATTATCACGTGGTGTTGTTTATAAGCTGAAATTTTTATATAACTAACAATATTACATATCGACGCAAAAAAATTTATATATTGTGAACATTTAGTTAAATTATATATATATATATATATATATATATATATATCATAATGAATTCTAGTTTGGCCCAAACGGCGCTTCATAGATATGTGTCGGTCGAGGATTGATTAGTGAAACTACTAATAATGACTTCTTCTCTGTTTTTACAAATGGTGTATAATCACCATTTCTGGTAGGTTTTTAATTATATCTATAGTACTAATGTATGTTGCTGATTCTAATATATTATATTCTAATATAACCATAACCGTTTCTAGTCAGTAGATGTAGATCAGGTATTGGTACATATCGCAGGGAGTATGTATCATCCAGTTACGCAGACAATTACATAATACGAAATTTGAAGATTCTTCTACACAGAATTCAATTCTTTCTAAATATGGTTTATTGAATCGGATTGGAATGAATTTAAAAAACAAATTTTAGTATCATCCAAATACTTTTTTTATTTATTAAAAAGAACGAGGGTGCAAATGTGCCGGGGTGGGGATAAAGATACAAGTGTAGTTTGTGAAGATGTTTTGAATTATTAGGATCATTTCGCGCTATTTTGTACCATATATATGTAACGTGTCTTCTGAGTTATATAGATAGTATGTATTTTTGTTGATGACGAAAGATACACTTGCACCATTCTCCGCTAAACCTAAACCAAATTTCTAAATAGTTAGTTTTGAATCTAGCGGGTTGAAAACGTCATCGTATTCATGGCGTGGTTATAGGTACAAAAGAAAAATTCAAGGGTTGTGGTTAGGGACGTGCTGTTTAGACGCGAGTTAAGTTAGATGTGCAAAGCTTAAAAATTACATTTCAGTTGACAGGGGTCAATTTTGTCCAGACCGCGAACTGTCATACAATTTCCATGCGGTAAATTTTCGAGTTACATAAACCAATGGCGGGACTGACTAAATAAATAGTATGTGCAGTTGAAAAAGTTAATTGATAACGAAACTGATTGAATAAATCTGAATAGTACATTTCAATTTTTAATAAGATCGTGTCATAGCCAGTGTTAAATAAAAGCGACCGTTTAAAGGTTATTTTTTCAATTAACAAAAAATTTATGCACAAATTAAATTTTAAAGTGTTTTCATTCTGAGTGGTATACAACAAGGGTATATTAAACTATTTAATATTTTAAAACGACCCGTATTGAATTAGAGATCATATTAAATATTTTTACTAGTGGGTAGGTGGGTGTGTGTAAGTAGAAGATCTAAAATACAAAAAGCATTATCGTATAAAGACCACACACATCCGAATGGTAATCCTGCAGCGCCGTTTTGTTGTAATGGAACCATCTAGAATTCTTCTCAAGGAAACATTAATGGTAGCCTAGCGGGGGCGGCTAAGTCAAAATACTCCCCGTTACCATTCTCGTCAATGTAGATAGCAGTCCAATGCTGACCTAGTTTGTTTGCTGGATCCGTGTTTACAATAATTGCACACGGGCTATGTACCTCGGTAGTTGATTAGAAGCACATACAAATCGAAACACATTCTTGTGGCTGAGGATCGATTTCATTCATTTCATTTCAACACTTGTACCGCATACACCTTTGGAGTTGGTATGCGTCCAGTCTTACAATAGTGATGAGTTTTCCAACGCATACATAGGCTCCTCGACGTTATGGTTTAAACAACTATACGCCTTTGCTTCCTTTTTCAATTTGTTAATCGACGGGCAACCGATCTCGTCCAAGTTTACTACTGGTTTGTTAAGAAAACTGTTGTTTTTCACTGCCCTTAACGTGAATTTTGTTAAACGGCAGCAGCGTTCTTATCAGCTCCTCTTGGAAATCGTTGTAGGGCACATACCCTGAGCGACATTTCAAGCCGTGATATTTATTTTCCAAATATCTTATTTATCTTGACATGGGTTTTGATATAAAATAATCTCGAGGTGACTTTATCAGCATCAGCAGTAATGAACCATGATCTCAGATCTGTAACCACAGCAATTTCTTTCAGTATGAATTCGTTGTTAACACCTCTAAACCCTTGCGGGTCCAAGTACCTTTCACTTGTTGTTTATGTTTATCGATCTCGACCAGGTTATCAAATTCGGCGTACACCAAACAGTTAACGATTCATTATAATAATTTTTAATTACTTAATACCTTACCTGTCTTGACATGGGTTTTGATATAGAATAATCAGCAATAACGAACCGTTGTCTGTAACCACAGAAATTTCTTTCAATATGAATTCGTTGTTAACACTTCTAAACCCTTGCGGGTCCAAGTATGCGCCCATCATCTTTCACTTTTTGTTTATGTTTATCGATCTCGACCACGTTATCAAATTCGGCGTACACAAAACAGTTAACGGTTTGTTATAATAATCTTTAATTACATATTTACTTTTGAACTTATTCGTTCATAACAAAACTTATAATAAGTTAACGGTTTCTACGAGCGCTTCTTCAAAGCCGACTTTTAGGTGAAGGGAACCGTTTCTAACTAAATTCCAGTGAGTGCTAGCGCTTGCAGGCAAGTCAGGGGTTAAGTCGGAAGCCATTAAACAGCAGCCCTTGGGGTAATCGTTTCTCGATATACCGTTACCCTCATTCAAAAAATGAACACCGGTACCGGATAATAAGGTGTGATACGCTCTTACATAGAAACCATTAGCTGTAAAGTCTGGTTGTAAGGCCTTCGAAAGAATTTGTTGGCCGTCAATATATAATGACTTGTAGTTAATATTGTTGTGATGGAAATAGAATGGATTTGTTGCGTAATCACTGTTGAAGGCTTTATTTGCAACAAAACCTACGATCATTTAGGTAACTGACTCAGAAAGACATTATCCAATGGTTTTCGTTGTATGCCTGGAGGTATAGTTAGCACTTTTACGTCGGTCCTTGTAACAGGGTATTTTGCTACAGTTGTTTCTAAAGCTTTAGCGTGCGCAATTAGAGTGGTGGTATTGATTCGCATACGTCCCACAACTAGTAACTAACAATAGGATCGTTATTAAGATCGATTATGCGGTAAACTGGTGGTCTTCTTTTTATCACTGCAGTAATTGTAAAAACTTCCTCACTCCAATTCGTTTCATATCCCTTCTCAAATGTGTACTTAGTTCTGGCGAATTTATATTTAGGGTAACGTGCTGTGCCTTTCGCGAACAGGTTATTCCACCCTTCCAAATTTTTTTATCGTTTACAGCAGCAGCGGCCATCTTTATACTTGAATGAGAGCTATTGCTGTAAGCAGTGAGAAGTTTTTGGAGGACATCAATAGACTGTAGGAATTTTTATAGGTAAAATAACGCCACATCTTTGTTTTCAATGTTTTATTAAACCTTTCAACTACAGATGGTTTTACATCAGCGTTATTTGTTACATAGAAATTGATATTTTGTTTCTTGAAAAAATTTTGTACACTGTCCGCCACAAACTCTTTGCGTTTATCCGCCTGTAGATTTGCCAATGTATTGTCACACTCCTTAAAAATATAGGCGAATGCTTCAATTGCAGATCCCGCTGTCTTCGTTTTAACTGCTCTCGCCCATGCCCTCTTGCTAAACACATTAGTAACCGTTAGTATGTAATCGTAACCACTATTGTGTTTACTTAAAGTTCGCTTATCACAAAGATCCGCTTGCCACAGCTCGTAAATGTTGTTCACAATATACCTATTGCGAGGAAACTTTTTCTGACTTGTTTATGAACCGTATAAGCTTCCTGAGCCTGCAGCCAATTTTTCAAGTCACCATTTCTACCGTTTACAGTGTTAGCTAAAGGTGTTATAGCCGAAAACCCTGCCGGATGCGAGGGATCACAGTATACAGCGTCCATATTACGTTCGCCACGTATCCCAATCTAGTGAAAGTCTTCTTCTTCGAGAGGATCTTCTCGGGGTTTCCCCCGATTCACTATCAGCATCGTAATTCTCACCTATAGTCGTAAGGGCCCGTTCAACATTAGATGATACAGCAGCAGCATCATGTCTTCGAGTATTTCCGATAAACTCTCGTAATATATTTATTTCTTTAATGTAATCTCGTCTTTTATTGTGACAGTACCACTTTTGTCCCAAAATACATCACCGCCCATATTTAGTATACGCAAGGAAGCCTCACCTTTCTTCCTATATGAAGTCGGCAGTGTTGATACTGTTTCGTTGTCTCTCAGGCGTTTGCGTTTGGGAAAATCTCTAATGTCATCATCACCGCTGATCGTTATACTAGCGGATTGACGGAATTGATTGGAAAAGTGTAGATATCTTTGAAGAACTTGATTGTACTGCTGCCATTTGTCATAGTCGGTCATTTTGGTTTTTAAAACTTTATCCATGTCGTTACCCAGCTGCGTTAAAATGTTGTTTTGTGTGACATCAGGCGCCTGCAAGCGTTGTATAAAATCCAACGTAGAATAATCATCTTCTTCAGATTGTGGTCCATAGTTATTGAAACAAATTATCCAGAATTCCACCAAGTATTGGTCCTAACGGGAGTGGTAGAAAGTGTTTCTTCTTTTTTATAGATTCGTCTCTCTGTGCCAACTGACTTAAAATGTGCTTATGTTGAGAGAGTCGCTGCTTCTGATCATTTGACAGGTGTACACGACCTTTCAAAATGTTATGTGGACATTCGCAGATACATTCCACCTGCTTACTATCCAGAGATTTCAATAAAGCGCCACCTTGACTTTTACTTAATCTAGCTAATGCGCGCAGGATATCGGTGTTTTCGATTGTAACGTCAACCATCATATATGATGTAATATTTATGACTGTGAGGTTTAAACCCTTTTTTCGCTATATATACTTGGCAAATACCTTGAGGGCCGAACATATTTCTTCTATATCGTGGCACATCCGGTGTATTCTGTTTGCAATCGAACAATAAATATCCGTGCGGGTTTGAAGTGGCATCCAGGTACGCAGCCTACAGAAATTTCGGGTTGTCCGGCGCTATCTGTCTTGCTAAATACTGTATCTGAGCAGTCACGTGGATTCTTAAACAAAATTACGTAGTGAGCGTTGAGATAGATGTCTCGCTGTCTACGACCTTGATCAAATATATTTTGCGTTAAAAAAAACACTTAATTTCTATGATGACAGCAGTTTGTAAAAATATTCACCACCGAACTGTTAGTTTCGCGCATTAGATTTCACCGTCAAACTGCTCCATATCAGGTAAACCTTTCTGAAATTCTACTGAGAGATCTTTGAATAACGGTTGCCACTCGCTGTAGAACCATTTTTTCAAAAGTTGTATCGCAGACAGTTTCAATATTTTTTAGAGAATCTACGATAAAATACGATTTCCCACAGCCAGATAGCCCCGCAACTATTGCCGAAAAGGGATGCTTAAACTGTACCTCCATCTTGAATCACTAAACGATATTAAAGGGTACTCTGTCGTCATCCTGGCTTAAACACCAGTTGAAAAAATCTGCGATTACCGGTATATTATACTTTTTATCGTACGTATCTTTAATATCAAAACCAAGATTTGTTTTCTAGAATGTAAACATTGAAAATTGACAATGAATGTCGCTTTATTTACCTTATTTACTATCAAAAAATGATCCTATTGGTTTCTTTTTAGGTATCTACTAAAGCCTGTCAGCATGTGTGTGAGATCGTATATTAAGTTATAAATTTTGATGTATATCTATGATAATACCAACGAGCTCTTAATTAATTTCTCATTTATTTTTGTATGTATGTATACTGTTGAAGGTTGACTTTACGCTCTCAAGGAGAAATTTTGTATGTATGTATACACAATATAAAATACGGCTGAAGGTTGACTTTACTTTACATTCTCAAGGTGAAAATCATTTTAAAGTGTGTGTAAATCAAATTCATATAAGTAGATAAGCTTACGCTAACAAACTTGTAATTAACGCGAAAGGTGCATAGAAAATTACAATAAGTGTGTGTTAGATTTGTATATTTAAGTCATTGTAAAAAATTGTTTTCAATGATGGCGAAAGAGATTTTTATGGACAAGAATGTCTTAAAGACCACGTAGATGTTTAAAGTGGTTGATGTATATCTATGATAATACTAACGCTGTCTTAATTACGCATTTTAATGTAATTGTGTATATATTCACAATACCATTGACGGTGACTTTTACATTCTCAAAGTAAAATCATTTAAAAGCATGCTGTATACATAATGGAAATTAAAGGAAATGTAATAATTTTGATAACATTTTTTAGGATAATTACGCTCTTTTATAATAAGTTCATTACGAAAAATAAAACCACGTTGTAAAACAAAGACAGTTATCTATGTTAGAATGACGTTTAAAGTTCATGTCAGTTAGAGATTAATAGACATAAATACATCTTAACTTAAAAAATTCCAAGGCCATCCGCTTCTGTAAGATATCAATAATACGATTTAACCATTTTCATTCATATTTAATTAATTTTAGACTTATCCTACGCTATCTGTAATAATTTTTATAACGTTTTTTAAGATAATTATGCACCATCTTTTATAATAAACTCATTACGAAAAATAAAATCACGCTGTAAAACAAAAAGTTATCTATGTCAGAATGACGTTTAAACTTCATGTCAGGTAGAGATTAATAGACATAATACATGTTAACTTAAAAAATGTCAAGGCCACCCGCTTCTATAAGATACCAATAATACAGTTTAACCAGTTTCATTCATATTTAATTAATTTTAGACTTACCCTACGCTATCTATACCTGTCTTACGACACTAGGGCCCCTTATTAGAATACAAAAAATTCATAAGGTCAATTCGAAGACCAGGCAATAATTTTTATAACATTTTTTAAGATAATTATGCACCATCTTTTATAATAAACTCATTACGAAAAATAAAATCACGCTGTAAAACAAAAAGTTATCTATGTCTGAATGACGTTTAAACTTCATGTCAGGTAGAGATTAATAGACATAATACATGTTAACTTAAAAAATTTCAAGGCCGCCCGAGCTCAGCCTCATTGTCAATATTCGATGCCCACGTGACCGTCAAGGTCAGTCTCAAGGTCAAAATACACTCCCCACGTGACCGTCAACCCCGATGACAAAATGGCGCCCAATGTGCCCCTCTTCTACTTGCGTGTGTCTGCGCACGGGTTTGTGTGTACTTAAACTTTTGTATTTAAGCTTGTTTTCATTTCTGATTAGCTGATTAGATTATGAGAGAAACACAGCGGTAGAGATGGAGGGTTTATTAGGGGCAGTGTTTGGTTTTTATCAAATATTTCTAAAACAGCTGTATATTTCAAACATATAAGAATACTTATAACCTTAAACATAACGATTAATTATGTTCCATAAAATTGTTTGATACGACGCGTAATTTAGCGGCAATTTTTTTTTCAATATCTGAATAACGATTAATTTTATAAGAAAAAGTGCAGAGATATTTTGTAAAGAAAATTTAATTTTATATAACTTTTCTTTATAAAGTTTCTTAATATAACGCTAGGTAAATCTAAAAATTTATTAAATATGAATGAAAATGGTTAAACTGTACTATTTATATCTTATATTAGCGCCGGTTTCGGAATGTTTTTTTAAGTTAATATGAAGTTTTAAACGTCATTCTGATATAAATTATTGTTTTTGTTTTTACAATATTGCCTGTTTTCGTAATGAACGTATAAAAAAGAGATTGTATAGTTACCTATCCCAAAATAATTATAATTAAAATTATTTCATTTCATTTAATTTTTTAAGTTAGTATCTGGATGTCTATTAACCACTGTCTGACATAAAGTTTTAAACGTCTGTTTCACATAGATTATTGTTTTTGTTTTTACAATGTTGCCTATTTTCGTAATTAACTTATTATAAAAAAGGTTGCATAATTATCCCAAAAAAATGTAATTAAAGTTATTTCATTTCTTTTAATTCCTATTATGTAAATTGGAAGGTCATCAGATATTTATGTATTTATTCACTGTATTGTTGATTTTATAATTTATATTATAATACACCATTTTTTTGCGTTGTCACACATTCACTCTGTTTAAACCCTTTTTAAAAACAATATTCAAAGAATCTAGTCGTATTTTACCCTCTGAATTTGGCCGTAAAAACTAATGTGAAGCAATGAGTGTAACTACTTTATTACCCAACATAACCTAACATAACATTGCTCTTGGCCCCCTCCACCACCCACCCAATATTATCTATATACGCCACTGGATCGGCTTCATTAAAAGTTTTTGTTAAGTTGCAGATAAATTTTTGCTTGGGTTAAGATAAAGCCGTTGTCCGAGACTTGACAGTATTCGTATAAAGTTACCTTATGAGAAAGTTTCATTTTGCAAGATTGGCACTCCGCAGAACTGTAACAATTGTCCTGTTTAGTTAGTTAACATCCAGTTTTATTTTGCGTAAAGATGTAGTACAATAGCGTAGGTGTATTATCCGTGGATTTTTGAAAGTATAAAAGATGTAGTACAATAGCGTAGGTGTATTATCCGTGGATTTTTGAAAGTATAAGCGTCGAGTGCTAAATAATTTAGTGTTTTTCGTATTGCGGCTGTTAAGTTGCATTTACGAATATAACAAGCATTTTTTTATTGTTTTGAAGGTCTCATAGTTTTTATTTTATTAAGTGGAGTCTGGCCCATCTTGGCCCTGTCGTTCTGGGATATTACCTATAAAGGAGGGAAATCGACGTCTTGGTTTAGCGTATTCCGTCGTGACGTTTTATTATTTTTTTTAGCACCTGTTCGCGTTACCATAAAGATTAACTTACTCTCGAAGCTTTTAAGAATTGAGGTATTTTTGTGTTAAACCATTATGACGAATTATTATCACCTCTTGGAGGCGCTATATAGTACAGTTAATATCGATACGTACACGGTAAATTAAGGAACGTGCTTGGATTTGGGTAATAAATTTAATCTCATCTTTTGTACTGTGCTTTTTTTTATTGGTGACTAATCTATTTAAATAGAATACCAACTAAGGGTTATATAATGACGAGTGTGTACCAATATTTGTCTGAATAACGTTACCTGCACCAGTTGTGGGGGTTTACTTACGAAGGGAAAATTTACGTAGGAACGCCTCATCTTTATTTGGTTCATTTTTGTGCATATTTGTCGATCCGTTATAGATGGGATAACAATGTGTAGTTTTAAGCTTTAATTTTAAGTTAATGAGTTTTTTGCTTTGCTTATATTTATGGCCAATCGGAATTGACGTGCCTAACTTACAGTATTGTATATTTTTCTTTATTACGTTATTATATTTGCGTCCGGAGACATAACAAGGTTGTTTGCATCTCTTTATGATCAACTGATGATTCTTAAAAATGTTCTTTGTATGTTTATTTTGCATTTAAAGTACCCATTAGTCTGCGCATTATTCTTGTGTTGTTCACGTTTATCATTTTTTGTACATTTAGTTTACCTAACATAGGATTTTTTTAATATAAAATTTGTAATATTTATTTATGATCACCAAATCCTAAGCACGTTGACTAATTTTATAAATATTTTTTTTAATTGTGGCCATTTCGAAATCGGTTTGCCATTTGGCAAATATTTTTAATTAAGTGCAGTAAAGCATTACCGTTCATAGCGATCTGTAATAATTGTGGTATCGTATAAATAGTAACTAATCATTATTCTTCTCTGTTGGGTAGGTACTACTGTGGCTTTATTACTTTGCCACTGTCTGTATGTTATCCCATTGGATGCGGTGGTCTTCGTTCCAGACATGTTCGGTGATTCTTGATCTTTCTGTTTCGCCCTTGCGGACGTTGTTCTTATGTTCCTGCGTTCTTACCTTGAGTGGTCTACTGCTCTCTCCTATGTATGCTCTGCCGCATTCGCATGGTAGGTTATATACACAATTCTTGGAATTCTGATCTTCATTGTATGGTTTGGTTTTGATTAGTATTTCCCTGAGCGTTCTGGTCGATTTGAAAGGAGTGCGTATCTTGTATTTGCTGCCTATCCCTCGTATTTTGTTTGAGGTACCTTGTATATATGGTATTATCGCTGTATATTTAGGTTCTTCTTTTTCGGTTACCCTTTCCCTGTTTAGCTTAGATGTTAGATCGGGGTAGCCATTTTCTTTGAGTGTTCTAGCGATATTTTCTTTTTCTTTGTTCAGGTCCTCTTGTTTTGAGCATATCGTTTTTGCTCTATCGTACAAGCATTTTGCCACACCTAACTTCACGTTTTTGTAGTGATTGGACTTGTATTGTAGATACCTCCCCGTGTGGGTAGGTTTCCTGTATACTCTTGTCGTGAAAGTGTTGTCATTCTTGTACACAGGAATAACAACACTTTCACGACACGTGCAGTTAAAATATCAATGTTGGGTAAACTTGCTAATTAATAACTGCATATAGCGAATTCATTAAAAAACCTTAACGCCTTTCAGACGTTTCGTGAATTATCAAGTAAGCTATTATGGAATCAATTTTATACAAGTTAGACCCGAGTGAATAGTTGCACTCTTACTTATGTAAACAATATAAGATTGTGTTCATGATCCATTGTGGTAATTGACGTATAGCTCCCGATTTTAACGTTTTGGTAAGCAACAGCGAGTGTCTTAGTACGTTTGATAAGTAAGAATTACGGACCTTCCCATTGAGCATTGGTTTGGGTTGGTATACTGCTAGAGTACATTTAGCCCGTTGTAATACTTGACCATAGATAAAAGAAAATCCACTGGAGGCATTTCACTAAAGTCAGTGCCAAGCCTTGACTGAAGCCTTGACTGCAGATAAGGACAGAACACATTATATACATTGTAATTTAAAGGCAAAAATTGGCGTCGTTAAGATTTACATGTTACAAAATTCAGAAATTAATTTCATTGACGGGATCAAATGATTAAAAAAATCATTAATATAAATTAGCACAGTTTCTTTACAGCTGCGACATACCATGTGCTAATACATAACCTAAAATGTTTCTTTTATACCTTAAACAGTTAAAATGATCTTTATTTTGAGACATTTTTGTAGCAATGGATATTACAGTTATTTTTTATATTAAAAACTGAGGAAGTTTATTTAATTTCGACGAAACGTATTATTAAATAACGAATTTATATATAAATCTGCATTAAATAAGGATAAATAAGGACAATGTAGAAGAAATGGTGAATGAAACGGTGAAGGATTTGGGATAAATGAGGTACAGAAAACGATAGGGAACTTGAAACGGTAAAGGAGCAGGCGTAGATGAAATCACTGGTGAAATGCTAAAGTACGGAGGTGCAAAGCTTATACGAAGATCGTGTGAATTATTCAATGTATGCCTTAAGGGTGGAAAAGTGCCGAGAGATTGGAAGAGCGCGATCATTGTACTACTGTTAGGGGAACAAGGTAGTTACAAGAACTACAGAAGAATACGTTTGCTCAGTGTAAAGTATGTGGAAGAATACTGATTGATGCAGTAGGAGAAACTACACAAACTAAGATTTGGGATGTGTAGGGTGGCTTCATGCCAGAGAGAGGATGTGTTGATCAGATGGTTGCTCTCCAGCAGGTGATCGAAAATTGTTTAAGTGTAAAAAGGAAGCTGTACTGTGCGTTAGTAGATCTACAGAAAGCATACCACAGAGTGAATAGGGAGAAGCTGCGGTAAGTATTAAATGAATATGGCGTAAATAGAGGTCTAATACAGGGGAATAAGGACAGTATACAACGGTAACCGGACATATGTTAGGGTGAGAGGAGATGTGAGTGAATGCCTTAATATTGAACAAGAAGTGCGACAAGGCTGTGTGATGTCACCGTGGTTGTTCAATGTATACATGGATAAAAGTGTAAATATTGTAATGGTTGGTGACGTAAATGTATGAGTTCTGGTGTATGCAGATGACGCAGTGATAGTTATAGTGCGGATGAGCTACAAACTGCTCTGAGGAAGTTTGATACAGAAAGGAGAGTAGAGTATGTACTCTGCAAGATGAAATTGTGTAACAAGTGGACGAGTTGGTATATCTGGGTAGAATGTTTACTACATATGGTACAATGGATGGCGAGACTGTACGAAGCATCAATGCTGGAAGGAAAGTGATAGGAAGTATATAGACGATAATAAGAAACGAAAGCATGGGCATAGCTGCGAAACGAGCAATCTGTAATGCGTGTTTGTCCCGTCAGTATTGTATGGAAGTGAGACATGTCAAAAGAAGCACGAAAGAAAAATAAACGCCATGGGTATGAGATTCGTGAGAAGCGCATGTAGTAAAACGAGAGGGGATAAGATAAAGAATGAGTGTATAATGACGGAGTGTGGCGAGGAAAAAACGATGATGGATAGATACAAAAGTAGTACATTGCGTTGGTTTGGTCACATTGAGAGAATGAACAACGCAAGATTAACGAAGCAAATATATATGGTTGAGGTTAGAGGTAAGGCCGGGCCTGGAAGGGCGAGTAAAACTTGGCTGAATGTGGTAGAATGTATGATAAAAGAAAGCAAGTTAAGGAGGTTTAAAGATAAAAAGGACATGTCAGAGGCAATGTATGAACCTTTAGGTACTTACATAATTTTCAATCACATTATATTCCAATTAAACTGTTCCCTACGCGATTCTTGGTTCTCGTGCTACTTACCGAACTTATGACAATGGTTATGTTTGTGTATTTTTATAGAAAGGGGATTTATAGCTGTTGTATAACATTAAGTACGAACTGACCGCTTACGTCGACCTTAAGCTGTACATTTTTTCGTTTTTCGAATCACGACCGCTATGATTTCAATTTTTATACCACTGTTACAAATACGTATTTTTGATTGTTTTATATACCCCGCGGTACCGTGGGATAGAATGTGCGACTTCATTTGTTCTGTATATTTTTGTTATTGCAAAATTTTTAGAACGTACACTATGACGATTTAATGTAATTAAAGGTTTAATCTTGATGTGTAATTAAAAATGAACGTTTTTTTATAAGCATTCCGTCATTCAGAAAGTGCAGTGATTGGGTTTTCTCTATTGCTATTCACATAAAGTATATTTTGTAATTGTTTAATTTGTGATCAATAGAACATTAAGGAGACTGTCTTTTCTCATGGTCGTAGGAAGAATAATGTACATTAAGCTCGCATGAAGGTCTCTATTCTACACTAGCGGGAAAATTCCCGTTTGTGCGATATCTACCACTTTCGTAGCTCGTTATGTAATATATTACACTGTTCTGTTATCAATAAACTTACCGAGAGATACTGAGTTTGCAAAACCCGTAATAATGTTACATAAGGTAAATTTATGTATCAGCTTTATGAACGTTTCATGTGGATGATGATTTTCTTTAATTCGATTTTTTCAGAAGACAGGGTTGAAAAAGATGTACGTAGTAATCAGTCCAAGTCGGTAGAATTTTATAATAAGTTGAGAAAGGGATGTTGAGCAAAATGTCCCTCGGTACGGGTAAAGGAATCACTCCGGTCTTGCGAACGAGGACACTAGCAAACCTTCCTAAAAAAAATGACGAAAAAACTAACATCAAACACATGGGTGCAAGATTGCGAATTGACATCGAAACAAATTAAGTCTTATTTAAGACTACTTTCGTAATGACATATTACATAGGATCGAATGTTACCCCTACACGATCCTGCCGGACTGCGAGTTCTAGATAGCTGTAAAGTACTAGAAGTCTGTACAGAACCCGATCACGACGAGTTCATGGATTGAGAATACCACCCTATATGTATATGCGCCCCAGATCCAGATTAAAAAAGTATATTACAATATCTGTTTTAGTTACAATAAAAAACCTACTGAGCATAACCAAAATTTACAAGCCCCAAACAAGCAATAATATCAGAAGGTTTTTACGGCATTATGGAGTCATACACCTACCATAGCAGGAGAGGACCTGTATGCAAAACATCCGACACATTATATGACAACAGAATTGACATGCACACAGACACAGGCACAGACAACGGCACACACGCACACAATCGAACTCGCATATACACAGACACTCACAAACACGCATGCATACAAGTGAATTCGCATACACACACGCACACACAAACACGCACTCACACAGACACACACGCGCATGTATACAAACTCGCATACATACACACGCACGCACACATACACACACGCACGCATGTACGCAAGCACCCACGCACGCACACACACTCACGCACTCCCCCACGCACCCGCACACGCAACCACACACACACACACACACACACACACACACACACACACACATACAACACACGCACACGCACATGCACATGCACACGCACACGCACACGCACACACACACACGCGCGCGCGCGCGCACCCACGCAGACACGAACCCGACTAAATCCAAATGTATTAGACGTTGTAGTAATAAAAGGTATCAAATGTCAACACCAAATTGAAACAATCGGAGAGCTCAGCTTGGGTCACCTATTCGTCCTCTTCAAACTAGAAATAGGATCAACAAGAGCGCACAGAACAAATCTCGTCACAAACTATATAAAAATTAATGAGCATTTACAACACGGACGCACTACCGAATGTCCTAAAATCAATAAATCTCGGGCTACCTTTGCTAAGAATACTTGGTTCGCTCATTCACATCATCAGTATGCAGTACAAATCTCCACTTGTAACAAATGGGCGCAATCCACATTCTTCTACACGGCTTCTAAACTCTTCAATTATCTCCCTAGTTCCTGTTTTCCTCTCACTTATGATACGAAAAAATTTAAGGTAACTGTGGTCACAGGCATCTCTTGGCAATTCAGTGCCACTCTATCCATCATCCTAAGTATACCTGAGTGCTTTAGCACATAATTATTAAAAAAAAAGCGCAACCGAGTGAGAAGCACACGCACCGACTCGGACTCATGCGACATTGCGTGTAGGAAGCGCAGAACTCTTAGCAAAAACAACACGAAAATAATAACTTTCGTATTGTATGTTCAATATTATAATAATCAGTATATTAAAGATCTAATTATGAATCGCTACTAACAATAAATATAAAATAATATAATATAAATAATAAAATATAAGCCTTAAAATACACGTAGGTAATTACAACGGCAGAGTTGTTGTTTTAAGACAATAGCTTCAAGTGTTGCCAAAGCATAAACTTTGTAATGTTTATATTTAATACATAACTATTTAGAGCTAAAACACATCTTTAAACGTAACACAACCACAAATCTAGAATTGATGCAAACGATGTAACAAGATACCCATGCAGACCGGCGATATATCCAGTACGTTACATCGCGATAGTGAAGACGTATACGTGTATAGAACGCATAGGAAAGCGCACAAATCTTAGAAAAACAAATACGAAAATAAAATCTTTCACAATGTATGTTCATTATTATAATACTAGCAATCTTGACGTGCTTTGCTACGGCTCTTAATGATAGATAACGCAAAAACACTTTCAGATCCCAAAAGCCCCCGATCGGTATACCAAATTTCATTAAAATTGACTCACTCGTTTCCCGGTACATTTACCTTCCAATTCTTTTTTCAGATAAAAAAAAATAAATAACACAAAAACCTTAACAGGCGTTCGAGCTATAAACTCACCAAAGATTTATAGGAATCGGATGAATGGTTTAGGAGTGTATTAAAGACAGCATACAAACGGCCTTTCATTATATATATATATATATATATATATATATATATATATTGTGATGTTTAAAATACCTCAAATGAGGATATAATAAATGGGGATAGAGTTCAAATTGATTTGTTGGAAAATATAATAAATTGTAATTTATTCTTTGTTATGCACCGCACTAGCTCAAATCTCAAAATGGGGATAGAGTTTTTTGTTGGGAAATATACATAAATGTAATTTAAACTTTGCTATGTATTTAATTGTTTTTATTATATGAATTGCATTGCATTCCGAAGTACAACTGGAATTATTAACTGGTTCTTTATTATGTGGATTCCACGTTATATCAAATATCTTGTACATGAAACGAGACTTACTAAAGTTTGTACAATGACACATGCGTTGCGTATTAAATGAAATCAAATACAAAACTGTCAAAACTGTTAAATGGTAACTTCCTACAAATGTGATCTTAATAATGTAATTGAAATTGAAATTTGAAAAGAAGACTAAATTTTTAATTGTTTTCCAGATGTTTACACAGCTATTACATAAACATTTACACCTATACATAAAATATAAATGCAGGAAATCACACAAATAATGAATGAAGTTGAAGGGTTATGATTAAAAATTGACTCAAATGTGCATCGGCATAACTTCAAAAAGATGTGTTGATACAGCTGATTCCATTTCCAAACGTAGGCTCCTTCCAATCTGTGATCGATGTTATTGATCCGCTCCACTTGCTGCTGCAGTACTTCCAATAATTCAACAATGTCCCTCGGATAAATGGTTGCTTTTCTTGAGGTAAACGTGCTTATAATTGCTTAAATGGTTTCACTCAAGCACTTAATTATTAATTATTATATTTATTTAATTGTTGTTTTAAATTGTTTCAATTATATTCGGTTTAAATATTGTTTCAAAGTTGTAAAATTTTTTAATTAACTTCACTTTTCTTTTTAGCATCCGATATGGAATATTATTTATTAATATATCGCAGCAGGAAATAAACATCAATTTGAAAAATTGAATAAATTTTATTTTACAACATAACCATAAACGAATTACAACAACCGAACTTTTCTAAAACGTCAAACATAAATCGTAACAACTGTTAAATTCAAATCGTAATAAACTTTACGAACATGGAAATTTATCGGTAACCTAACTTTATTTTAGATTGTAGGTTAAAAACAATTGTTTTTGAACTTTCGTCTCTTCAATAAACTCGTATTAAAATTTTCCGATAATAAACGTGGTTTTAAACTTACGTATTAACACAACACACAACACTTTGACCTTTGTCATAAAAATTTAAACTTTGAGAAACAATTATAAGAGAGAGAAACTGGTCAAGAACAATTCCTTATATACCCTCCTGTTAGCTACAGAAATTTCATTTTTTTTTAAGAATATAAACAAAGTAACCAAGTCTGTGATTGGTTAATATAAATTTGAAAACCTATCTAAAATATAAATTATGCCATAACTTTCTTAATAAGCTACTGATTTAAATTTTAAAAACAGAAATGAAATCTGTGCAAGATTCCGCACAAAATGATACCTCATTTGATATACATCTGTCAAAAAATGTACGATTTGACTAAATTAAATTTGCTTATATCTAAAAAATCTTACTTTCTGCACTTAAACTAAATACATATTCGTTATCTGCACGAAAATTTGAATAAAAAAACCTTTATTTCATCTCCAAAATCTTAAATTTAGAGGAAAATCCTTTTCAGCATAGGAAATTTGTATAGTTAACTCCATTTTATTAAATTTATGTTCAAATGACTTGTACAAATTAAATTATCGCATGGAAATGAGGAAAACCTCCTATTAATTATATTAACAACTTATTCTAAGCTCAACTTACCCTAAAAAACTATAAATTTGCAAAAAACCTTAAATTTAAAACTTAACCTAACTTAATTTAAATGTTCATATAATTTTCGTATTTAACGTCCAAATTAATCAAAATGTTACTTTCACAACTTATAAAATCTGTCTTTAACTTTCTCAATGTTCACTTTTACTGTAGTGTTTAAATATTAGTCACTTTAACAATCCATATTGTTAAACACAAAAATGTATCTGCATATAAATATCCAAATGTTAAATTGTTGTGTAAATTGTGCTTAATGTTTACTATGCATTACTTTGTCTGTCGCACTTATGTTTTCACTACCATTGTGAGTAATAATTAAATCATGTTCGTACTGTAACCCTTTCTCAAATTTTCACAACTTTCCTGCATTTTACCTTACTTATAATATGTCCCTAATATAATCATAACTCTAAACTGTGTGCTAAACATCTGTAAAATACCCAAATGCCAAAATACTTTAAGTGAAATGTAAATTTAATGAAATAATTTCTACGAACTTAATCGTACTTACAATTTAACCTTCCTGGCATGTTTCTTATGTAGCACAATGCTTTTTATGACTGAACCAACTTGTACAAATCTTATTAAGCCCGTTTCATCAAAACAAATCACTTTCTTTCAATCGTTTACCAAAATACTTCAAATAAATGCAGTGTAAATATACCAAAATTGATCTCAAATCATTCTAAATTACAAGCTTAAACTCTCAAATCCCTGTCTTAATCTAACCATCTCAATATATATATATATATATATATATATATATATATATATATATATATATATATATATATATATATATGATATTCAGTAGTAAGCTTTCAAATAACGCAACAGGGTTATTCTTTGCGTTTTCATATTTTATATATTTGTTTATGTTTATGTTTATTTATCAAGTATTCCTTTTCTTTTACTGACAATAGCCTCAATTGTAATCAAAACATTAAAGTTTATAACGTTTCCTTTTTAAACGCATCTTCAAATGAAACAAAATCGTAAATCTACAATTAACGATACGTCCAGTTCATTACACCGCAAGGGGTCAAAGAAATAATACAGCAACAAAACCACGGCTCCTGGAAACAACGAAATAACAAATCGCGCGCTTCAACATGTCAGGATACCTTACCAGAATTTGATTTCACAACCGGGGAAAATAAAATTGGACCCAAACAGCTTGAGGCTCACGCTGTTGAAAGTATGCCAGAAACAACTAACTAAAGGAAAACGAAAATACAGTTAGTCACAGTGATCAACTATGTAGCAGAGAGGTACATTCTAGGACTCAAACGAATCTCCGTCTTGTTCAACATAGGAGAAGGCCTGATTGAACTTTAGCATAAAAGTGATTCCTACAAAATAGGCAAAAAAGAACACCGAGTCGGTACGTAATAAAGTTAATGTGCTATTCTATCTTAAAAGTAGAAGGTTGATTGTCCAAGTCGAACAGAAGTGTCACCAGAACATTTAGAAGTCAAAGTGCTGCAGGATAGAAGTCTATGGATACGTCTATTAGACATAAACGACGTACTGTTAACAGCTAGGAATCTATTGCGATTAAAAGAAAAAATTGCAGCATACAAAACACACATCAGGAATCAGGAGGCATGCAACCTTGGCATAAAAGACGTATGTAAGCATAACACTATCCAATATAAGAAACATAAAAGGAATACAAAACCCATGCATAAGAGCATCATGCCCCATACAAGGGCCACTCTGAAGAAAATGAAGCAGGCCAGGAACATCCTCGACTAAAACATAACAAGAAAGAAAGACCTTCAACTAACCATGACAAGTTTGGAAGTGGATAGAGAATTGAGTGGCACCTACTAAACTAACTAAACAGTAACAAACCATGAGCTAATTATTCTAGAAGTCCCGTCGGACTTGCAGTACCCTTAACCCTACACTGACAAATTTTTTTATTTTTATGAGAAAAAAATATTTTATTGCGCATTAGAGTCTACAGATTATAGGAAAAATAATGAAAAATTTTTCTGTAAATCTATCTTTATTTATTAGAAAAAAACATGTTGTATCAGATCAGATACATTGGACCGTTACACTTATAAATTTTCAAGAGGACTATGGCTTATGGAATTGCAAAAAACAGTTGTTATTCTTATTTATACAAAAATGTAACTCACATTTCGAACATTTAATAAAAGAAAATGACTTGCAAGACGGTAATTTGCATCTTTATCGAGTTTGTTCGTATACCGGCCAATGGGCAAAAGAGTCTATTCTGACTTCTTTGGGAGGAACATAGGCTGTAGTCGCAGGTCTCCTCTTCTTTGTCTGAATCAAATTCTCAACTGTATTTGATGGTCGGCCTCTTTTGTTAAACTGTGAAGAAGAACCTAGGTTGCATAAGCAATATGCAACTTCTGTACGAAACTCGGCCAACCGCAATATATTATTTTCATTGCGCTGATGGCAACATTTTTTGTGCAATAACCAAGCATTTATTAGTGACATATCTACCAAGTGGTAAGCGCATATACCATTTTTTAGTCCTTATTTGTATTTTGTATCTACCTATTAAGCTGTCTAATACATCTACACCCCCCATATGCTTGTTATATTCCTTGATAACAAATGGACACACTATATTAGTTGACCGTTTTTCTTTGCGATCATATCGATTTATTTCGCTAATTGGTGTAGCTCCAGCAAAAGTGGAGAGCAACGTTACTGTTTTGTTATCTCTGCAAGCGACAGATGAAATTTCGACACTATCTATTTCGCTTACATATTCTATGCTAGTTCCTCTTTTTTCTTTTTTCATCGCATCATTCGTAGGTAACTTGCAATTTGGAATTCTATTTTTCCTAATAGTACCTAATGAAAATATACCCATTTGTGCCAAGTGCACTACTAACGGCACGGATGTGTAATAATTGTCAAAATACACCTTATAATTTTGATTTCTTGGTACATTTTGACAGAGACGGATAACTGTATTCGCGCTGGCAGCCATATCTGGCTCATTGGGCATGCACTTATTTTCGGAACCTGTATATATTTCGAATTTGTACGAAAATCCATCTCCCCCACAAGGAACAAACAATTTGTAGCCCCATTTATGTGGTTTGGCTGGTAAATATTGCTTCAAATGGTGTCTGGCTTTTGTAGCGCACATTTGTTCGTCTACTGATATATTGTTGTAGGGGCACTGATTGAAACTTCGCATTCAACGCATCAATTACCGGTCGTAATTTGAATAACTTGTCGTAATTTTCATGACTTCTATCCACAATATTGCTGTTGTCTGCAAAGTGAACAAATTTACGAATTGTTTCGAAATCATTTCTGCTCATGACTTTTTGTATTTGGTGACAACCAAGCGATGACGACCAGTAACTCCGCACATTCGGCATATGTATAAGTGACATATATATATATATATATATATATATATATATATATATATATATATATATATATATATATATATATATACAAATTCCCAAAAATTTCTTCAGGTGAGCAGATGTCAATTTGGAAGGTATCAATTTGCGTTGAATATAGGTTAGACTGATATGTAATTCTTTCGAATAAGTCATCATCAAAAAAATATTTAAAAAAACTTAAAGGATTTTGTAATTCTGTAAAATTATGAGGAAGTGAATTATCTCCCAAAAAAATTATTTTTTCTTCCGGCAAAACTAAATTCTTTTTTTTCCAAACACGTTTTGAACATTTCTCTTTCAATTTTTTTGCTTCCTGTTTAGAGAAATTATCACTTGGAATCTCACCTACTTCCAACTTCTTCAACTGTATTTTCATCTTGTTCCAGAACAATTCCATCCTCAAATTGAATTGACATCGATTCTAAATCCAATTCTTCAGTTTCTCTATCATTATTCAAATTATCAATATTATCGTCAACGTCTTCGTCTGAATAATCGAGATCATCTTCACTTTCAGACAAGTTAGCGATGACGTCTTTGAGTTCTTTATATGTCAAAGATTTATTATGAGACATTTTTCTGAAAAAAAATAAATCATTAGGTACATACATATGCATACATAACTGTAATTAGTGAGTTGCAAATAGATAAACTTGGTTTTACTGAATATCTAAGTTTTTCTGATATATTTTACAATAATCTATTACTCTAGACAACTTAAGTTAGTTTATGACCATCATAAGTCCAGTGTATCTGATCTGATACAACAGATTTTGATCGTCATAAAATAACATAAAAGAATATTTTTTTCTAATGAAAACGAATTGGTAATAAATCTTACCTTCAAGATTCGAATTATGTATTTTTTTGTATAAAATTGTCATAATATCCACACTAATAACAAAAATTGTGAGAATCTATAACACGGGACTGACCACGAGGTGAACGCAACACGAAATAACCACTTCTTTATGGCAGTAGCAGGTAGCCATAGAAAATACCTCTTATGCACGTTTATAATAAAGGTGTAGCTGAACAGATACAGTGAGCGTTACGACGAAAGGCAAATTTGTGTATACTAAAATATCGATTTTCTATAGACATATCAGATCTGCTACAACGGGCAGTGTAGTGTTAACTTTCAGTGAAAAATTTACATCTGCTTTTTAACAATCTAACTTTCTTCAAAGTGCAACAGTCTTTTCTCGATTTTCTCAGCTGTGGGATACAATTTTAGTTTCACCGGTCATATTTAATAGAATATGTAAATATCATTAATTAGTTTAGGATTTAGAAATAATAAACAACATAATTGTCCATTCTTTAATCATAATTTCAATAATCAAACAGTAAACACAAATCACCCCAGCAATGTGTGTTGCCTACACTCTTCTTCAATTTTGTAAATTAGTAAATATTTGAAAGATCAATCCAAAAGGTCACAACTTTCCAGCCTTATCATTTTGTTAAAAATTCCTGAGTTTCTGATAAATCATTTTGCTTTATAAAATTCAGTTTTGTTCTGCACTGGGTTGTTTAAAGACTAAATTTTATTGAAAGTCTTCCGTTAAGGGATAATTAACAACCAGTGTAATTATTACGGTTGTTATAATCGAATTATTTTTGGAATCGGTATTCAACCGTTACCCTTTGGGGAATAAAAAAGAACAGATTGCACATATAATTAGTATATGTCTGTATCTTGTATATAGTTGTTAAACTTAAAATAATCATATAACTTCTATTCTTCGCACTGATTAATTAAGCTAGGTAAGACATTAATTTTGCATCATTATATAACATACTTAAGGAAATCTTTTAGCTAGAAAATCTTGTTATATTGGATATAGTAATTGACCTCCGAGTACTCATAGTATTTCTATTCGTCTTATATATTAGTCAAGCTATAACAGCTAGGTAAGACATTAAATTTTCACAATTATATACCATATTTACGGAAACTTTTAGCTTTAAAATGGTGGTTGTAAAGTTTACATAAACATAGTTATATTCCTAATAGTACGTTGGAGTTATTACGTCCTATCGAAAGGCACCCTCCTCGGTTCTGGACCTGAACTTTATGGCAATCAAGTCGAACATGGTAACATCCCAAGTCTTTGGCTTATTCCCCTAGAAAAAAAATAAGCTGCGAGAGCATTTATTTTCATAAAAAAAAAAGGTCAGGCTACTTTAGTTTATATCTTTTCTTACCTCTCGTACATTCAAAGTTTTAATCTTTGTAAAGATACGGTCGTGCAACTTTGAGTTACTAATGAAATTTTACTTGGAACTAGTAACCGCTTCCTGATGGTTCACTTTAACAATTACTGTAGATATGTGTATGACAGTTTTTAACGTTTACATTCATTATCAGGAAACTGTGACTAAGGTACCGAAATTATTGACGTGTGCATGTATAGGGTGCGAAACAATTACACAACATATGACCAAATTACACAGACTAGCTTACCTTGGCCAAAGTAACCCTTTACTTCTGTTACCCTGTACTCGTTGCAGTCAAATATCATTATCTAAACAAATACGCACTTCAAGTTTTAGCAATCATTAATTATATTAGAATCAAACCTACACGATTGGATCTAAGTATTCACCTTTGTGACTTCCCTTATGGAAGCCAGTTGTTGCACTCTATAAGAAGATTGTTGAGTCAATTAGATTAATCCATAGCTTATAAAGTAACCTAATACCTAATTATTCAGGTCTTGATTAGTGTGTGGTTAAGTTCAGAACGATTGTTCTTTAGTGCCTTGAAATTCAGGTCACCCTTTTAATTGCCACCTTTAGTGGTGTACTTTAAGAATTGTGTCTTACCTACTTTTGTATATATACATATATTCATATTATAATAATAAAATCCAACTTATAGCGACGTTGTCTTTATCTTGTATTTATGCTCATGGTGGAACTACTAGTTCAATTGACCTAATGAACGGTTTACTAGGTAGGTCTGGCGCCCACAAATGTTAATAGGGTTAACGTTGCAGAGCCGAACCCGCTCCGTTTCCTTCACCATCTAACGTTAGCCGAGCACACGTATCATCTCCACCTGCATAGATTTATTTGTTATCGCGCCACGATTGCCGCAAAATAATATGGCGCCCAACGAAATCTGCAACGCTGTTTAAATAGGTGCTACCTTTTCTTATATAATTATATACCTTTTACGGTACGGTGACGAAAACTTAACACCTGACAAAAAAAAATCACAAATTACCATATAAATCTTTTACAGCATTTTAATATTTGGCAACTAAAGCTGTTACTGTGAATGGAAAGAATAAATTATATTTGGCAAATTTTAGTAGGAACATTATCTCATTTTTTTTTAATATTATTGTTATTATTTGCGATTTTCTATAGTAAATAAACAAACTAGCTTCACGTGCGATACTTATTATTAGGAAAATTAATTTATTTTTCCTCGTAATAATATAAATTCTTTTGTATTATTGTGTATATACAAACGGGTATAATAATCATTAGTGTTTAGTAATTACTTAGTAAGACTTAGTTATAAGGACTATTCAATTTTTTTTCTCTCGCGTTTACGTTCGCACATTGTGGGTCTTCATAATTTGAGCAAACGTTCTCCCATTAACTTTATTACTCCGCCCACTTCTTTCATTGTAAAACTAAATTTGATTTTACAAATAAATAGAAATGGCATCAATTTCTTACGAGATCAATAGGCTCTCTTCTGATGAACTCTCATATGAGTTAATGATTAGGGGCATCTCAAGCATCACCACAGTTAAAGAAATGCGCAAAGCCCTTAGCAACATATTAAAATTAGAAAAGAAGGACAAATCATACAATATCCTCCTCACCCCTTTTCCATAGAAGAAGATTTATCAGCCCTTCAAAGTAAAATAGATGAACTTCAAGAGATTCTAAAGAATTTCGACGGATCAGATGATAATATCTATAAAAAAATTAAATCTAAAATCGCTCATTGTTTTAACCGCGTCAATAGAATATCCCCAAAAGCCAAGGAAGATAATACTAAGAAATCTGAACTGCTAGTTATCATTCTAGACATCAAATCAAGCAGCGAAAAGAAAGTCAAAGCTTTCTCTCGCGCTAGCTTTAATAAATCCCAATTACCACTAGACATAAGCATGCTAAACCTTGAGGATACCGATAGCGACTCGTCTTCCCATGAAATCATTGCCTCGACGCCTGTTAAACATAACACGGCAAATTTTCAGTCAAACATTAAATCCATTCCAGTCATCAAATGGAATCTAAAATTCTCAGGAAAACCAGCGGACTTGTCACTAAGCGCTTTCTTAGAACGAGTTAATGAGCTCAAAATTTCACGCCACGTCTCAGATAAAGAACTATTCGATTCAGCAACCGACCTATTCTCTGACATAGCTCTAATTTGGTATCGTGCCAATAAAAATAAAGCTACTGACTGGGAATCACTTACGGGTCTGCTTAGACAAGAATTTCAACCCCGTAATTATAACGACATGCTATTCAAACAAATTAAAGAACGAACTCAACATCCCGACGAACCTATGGGTATATACATTGCCTACATGGACAACCATTTTCAAAGACTTACCATAAAAATACCTGAATCAGTCCGTCTAAAAATCCTTCTTGACAACATGGCTCCATTCTACAAAATAGGCTTAGCTCTCCATATAAAAAAATATTAATTCCGTTAACGACCTGCTAGACTTATCTAGAGACCTGGAAGCAAATCGAATTTCCGTAAATGAATATATACCACCACCTCCTAAATCAAAAAATATCTTAGAACAAGATCTCGCATGTGTCTACTCAGAACCTACAACCAGTTCAACCTTTGCTATTGACGACCAAAGACAAATTAAGTGCTTTCGTTGTAATAATTTTGGGCACATCTCTCCTAATTGTAGAAATTTTCCCAGACGCTATTGCTTCAAATGCAAGAAACCAAACTACACTGTCAGAACATGTCCAACTTGCAACTCTCATCCAAAAAAACTAGTAACCCAGGCATTTTGCGGTCGGAAAAATGTCTCGTCCTTTTCGCTCGATAACACGGCCACATATCTTTCTAAAACAAAACCAATATTAGATTACATCCTATCCCACTATGAAAACGATGACAGGCCTTACCTAAAGATATCCATTCTTGGTATAGATCTGCTCGGCTTACTCGATTCAGGCGCGTCCCGCACCATAATTGGTAGCTCAGGTTGGTCAAAATTACTGCCCTTAAACCTGCCTGTTAACGATCCTCCTATCTCTGAAGTCACCGTCGCCAATGGCGAATCGTGCAAAATATTTGGAACAATAAACGTTCCTATTAAATTAAAAAACAAAATAAAAATAATAGACATACTCATTATCCCTGACCTAAAGCATACTTTAATTCTTGGAGCGGATTTTTGGAAGTTAATGGACATCATCCCTAACCTAACAGAAGACGAATGGAAATTTAGATTAGACAATATCGAAGCCAAAACACCTAACATATCATCCTATAATTCACTTTCCGCTCAACAGCAACTTCACTTAAAACAAGTCCTCGACGACGTCTTTCATGACATGCCAGACTCCATAGGTTGTACTAATCTAGTGAAACACCGCATCATAACAAATTCTCAACCCATCAAACAGCGCTACTACCCAGTTAGCCCGGTAGTGCAAAAACACATTGACAATGAGCTGGATAATTTACTTCGTCAGAATATCGTTGAACCATCTCAGTCGCCCTGGGCCTCACCTATAATCCTTATCAAGAAAAAAAGACAATTCTTACAGATTCTGCGTAGATTTTCGCAAAATAAACAAAGTTACCACACATGATGCTTACCCCCCTTCCACAGGTCACTGCCACTCTTGACAAGCTTCGTAACGCAAAATATCTCACCAGCATTGACATAAAATCGGCCTTTTATCAAATTCCATTAGAAGAAGAATCCAAACAATTCACAGCATTCACTGTACCTAATAGAGGTCTCTTTCAATTCACTCGCTTACCCTTTGGACTTTCTAATTCCCCTAGCACATGGCAGCGCTTTATAGATAAAGTAATTGCGCATGATCTCGAGCCTTTTGTGTTCGTTTATATGGACGACATAATTATATTATCCCAAGAATTTGACAAACACCTTTCACTCATTACTGAAGTTATTAACCGTCTAAAATCAGCCGGCTTAACAATTAATAGAGACAAATGTATCTTCTGCAGACACGAACTTAAATACCTTGGCTACGTGATTAACGAAAACGGTTTACACGTCGACCACGATAAAGTCAGCGCTATATTAAACATACCTCCACCCATTAATGTAAAACAATTGCGCCGCTATCTAGGTATGGCAGGATGGTATAGACGGTTTATACCGAATTTCGCAACCGTTGCTGCTCCACTCACTAACCTAACAAAAAAGAAAGTAAAATTTGAATGGTCGGAAGACGCGCACAATTCGTTCAAACTGATAAAAGAATATTTAGTATCGGCACCAGTATTAACCTGCCCTGACTTCGAACTACCCTTTACCATACAATGCGATGCTTCCAACTTCGGACTAGGCGCAGTTCTAACACAAACTCATCCAGATGGCGAGAAAGTAGTCGCCTTTATTAGTCGCTCTCTATCAAGAAATGAGAAAAACTTTAGTATCACCGAAAAAGAATGCCTCGCCGTACTCTGGGCAATCGAACGCTTTCGTTGTTATATCGAAGGCGCAAAATTTACCGTTATCACAGACCATCACAGTTTAATTTGGCTTAGTAATCTTAAAGACCCTCGGGGACGCTTAAGCAGATGGTCAGTAGCCTTGCAACAATATACCTTTACAATTATCCATAGAAAAGGCAAAGACAATGTAGTTCCGGATTGTCTATCACGTTCGGTCCCAATCATCGAAGCCATCGATCAAAACCCGGACACACAAATGGGTAATGACAAATGGTATACGACTCTAAAAAATTCTATTGCCAAAAACCCTACAAAATTTTCTCAATGGAGAATGTCAGGCGACGCGATATATAAATACTTACCCGGTAAATATCCCAATCTTGTGGAACCGGAAATCGACTTTTGGAAAAAGGTAATCCCTAAACCCCAAAGAACACAATTAATTTTTTCAGCTCACAATACTCCAACTTCAGGTCACCTTGGAATCTTCAAAACCTTCCATAAATTAAAAATTTATACTATTGGCCAAAATGCACGCGGATGTGGCTCGCTACATCAGAAACTGCGAAACGTGCGCTAAACACAAACCTGAAAACAAACCTCCCGCTGGATTCATGACAGGTAGGACTTACGTAAATAAGCCTTGGGAACTAATCTCAGCCGATATCGTGGGTCCACTCCCAAAATCAGATGGATATAACTACATACTCGTTGTGGTAGATTATTTTTCTAAGTTTCCCTTATTTTTTCCTCTAAGAACAGCTACCGCTTCAGCTATTGCGAAACTAATTGAAAACAATGTTTTATTACTCTTTGGCGTCCCATCATCCATAATAGTAGATAATGGCCCCCAATTTAGATCACGTCAGTTTACCAACATCATGAACGATTATCACGTAAAGATCAGATACACGTCATATTATCACGCTCAGGCTAACCCGTCAGAAAGGACAAACAAAATATTAAAAACTGCCATTTCGTGTTTCGTTGAAGATAACCAACGAAAATGGAACGCATTGTTACCTAAGGTTGCCGCTGCAATTCGCTCGTCAAAACATGAGATCACCAACAATTCCCCATATTTTATTAATTTCGGTTGTGAAATGAACTTAGATGGAACTACTTCTAAATTCAAAGACAACCTCGAAGATGTTCAAGTCGATCGTCACTCAACGTCCAGTAATCGCATTGCCGGATTTAAAGAACTGTTCGCTGATGTAAAGAAACTTTTGACCAAAGCATCAATTAAAATGTCTTCTACCTATAACCTAAGACGCCGAGATGTACAATACATAGTCGGCCAACCGGTATTTAAAAGAAACTTTATGTTATCAGACGCATCCAAACATTACACAGCTAAACTGGCCCCAAATATGTTGGTCCATTCTTTATAAGCAAACGCTTAAATCCTTGGAATTATGAACTCAAGGATAAACATGGAGTATACAAGGGGAACTATAATGTCAAAGATCTAAAACCCTATCTTATTGATGACCCCAATTAGACGGAAGTCTACCAGCCTTCATTTTGCATTTTTAGTTAGAATTAGTTTGTTAGTTAGTAAGTTATTCACCACTACTTCTCAAGTTGCCACCTATCCGGCGTTTCGCAAAAAAAAAAAAAAAAAAAAAATTGTCCCAAATTTTTTTTTCCCTGGCAGACCGGGATATTTGCAACAGTCTTTTTCTCGATTTTCTCAGCTGTGGGATACAATTTTAGTTTCACCGGTCATATTTAATAGAATATGTAAATATCATTAATTAGTTTAGGATTTAGAAATAATAAACAACATAATTGTCCATTCTTTAATCATAATTTCAATAATCAAACAGTAAATACAAATCACCCCAGCAATGTGTGTTGCCTACACTCTTCTTCAATTTTGTAAATTAGTAAATATTTGAAAGATCAATCCAAAAGGTCACAACTTTCCAGCCTTATCATTTTGTTAAAAATTCCTGAGTTTCTGATAAATCATTTTGCTTTATAAAATTCAGTTTTGTTCTGCACTGGGTTGTTTAAAGACTAAATTTTATTGAAAGTCTTCCGTTAAGGGATAATTAACAACCAGTGTAATTATTACGGTTGTTATAATCGAATTATTTTTGGAATCGGTATTCAACCGTTACCCTTTGGGGGAATAAAAAAAGAACAGATTGCACATATAATTAGTATATGTCTGTATCTTGTATATAGTTGTTAAACTTAAAATAATCATATAACTTCTATTCTTCGCACTGATTAATTAAGCTAGGTAAGACATTAATTTTGCATCATTATATAACATACTTAAGGAAATCTTTTAGCTAGAAAATCTTGTTATATTGGATATAGTAATTGACCTCCGAGTACTCATAGTATTTCTATTCGTCTTATATATTAGTCAAGCTATAACAGCTAGGTAAGACATTAAATTTTCACAATTATATACCATATTTACGGAAACTTTTAGCTTTAAAATGGTGGTTGTAAAGTTTACATAAACATAGTTATATTCCTAATAGTACGTTGGAGTTATTACGTCCTATCGAAAGGCACCCTCCTCGGTTCTGGACCTGAACTTTATGGCAATCAAGTCGAACATGGTAACATCCCAAGTCTTTGGCTTATTTCCTAGAAAAAAATAAGCTGCGAGAGCATTTATTTTCATAAAAAAAAGGTCAGGCTACTTTAGTTTATATCTTTTCTTACCTCTCGTACATTCAAAGTTTTAATCTTTGTAAAGATACGGTCGTGCAACTTTGAGTTACTAATGAAATTTTACTTGGAACTAGTAACCGCTTCCTGATGGTTCACTTTAACAATTACTGTAGATATGTGTATGACAGTTTTTAACGTTTACATTCATTATCAGGAAACTGTGACTAAGGTACCGAAATTATTGACGTGTGCATGTATAGGGTGCGAAACAATTACACAACATATGACCAAATTACACAGACTAGCTTACCTTGGCCAAAGTAACCCTTTACTTCTGTTACCCTGTACTCGTTGCAGTCAAATATCATTATCTAAACAAATACGCACTTCAAGTTTTAGCAATCATTAATTATATTAGAATCAAACCTACACGATTGGATCTAAGTATTCACCTTTGTGACTTCCCTTATGGAAGCCAGTTGTTGCACTCTATAAGAAGATTGTTGAGTCAATTAGATTAATCCATAGCTTATAAAGTAACCTAATACCTAATTATTCAGGTCTTGATTAGTGTGTGGTTAAGTTCAGAACGATTGTTCTTTAGTGCCTTGAAATTCAGGTCACCCTTTTAATTGCCACCTTTAGTGGTGTACTTTAAGAATTGTGTCTTACCTACTTTTGTATATATACATATATTCATATTATAATAATAAAATCAACTTATAGCGACGTTGTCTTTATCTTGTATTTATGCTCATGGTGGAACTACTAGTTCAATTGACCTAATGAACGGTTTACTAGGTAGGTCTGGCGCCCACAAATGTTAATAGGGTTAACGTTGCAGAGCCGAACCCGCTCCGTTTCCTTCACCATCTAACGTTAGCCGAGCACACGTATCATCTCCACCTGCATAGATTTATTTGTTATCGCGCCACGATTGCCGCAAAAGCTATACGTTTTATTTCACCATAATATTAAACCTATTATTAATATATATTCTAATAATGTGTGTTTTAGAAAAAGGAAGGAATTCTACATGCATGGGTCCCACTGACACTTTCAGGATTATTTGCATACTTCATTTCACATTGCTTTTTATCAGTTTACGAGGTAATTGTAAAAATACATAAATTGTAATTGAAATGTTTTATTCACAGATGGCAATAGACACAATTTTCATTTGTTTTTGCGAAGACTGTGAAGAAAATGATGGAGTTTCAAAGCCGTATTATATGTCAAAAGATCTTATGGACTTTGTAGAAAATTCAAGTGATTCAGTATTAAAATCAAAACCAGAAGTTTGGCAAAATAAACCTTCTACAATAACATAAATTACCAATTGTAATCTAATGGGACCAATAAATTTAGTTTTTAATAAATGCTTTTATTGAGAACATTTGATTAATTCCTCACCATTGAAAAATAAGTTTAATAAAAATAAAAAATACATTTTTACGATTCTTCTTCATTGTCAATTGTGTTAAAATCTTGAGGAATATAAATTTTATGAAAGAATTGCTCTTTATCCTGTAGGCTTGCCCAACGACTAGCAATTTTAAAATTTAAACTTTTTCTGAAAGCCATACAGTGTATATGAGACAATTTTTCATATTTTATACGACTAAAACCTAACTCAGCTAAAATATATCTCCAAGATTTCATTATTTTTGCATTAGCCCCTACATGCTTAGAATCAGGAGTAATTATTATTAACAGACCTTCAACAGTAAGTAAATCATACGCTTTTTTACAACATGTTAATCTTTGTTCAGTGCTTGGCAAATATTCCAGGAATAAACTAAACACAATTACATTAAAAGAGCATTGTTGAAATTGATATACAGTTCTATCAGAAATTTTTGAAGAATGTTCAACAATGTCCACATTTAAAAAATCACAATAAAGCACATCTGTATTAGCTGGTGCTATATCAATAGCAGTAACATCAAAACATGCAAATGAATTAAATGGATTATAACAACTACCAACATCTAACAGTTTAAGTTTATTATAAGTACATGTTTCGACTCCTACATTTAAACTAATTTTTGATGCAATTTCTTGCTCACGAACACGCTGTCGTAACATTTCATTGTTGAAAAAATAAATGTTGCAGTAATTGTATATCCAATTAATCCTAGAGAAGGCAGTTGCATTTTCTTTTTTACAACTTTCTTCCCAATGATTGCTTGCTAATTCTTTCATAGCAATAGCATATTCTTCTAAAATTCGTTTATTCAAGCAATGTTCATCCCATGCTTTATCTACACCTAATTTTCTAGAATTACTTCTTAAATTTTCATGAATTTTTTTAATGAAATTGGAAAGTTCAAGTTGCTGTTCAGTTGCCATATCATTTTTAAAGTAAATTATTATTATTTAATACTTTTAAACCCAAATTTTATAGGTTATGTGACACAATACGCATCTTTATACGTGCTTAAAAAATCCAGAGCGATCTCATTTACTGCGCTTGCTGTTGGCGCCAATGACGATTATGGTTAATCGTCATTGGTTGTCACTTTTAACACAGTCATTGGCGTAGTTACCTAACCCTCTACTGCCTAGCTTTTTAAATTGAAAAAAATATTTTTCAATAAATTTAATACTGAACATGGGAAAATAATATAAAAAAATGTTTTTTGTTAATGTATTTATTATATACAAAAATATGCGTGTTACATATATGATACACTGGGTATACATGTTTATAATATGGAAATATTACCTTTCACAGACCATGTTACACATTTGCTACATATTTCTGTATGTAATTTGTATGTGAAATTTAGTAAAGCAATTAAGATTTTTATTTAAACATAAATTGACATGACCTTTCTCACACATAATATATGAGAAACCTTTGCAATTGGGATTTCTATTTTGTAATATAGGTCAGTGTCCAACTTGATCTCTTCGAACAGTTGTTAAAGGTATTGGAACAGAAGTTTCTTTTTGTTTGCTTTTTCAAAATCTCACGATCCACACTTGTGGGTCTACCATGTTTGTTGGTTTTTTTTTCATTCCAGCATTACACAACATAAATTCGCAGTATTAAAATTTTATTTTCGCCACGTTCCCGGTAGGATCTTCGATACAGAAACTAAGAATTTACCATTATGACATCTAGTAAATGGTAGAAAATTTTAAAATACCATTTTTTTGAACGTATCATTAGATATTATGTTGTACCTGCCGATCAAACTATCTGTTAAATCGACGAAGTAAAAGAAATGCAGTTTGCTACATTTACCCAGTGGCAATTAGTTCGTATGGCAAAACATCTTTATGTTAAGTGAAATTGTGATCGTAGCTGCAATTTTAAAGAAATTATTTAATATTTAGTTTTTGACGACATACGGTTAGAAGGTAAGAACATTTTTGAATTTTATAACTTAAATATCATTTGCTGTTGACTCTTTAAATTTATATTATGTGATAGCTACGGCAATTTTCTATACATGCCACGTTGTTTGAAAAGACTAGGTTATTTTATTTACGATATATTTAAATTTAATGGCGGGTAACCTTAATAGGCAAGATGACACATTACCATGCCGCCTTGCCCACGTCTTAGTTTTAATGCGGTTTATAGCGGTGTATCGCTATCAACGAAGGAGTAATAGGGGAAGTTGGTTAGAAGAAGATATGGAAAGAGCCATAACAGCTGTTAATAAAAAAGAAATGGAAACACTTAAAGCAAGTAAAGTGTTTAATGTTCCACAAACTACTCTTAGACGTTGTTTTAACAGATACCAATAAGGTATCTAAGGGAACTAAAAAACATTTAGGTAGACATCAATTTACATTCACAACAGATCAAGAAAAAGATATAGCCAAACATATTCTGGATCTTGAATCACGGTTTTTTGGGATGACTGCAAAAGAGCACTAGTTCTTGTTTATCAATTCGCTGAAAAAGCAGGCATTCCGCATCAGTTTTCTAAGACAAAAAAGATGGCAGGAAAGGATTGGCTTCGAGCGTTTCAGTTGCGAAATCCTACAGTATCCCTACGGCTTCCAGAAGCTACTTCTATACCTCGTGCCTCAGCATTTAATAAGCCACAGGTTCAAAAATATTTTGCAAAACTTAGCGAAATTCTAGATAAAGAAAAGATTGATAAGACCATGATATATAACATGGATGAATCTGCGTTATCAACTGTGCAAAAGCCACAAAAAATTTTAGCTACAAAAGGGAAGAAGCAGGTTGGGATGATAACTAGTGCAGAGAGAGGTACACATTCAACTGTTGTTTGTTGTATGAGTACAGGAGGAACTTTTGTTCCTCCTGCACTAATATTTCCACGAAAGAAATATAATATTGTACGATAATGCACCTACAGGAACTTTTGTCTCTGTACAATGAGTCAGGGTATATGACAGGAGAATTGTTCCTGAAATGGATCAAATATTTTATTGAGCATGTACGACCAACACCTGAGAAAAAACCGTTATTAATTCTCGTTGGGCATAGTAGCCACAAAGCTTTTGAGCAAGAATTTGCAAAAAAAAATTCAGTAGTTTTATTTTGTATGCCAGCACATTGCACTCACCGGTTACAACCATTGGACGTAGCGTTCTTCGGTCCTCTTGGAACATACTATGACCAGGAAGTAACGAAATGGATGAAGGAGAACCCAGCACGTCCCGTCACAATATATCAAGTGGCACTCCTCTTTCATGCAGCATACAAGAAAACAGCCACATACGTCATAGCAAAATCTGGTTTTGAGAAGACTGACATAGTGCCTCTAAACCCTGAGGTATTTCCTGACCATTTGTTCTTGCCTAGTACAGTTACCGACAATCCACTAGGAGAGGGATCTCTGATAACCAAAGCCACATCATCAGCTCAAGCTACGACTGAAATAAATACTAGACAGTCAACCACAGAATATACAAACAATTCAAAAGCTTCTACACCCAAAACTTATTTGAACAACAGTGACGAACAGTTTAATACTTCAAACCACGAACTTTTAGTGATATTGTCTCCAATGCCTCATCAAAATGAAACCAAAACAAAACGACAAAGATCTAAGACAAAATACCAAGATGTATTAACCGAGAATCCATTTTTTGAAGAACTACGTCAAAAAAAATGAGCAGCTGTCCAACAAAAGCAAGGCAATTCGAAACTGTAGAAGAGAGGCGGTTAAACGAAAAGTGATAATCGAGAGTTCGTCGGAAGGCGATTTTTCTGATGATGATGACGATTGCGCTTGTCTTTATTGCAACGAACTTTTTAGTTTATTGAAGGCCAAGGAAGGATGGTTACGATGCCAGCAATTCAATAAGTGGGCTCATTCTGAATGTGCCGGGTTACCGAAGAGAACAAAACGGTTTGTGTGTGAACTCTGCAAATAAATGGTATTTTTACATGCTTATCTGCATAATAAACTACTCATATGTTCATTTACTTATATAATTATTTGTACATGCCATTTTGCCCAACACGGTTGGGCAAGATGACATAACTACACTTTATATAAAATAATGTATTATATGACCAATATGTTTTATTTCTTTAGTTTGGAATTTATAAAAACATAAAGTAATAATTGAAGTTTCATTTGGAATAAAGCTATTAATCAATAGTTCATTTTTTAAGTAGGTATATTAAGGCAACATAAATGCATGCCATCTTGTCCACCTTTCCCCTATATTCCTCAGATGTACCACGATCCACTTTTAGCTCATCTTCTCCTGGCAATGGAAGTTGGTAATTCTTTCCTTTGGACTGTGCCAATCGAGTAAATTCCATTTTTTGCCAAGTATACGACTAAAAGAATACTGGTATAATAATTGTCAAAATAAACGTGGTAATTCATATTTCTTGGAACATTTCGTAATACTTACTACGTTTTCACTTGCACTGATGTCCGGAACATTTTCAAGTCTCCCAGAAATGGCATCCTCTCGTCCAGTGTATATTTCAAAATCATACATGTAACCCGAAACTCCACTGAATATATAAAATTTTTCGAAAGGTATCTTTCGAAAATGTTTTCTCCAATTCTCAATTAGTGGTCAAACTTTGTGCATTCTATCTTGATTTTCATCTTCCTTTCGAAAATCCGCATTATTTTTGAAATGCAAAAAGTCTAATTTTTTCAAATGTTTCTTGTCATAGTATCAATAATTTTTAGATAACCAATATGTGACCAGTAGCTGGCATATAAATAATTGACATATAATAAATTTCAATATATTGTTTCACATCTTTAGCATTTATATTTATAGGTTATCCAGTAGGTATCCTTTTGAAATGCATATAAAATATTCTGCTCTACAATAGTATCAATTATATCACCTGACAGAAAATATATGAAGAAACCATATAGTGCGGTGAGGAACGATAAATTATCTGGTAATGTCGCAGATCCCTTTACGTTTTGTTTCCTTTCTTCCGTAAGTTTTTCTTGAGGCTTTGAAGGAGCTGAAACAAGATTTGGTGAAGAATCTGAATCTTCTGCTGATTCGTTCTCATTGCACAATTCATAAGGTTGCAGATATTCAAGTTCTTTATTTGCACGATTCTCATTAATGATGCCATCTTCGCATTAAATCGGTATATATGTAGCATATATACTACACGGAGCAGTAAAGGGCTAAAGATTGAAGAGAAAGAAACAAAAACCGTATCCGAGGCGTGTCTAAACTACAAGCATTATACACGTATTATAAGTAGCAGTGGTTTGCTTCTGGAACACGACGCATAGAGCAAAAAATTAAGAAACAAAGCAACACTAAAGACTCCCCGGGGGAATATGACATTAAATAGCTATTTGTTTTATTAGTACAAAAAATGGCAACTTTCCGGACGAGGAATATAGTTTCTGAACGACGCAAAGCGGAGCCCACGAATCTTCCGAAGTTCCGAAAACGCATTTTTTGAACGAATAAAACATAAAATTGTTGTCTCCAATCACTTTTACCTTTACGAGGATGATTTAACCGGACGTGTGACTCGAAAAGATGAATTAGAGCATTAAACTCTTTTTTATTTTTTAACATAATCTATTTGCACATCAACACACTTGGACAAGCGACGCTGAAGTACCATTATACCTGGTTTATAGAGAACTGCTTCAAAGCTGTCAAAACATTGCTCCGTTACAGCAACTACTTTTACTACCGTTTTTAATTGCTTTCCAACATGGAAAAGTTTGAGCTTTGGGAATAAGTGAAAGTCACTCGGAGCAAGATCTGGCGAGTAAAGGGGGAGTGGGATAATCTAGAAGCAAGGTTGTTGTAATTTTTCACTAACAATGCAACTGGTATGGGAAGGTGCATTATCATAACAAAAAAGCATCCTTTTTCGAGAACCATTCCGTTTTTTCAGCAATTGCTGCTTTCAGTTGGTTCAAAAGTGCAGCATAATATGCTCCGCTGATGGTTGGCCATTTGCGAGATATTCGAAGAAAAGCATCTCTTTCAAATCGCAAAAAATCGTAACCATTAGCTTTCCGGTCGATGAAAACGACTTCACTACCTTTGACGGACGACTGCCATGTTTCACTGTTAAGAATGGCGTTTTGATTCAGAGATGTAGTGATAAATCTAAATTTCATCAACCGTAACAAAGACGCGCAGAAAATCAACCTGATTGTTGTTAAATACCTTCAAACAGTCGCTCAATGTTCGCAGTTTTCCTCGTTTTTGACCAGGATTCAGCAATCGAAGCACCCATTTTGCTGACAACTTAAACATGCCCAATTCTACATGCAAAATGTGATATATGCCCTCAGTTGATACGCCTACGATTCCGGCTATTTCGTCAAGTTTTATTCTTCTTTTCTTCACAACAATGTCATGCACTTGATCGATTGTTTCCGGGCTTGTTATCGTTTTTTATGGTCCTGGTCGTTCATAATCTTCAATGCTCAAATCACCACGTTCAAATTGTGCAACCTAGCGACAACTCGTTGCTTTAGGAGGGGCATTATCACTCAACGTTTCTTGCATAACGGCCAAAATTTAAATTATGCTTAGCTTTTGAAAAAACAGGTATTGAATCGAACGACGCATGGCCTATTTTATGATTTTTCATTTAAGCGTCATCTTTAAATCGTTGTAATTTCTTAACCAAAGCTCACAGATCAACTAAACTTCATGTCAGTATAACAAAGACGGCGGAACTCGAAAATAAATTTATTCACTAGAGGGCACTAGTAGTTGGGTCTGACGTCCAGTCAAATCATTTTCGTATATTCAGACCAGTAGTGGTAAACGATCTGAAGTGATCGTGGTGCCTAAAAAGCAGTCACGATCGAAATAGTGTGGCGTGGGTTCGGAAATAAGGATGTGATCTATTATTGAGGTACCTAGATGTTCGAAATATGTAGGCTGTGTTAGGGATTCGCAAAAGCGGCAACTGTAACAGAGCTGATGATAGCCTGATACTGTTGCCATTGCTTATGGAGTCACCGAATTGGGTGTGACGGGCATTGAAATCACCTAAGATGACAGCATTAGGGAGCCTGGAGGCGTAAATTAAGAGGTCATCGGATAGTGTATTGTGTCCGGGCGGGTTTTCGTGTAAAAAGTTTTAAGTAGGGAGCGCTTCCGATAAACGTCCCTGGCATTATCTGTCCCTGTTAGGATATCCATTTTGGAGTGATTTAAGGATTGGGTTCTCGGGTTACGGAGACCACTGTCCGCGTGCCGGATACGCAAGGGCCGGTACTCCGTTGGAAGTAGGATCGGGATAGCGAGTCTAGGACACGAATGATCCCATGTCGCCGGTCGAAAAAAATATCGAAAAGGGTGTTTTTAATTGAAAGGAGATCGGTGTCGGGTATGGGTTTGAGGTGTGCGGTGTCTTCCGAGCGGGATTCTTCAGAAGACAGGATATGTTCCAGGGTTGTCATCCTCGACCGGGAACTGAGAGGTTTCCGCCGCTTCCGACACGTAAAAGAGTAGGAAGAGTGTTTCCCCGTTGTTGTTACAAATTGGGTTAGCGAGGGATTTGCAGGAAGAGAATCTCCGACTTTCGCCACAGTTGGGGCAACGGATGGAGCGGGAAGGACTCCTCAACGATATGTCCCACCTTTGCAAGTAAAGTAATACTTCGTGAGCGGTTGTGGGATAAGGGAGGGTTCGCAACTGTAGCGTCGCCCGAACATGACAACGCGTGCGAGGAAGTACTCCAGGGTAACTTTGGAAGGGGCGATGATGCAGACAAGGGATGTGGGTGTGTTGGTGGTCTTGGAGGTCATGTGAACGACCTTGCTCACATGTAGCAGATCGATAGCATCCCTTCGGCAAGGATGTCCTTATCTACGTAACGAATCACGCAGGAAAAGGAGTGAAGTCGAGGCTGGAAGTTGGAAGGACGAATACCGAAGGGTTGGGACAGGGTAACGGTGGGTTCGCTGAAGTGGTGTCGCAGTCTAAGCTGTGTAACGGTTCGGCAAGGAAGAGGTCTCTAAGGAGACAGGTGTGAATATGGTTGAATGTTAAGTTCAACCAGAAACGGATTGGGAGCGGGTAGGATTATGATTGGGGGAAGCGGGTGTAGAAATCACGACAGGTAAAGGTGGTTGGGCGTGTGTGGGTAACATGGCGGGTTTGTGTGTGTAGGTTTTGTGGAGGTGGTGTAGATATGTACGAGTGTGTAGATGTGGTGGAGATCGAGGTGGCGTTTGAGTGAACGGAAGCGGGTTCTTAAGGATGGCGGTGGCGAGGCAAGGGTGTGTGCATGTGTTGTTGTAGGTGGACGGGCGGCGTCGGGGGTTGGGGATACAATCGTGTGTTGCACGGTGGCGACCATGATTCACCATCATGACTGTAAAATAAACGAAAATGAGATAAGAGAAAAAAGGAGAATTGTTTTAACGTAAGGCCGGGTGTCCGCCGAGGTGTAGCCTCACACCCCTAGGGAAAAAGGATTGGAAATCAGACCCAATAGAACTGGCAGAAAACAAATGTTAAAATAAAACAATAAGTCCTGGATTCTTCTTTTATTCTTGCGTCCTTCTTGTTTTACTTGCTGTATGTTCTGCGGCTCCTGCTAGGCTGTAGCTCTTCTTATTATTATCTGTATGCAAGCAGTGACAGATCTAACTTCGAAGCGGCGAAAATCACGATGCCCGCACCGTTGAGCGTGAAACGCTAAGCTCTTTTTTTGGATTGCTTTAGAGTGTGCAATTAAACTCGCAAGAGTTCTTAAGCTTAGTAGGGACCTATGTTAACTGAGTGTTTAACTGCCCTGCACGGCCAATATATTTTTTGTTGGTATGTTCATGCTTATGGTTAATTACTTATTTAAGCTTATGTAAATCTTGTGCGTAGACTGTTCAAGAGTTCTTCTCCTATTCAGCCCTGGTCATCCTTTTCTTGTTGGTGTTGCGCTGTTTTGTGCAATTGTACAATCATGAGATGTGGTTATTTTTGGTGTTAAAAAAAAGAAAAAGATTTAGATTACTTAAATATTTGTGCTAATCGGTTTAAGTGTGCGAGTTGTTTAGTTGGGTGTAGCGTACTGCGTGTGGTTAATCCAATTCGTTTGCCGGTATCTTGCGAGGTCGTCATCGAATAGATGGGGAGATGAGGAGGGCATATGGAGTATTGCTTAGGAATTCTTTTTTCTCGGGGAGGTCGCCAAGGAGTTGTGTTAGGATCGCGGGAGGGTGTTAAATTTTAGTTTGGGTTTTTTTCATGGGAATTGAGAGAAACGGTAGTTGTAGAGAGTATTAAGGATCTCTCTGGTTAGGTTTGTGTCGCCGAAGATTCTTTTGTGTGCAGTTTTTTTTTGTAATATCTGTATCCTGTGTGTGATGTTTGGGTGTTGTAGTGAGGTCGTTAGGGTACCTCCAAGCTAACCTGTGTATGCGTCTAGGTATTCGGCGTAATTAACAAATAATTAATAAAAATATGTCGTAAAGCAAGCTGGGCTCTTTACAATTGAGATTATAATATGGGACTTTGGGCATGTGCCATAATAAAAATCAAAATAGATATTTATGCAGTTTAAGCAAATGTAACAATATACGCAATCAAAACTGTTGTGCACGCAAAATGTTGTAGACATAAGGCAGTTAATGCTGTGAGCTAAAATGCGACGAAAATGAATTAAAAGCCTCATCAATAAGTATTGAAAAGAACAGACACAACATAAGTTGCTACAGGTGTGGAAAGTCTAGTCATATGTCAAAAGTGCAGCAGTACAGTACAGTAAATAACAAATTGTTATTTTACTCAAAATTTTTAGACGGAACCCGATATAATTTTGCATTTTTGAGAAACCAATAACGGGTACGTTCTTTTTGATGATAAGGTTTCTTGTCCTAACTTTAACCGTTATGGAGTTATATCCATCTTATTCTAAAAAATGACCTTAAAAGGCCAAACTTAATAGTAGGGTGTCAAAATGTCACTATTAAGCTGTAATTTTTTTTATAATAGTGATGATAGTCAAAATCCAATAGTTTTTCAGAAAAAAAAACATACGCTGTTAAGATTATTAAGAAAATTATCGTCTACATAATTATTTGTTTCTAATCTAGACGATAATCGAATTTGAGGTTTATTATTAAAATTATTTGTCTGAAACTACTTCGAAACAATTTTTAAACGTCCTTTTTATTGTTATTGTTAAACGTTATAAATACGGTTCGCGTTGTGTGAAATGGAAGTTTACAAAACACGAAAGAATTAACATGATTTATTGTATCGGAGCGGGTGATGGTAACGCTTTTTTGGCCTCTTGAATTTATGCATTATTATGCCACAGAAAATCCCCATTTTAGAAGGGCTGTTGACAACCAACAACGGATGGTCTTTAAACGTTTGGGAGGAATCGTAGGAATATATGTAATTGGTCCTTACTTTTTTTTGATAACCGAGTAAATGGAGATACTTGTCTCAATTTTTTAATAAACATACTGCCACAATTGTTGGAAAATGTACCTTTAGTCGCTAGGCGAAGATTATGGTTGCAGCAAGATGGGGCGTCACCCCATTACAACATATGAACAAGAAGGTATTTAGATAATGAATTTGGAGTTAGGTGGATAGGTAGAGATGGAACAATTGCTTGGTCAGCTAGGTCTCCAGATATGACAAAATTGGCTTTTTTTATGTGGGGTTATGTAAAAGAAAAAGTATAACAAACTGTGCCTACAACATGTGAGGATATGGAAATCAGAATAAGGGTATTTATAGAAATTAATGAGCAAATGTTAGTGACCTTTAGTCGCTCTGTCTCGACACATGCAAGATTATGTATCTAAAAAAATTGAGCACATTGAGCATTAACTAGAATACTTATCAATTGAAAAATTATGTATCTGTTTAGGTATTCCTAATTTCTTTTTTCATTCAATTTATGAGTAATATTATTGTTTTTTTTTACGTAAATTCAATTGTACGTAGTATTTACGTTGTTTTTTTTATGTATTCTTTGTTGGCTTCTCAAAAATGCAAAATTATACCGGATGTTCCATTAAAAAATTGTGAACAAAATAACAATTTGCATAAGTCAATCACCCAGTATGTTTTCTTGAATTTTATGTCAATATTAATCCAAAATCTTTAACTAGGCATAATAAGCAATCTCTAGTCCTAGTTATAGCCCAAAATCGTAATTAGGTTTATGAGTAATAAATTTCAAAAAGTGAGCCGTTTTTCGTTCAAAATTAAAATAAGTCAGTAGGTTTTAAAATTAGACCCTTAATACTCTATACCTAAAAGCATCTACTCTTTAAGGTCTTTTCAAAAATGCAATGAAATACCGGGTGTTTTATTAAAAAAAAAAACAACTTAAGGTCACCATTGATTTTTGGACCACCCTGTACCTACATTGAAAAATATTTTTAGAATATGGTGTTCATGTTTCTCTACAAGTTTTGTATTTAAAATTTTTCTGTAATAATATAGGAGGTATGGACCACCACGCACTTAAAAACTCACCCTGTATATTAACAATACTAGACTGACATTTATGGCAATCCTATAGCATACTATGAAAATGTAAACTTTCACAACTTTAAATTTTAAAGTCACGTATTTCAGTATAGACTCTATACGTTTTATAACAATTACAGTTATCGTAAATCGAAAAATGTGAAACATTTATTTGCAAGTAGTAAAAGTATTAATAAAGAAAATTAATGAAGATCTAATAAAATAATAACAAATCCAAGAAATTTTACACTCTTTTCACTACTATTTCTATACTGTAATTGCTATATTACATTAAAAAGATGTAAGAATTTAATTTAATTTTAACTATGTAGGTTAAATCATTGCAATGCAGTAATGACTACGCATATTCCATTGGTAAACCAGTTACTTCAAGGTCTACAGCATGGCCTTTCCCTATACCTGTCAATAAAACCCATAGACCTCAACTTGCAATTGTTACAAGGGGTTATTGTCTCGGCAATTACAATTATCTAGAAGATTGAGCTTCTTCACATAATAGGCTTCATGTGTGTCAGTATTTTGATCTATTTCCAGGAACACTTCCTCCCCATGTAGGAATATTTGAAGAGCAAAATCTACACGAAGCAACTGTCATCTTTAGAAGCCTTAGGACAGCCAATTGTTAATAAATGCCAGGGAATAACACCTGGAACACTCATAAATTCAAGATATTTCTAAAAGGCATGAGGTCAACCTGTGTAATCGTGAAAATAAAAAAAACAGATAAAATTAACGTTTTTTTAGAAAGTGTTTTCCCTGAAAAATATTATTAACCCATCCTGTATATGTACTTCCATGTAGTTTCCAGTTGTATTTATTAATAAAAAATGTGTTTATTATAAAAAAAAATAAGAACAAGTCACATTGCATTTCTACGATTACAACCCTAATCAGTAAAATAAATATTTTCATACTCTTTTATCAATTCAATTATTGACGGTCTAGCCATAATATTGTACTGTAGACAATCCTTAATACTCTGTACAATTTTTTTAGGAACCCAATCTAATACTGGATAATCAATTTTATGGCAAGGATCCATAATTACACTTAACTTAGCCCACATATGAGTAAGGTGTTGAAATGGAGTTTTCTGATAAATTAATTGATAAAAAATACATCCTAAAGACCATACATCAGTTTTATACTTAAGCTAAAAAATAAAGGTATCAAATTTATTCAACTAAATGTATTACTTACTTTATATTTTGGCTTTCCAAAATTAGGACTGTCTGTATTATGGCTTGGTTGGTTTATTAAAGCTTCAGGGCTAATGTAGTGAAAAGATCCCACTTGACATGTTCTAATTGCAGAGGTCATATTTTCCTGAATACAAGTTGCAATGCCAAAATCAATCAATTTTAATCTTCCATTTACAAGTAAAAAATTTTCAGGTTTCAAATCAGAATGAATAATTCCTACAAAAATTTATCATTAGTTTCAATATGAAAACTGCAATCCTGACGTATGATGGTATGTCTAAAATTAATTATTTTACATCTTTATTAATTTTAGAAAAAAAATTTTACGTTTTACTCTATTTAGTCTGTATGCTACCATATTTCAGTGTTTTAAAAGAAACCGTATGTATACAGTATAGTCTTGCTAATCCGAACTAATAGAAACCTGACCTCATTCGGATTACAGAGAAGTTCGGATTACTGGATAATGTTAAAAAACGAAATTTTTAGAATAATTTTTATTTTAGAAATATACAAACCTGAAAATAAATATATACATATTCTACTGTGCTCAGAAAAAATAAAACTATTTAAAAAACCAATAGTTTGTAATTGCAGTTTGTTTCTTCTCGTCCATTTCCTTTTAATTGCCGCTTCTCTTAATTGTTGGAGCAATACAATAGGCCATCATTTTCACATGCCCATCTTAATCAAACGTTAAAACTATCGATAGCTTCTTTATTCTTTATAAAACGTATTTCATCATTTTCGTCACTTTCTTCATCATGTTCCATATTCCGATCTTCAATAAATTCCTCAATAATTTCTGCATGCAGTTAAATTATTCTTTTCCTGATTTCCTCCATTTACCCATTCTTCTACTTCAGCTTGTAAACAGTTTTCTTCAGTAAGTTGGTTTACAAGATCGGTTATATCACTTTAACTCATACCTAATTCTTGATTTCCATTTCTATTCACAAATGTACTAGAACATAAATCTAACGCTTCTGTCATTAGTGTTCTATCATTCAACACTAATCCTTTAATGTTTCTCTCATCTATCGTCGATTTTATATCACTTATGTTCTAGCTTGGAGAGTATGAAATATGCGCCCGTTGAGTACGGACGTGTATACGTTACGCTCTTAAGAATAAATCATTTTTAAGGTGCTAATTTAGTTTAAATAATTGCCATAACCAACTATATATTAACACGTTATTAAAATCTTATACTTTTCAAAATTAAAAATGCAGTGCAATAAGTGTATTCAATCATTTAAATGTGAAGAAATTCTGTGTTTGTGTTTTTGTTTCATGTGTCTATCTTGGGAGTGAAACATGTACGTGTTAAATGCGGCAAATTCGAAATATTAAGCAATTAAATAGTGCACGGAGACGTGAAATAAATTGAGCATATAAATGCGGGAACCGCTAACATGTTAATAAAAAATCGTAAGTAATCAAGCAAGCAGATTATCAAGGTAACACACGGTACAAAACATGCGCGGTTTAAAGTGACTAGGTTTGTACAGAGCCATTTGCATGAAACCGCGAACGTAATCTAATAATAGGTATGTTACAATAAAAAAAAACGTACTGATAAAAATTCATCTTATTAAAAAATTGGAAGGAAAATGTCTGTATGACAATACTTTAGGATCATAAATTCCAAAAGATACGGTAAGTCCAAACATTTTACAAGTTAAGCTTAATCCCCTGTAGGGGGCATAGGTAAAGAAACTTTTTTTTTTCTGTTGGCATATTGACACAAATAATATACGTGGAAGTGTAAATTCAAGGTACCGCTTGCAGATTAGCTGGTAAGTATTTCGAAAAATTTTTTTTATTGCAAATTCAAAACTTAATCTAACTTTTGTTTTTCGTACTATATTTATCTTTGACAGAAAATTCAAAATTTAATCTAACTTTTACCTTTGTTGCTATATTTAATCTTAATTATAATTAATTATTCCTAAAAGTAGGCAATTAAAGGAGGGAGGGCTAACATGGTCATTATCGTTATTTATTATTACTCTTCAACTAAATAAAAGTGAAATTTAAAAAATAGCAACGTTACGTTACCACAATTCACGACAATAATAAAACAGATTTGATTAGTTTAAAATGGCAATAATATGCAAGTTGAAACATAAATTATAAACCAAAATAAACAAATTATTTTAATCTTAATGTCAACAGCCTCGAAACTAATAATAAACAGATTGGAGTACTATACGTATAACCTATGCACGATCTTTTTTTAATTAGGTTAATCAATATTCAGTTTTGTTTTAAATGCAGTTACTTTACTCTACAATACTATAAATCCCCTTTCTATAACAATACGCAAACATAACCATTATCATAAGAATTTGTTTTATTAGCGGCAATGATAAAAATAAATAACAGCAAGTAATGCGCGGATCGGGCCGCTTTTTGGTTGTATCGAGAGTATGTTTAGGGCAAAACTTGGTCTGGAAAAGGAAAGCAAACGTAATGCGAACGTCCAGAATTAGGATAGACAAACTAGTACATAATAATGCGAGAACGAAATACGCAGATGCTGTGAGTAAAGTGTTGAATGCGAATGAAACAGTGCGGACAAAAAAAAAAACACACTGACGTTGAAAGTGAATGGATACGCTTGAAAAACTGTGTTGTCAATTGTGCCGTGCGGATATGCGGAAGAGTGACTGTAGGTAAACAGAAAAAATGTGTGTGATGGAATATGAAACGGTAAAAAAGGCAGTATGTAAGAAGAAAGATGCGTATAAGGCTATGGTTGCTGCAAAAAATGAGACAGAAAAAGTGATAGATGAGGTATACAGATTAAGAAACCAAGAATCGTAGGAGGCAGTGACAGTAAAGAGGAAGTGATGGCTGTGGAAGGAGAGAAAATGCAGAATGATTTTGAGGGTAACAAAAAACTCTTTTGGAAATGGGTCAAAGCAACAAAACGTGACCCAAAACAGACCGCTGCAGGAGTGATGAATACGAGCAACGAAATAGTATGGGACGATTGTGAAGTGAGGAAATGCTGGCAAGAATATTTCGAAAAGCTGTACAGTAGTGAGGAAAGTAAGACTGGAGGGTTAAATAAGGCGAATGTAGAAGGAATGGTGAATGAAACTGAGGATATTGGGATAAATGAGGTAGAGAAAACGGTAGGAAGGTTGTAAAACGGCAAGGGCGCAGGCGTAGATGAAATCACTGGTGAAATGCTAAAGTATGGTGTAGCAATGCTTTAACTTAAGCCAAAGTATAATAAAAAATTAAATTGTAATAATAAGCACAATTTAATTGATAATGTGCCGCTGGCTCATCAGTAGATTGAGATAGGGAGGGTTCTAATTTAGCTCTTGATTAACCTACCTGAAATGCGTCTTGTTTCTCACCTGTTTAGTTATTTTCATTTCTTTAATTACTAAAAATGCAATGTAAAAAAAATTATAAAATATAATTAAATGAATTCTCGGGCACCATGTTATCTTTGACAGGAATAACAAAACCTATTTAATGAACATTAACTGCTTTCTAATAATAACAAAAAAATAACAATATGCAATAAAGTTTATTACCAAATTTATGGATAATAAGGAGAGAAAGAAAAAAGGTTTTTAAAGCTAAGCTTAAAAACTAAAAAATTCACTACTATATAAATACCTCTGTATAATGGTTCCAGTGTTCTTTTTGGATACGGAAATGTCAACTAGTAAGATAGCGTTTCACAACATCCTTGCGAGTCTTGTAATAACTCGATTAACTATGTGTTTGTAGAAATTTTCAATCCAATACGTATTGTATTCTTCCCATTAAAGATTATTACGAATACAAGTTCAATGAATAAAAAGAGGCGTACTTAAAAGTGAGTAATTAACAAAAAAATAATGTGGTAATGTGGAAAAAAAATAATGTGGAAAAAAAATAATGTGCCTAAAAAGCAAAGGCTTTAGCTAAAATATAATGAGAAAAAACAAACTTACCATCAAAATATGATGGCACATTATATAAAAAATTAAGTAAAAATCATTCTTATTGCTGTTAACAGTCAGCATTAACTGAATTACCAAAAGCTTTCTGAATAACTCAAGTATATATAATATTCACGCTTGCGCGAATACAATAATATAAATCCAATTTTTTAAGAAAGGGAACTAAAACTATTTATGTAATATTACACCCAAAAGATTTGTTCTAGAAAATGCAATTTAAGTTGCCAGTTTTCAATTCTACATAATAATAATTAAAACTTTTCTAATATTATGCCAAATAAATTAATGATTTTAGATTAACGTATTTTTTTTGTACAACCACAAAAAAAAGGTTGTTACAATGGGGATGCAAAGCTTATACCACGATTGTGTGAATTATTCAATGTATGCCTTATGTGTGGAAAATTGCCGAGGGATTGGAAGAGCGCTATCATTGTACCACGGTATAAAGGTAAGGGGAACAAGAGTGATTGCAAGAACTACAGAGGAATAAGCTTGCTCAGCGTACCTGGTAAGGTATTTGGAAGAATACTGTTTGATAGAGTACGAGAAACTACACAAACTAAAATTTAGGATGTGAACGGTGGCTTCATGCTAGGGAGAGGATGTGCGATCAGATGTTGCTCTCCAGCCGATGATCGAAAAGTGTTTAAATATAAAAAAGAAGCTGTACTGTGCGTTTGTAGATCTGGAAAAAGCATACGACAGAGTGAATAGGGAGAAGCTGTGGGAAATATTAAATGAATATGGCGTAAATAGAGGTCTAATAAACGGAATAAGGGCAGTATACAACGGTAGCCGGGCATGTCTTAGGGTGAGAGGAGGTGTGAATGAATACTTTAATATTGAGCAAGGAGTGCGACACGGCTGTGTGATGTCACCATGGTTGTTCAATGTATACATGGATAAACGTGTTAGGAAAGCTTATACCAATACAAATATTGTAATGGTTGGTGACGTAAATGTAGGAGTACTGGTGAATGTAAATGACGCAGTCTTATTAAGTGACAGTGCGGATGAGCTACAAGCTGCTCTAGAGAAGTTTGAAGATGAAATTGTGGAATAAGTGGATGAGTTGGTATATCCGGGTAGAATGTTTACTGCAGATGGTACAATCGATGGCGGGGTTGGACGAAGAGTCCATGCTGGAAGGAAAGTGATTGGAAGTATGTGGACGATATTGAGAAACGAAAACATGAGCCTAGATGCAATACGAGCTATATTGACGTATTTGTCCCGTCAGCACTGTACAGAAGTGAGACATGGGTATGTCAAAAAAAGCACGAAAGAAAAAGAAATGTCGTTGGTATGAGATTCCTGAGAAGCGCATGGGGTAAAACGAGAAGGGATAAGATAAATAATCAGTGTATAATGACGGAGTGTGGCGAGGAAAATACTATGATGGATGGATATAAATATAAATGTATTACTTTGATTTGGTAACATTGAAAGAATGAGCAACGCCGTGCCTGGTAAGCCGCGTAAAACTTGTCTGAATTTAGTAGAATGTACGATAAAGGAAAGAAAGAGAAGGAGTTTTAAAAATAAAAGGGCATGTCAGAGGCAATGTATGAATCTTGCGGAAGCTAGGGAGATATGCAGAGATAGGAAAGCATGGAGAAAGATTGTTAATGAAAAATAAATAAGAGGCAGGGATTGTTTTGCCTACATCGCAAGGGGGAATAACGTGAAGGTTATGTTATTATGTATGTTAGTTAATGGTAAATCATCTTTGTCGTCGAACTGCTTCTTCGTCGTTCCATAAATTATACCAGGATCATTTAATAAAGGTGGAAGTAACCCTTTGCCAATCTTCATCTAGGAGGGACATAACGTATTTTAAATGTATTTTCTTTAAAACCTGGAGTACTTCTTCTTCTGATTCGACAATTTGCTTTAAAGGTTTCTTTCCATAATTTAGTTTTATAGCCCGAATAACATTTAGGTCCATCGGTTGTAATAACGGCGTACAATTTGGAGGAAGCTACAACATCGAAATCTGTCATCACTTATTAAATCACTTTCATTAGGATGTCTCGGAGTATTGTGTAAGTAAAAAAGTTTTTCTGGGCACCGATCTCACCGATACCAAAAACTCATTATGAAACAGTTTTCTAAAAATATACTTTGTTACCCACGATTTCTTTTGTCCCTTGTAGAAAATAGGCAGTTTACAGTTTTTAAATGCAGGCGGCTTTGCCGCTCTTCCTAACACCATCAATTGTAATTTTTTACCTGACACATTTGTACAAGGCATGAAAGTTACTCTCTCTTTACCTAATTTTCTGCCTGGAGCCGAATGTTCAGCGCTGTGTGCGCAAGTTTTATTAGGTAAAACTCTCCAAAACAATCCACTTTGGTGTGCATTATAAACTTGATTACAAGTCAAATTCAAATTTTTCTTAGAAACCTCTCTTGCATCACTGGATAACTTTTCTCCGCTGACAGTCAACTGATGAATTCCATGACGCCTTTAAATTCTTCTAACCAACCAATTGCTGGCATTAAAATTATTTTTGTCTATTTTTTTATAAAAAAAAATTAACTTTTTCACAGATTATTTCGCCAGATATTGGCGCTCCTTTGGCGCGTTCCTGAAGGAACCAAGCACCCAAGGCGTTCTCCATAGCAGGATTTTTACTAGATTTAAGGGTCTTGCTTTGATCCGAACCTTTATCCGTGGTAGCTATAAAATCCATAATTTTACTTTTATTTTTTTAATACACTAATTTTTAAATTTTTAAACACTTAATAAACATTTAATTTTTTAAAACACTGTCGCTTGTAACAGTTTGTTTGGTTTCCATTTAGCAGGTTTACGATTTCCATTTTTTGACTTAAAGTTAGCGTGGTGTGTTTTCGTTTTCAGGACATTTTCAATTTTTAACAAAATATTTACGGTTTTCTAAATGTAAGTGTAACTCGTCTAATTGCAACTTACTTTTGTAAGGTACACACTTGAGGTCTAAAACTCTACACATACGTGTAACTCCATTACTTTCAGAAATGCTGTGCTTAACAGGTTCCTACCAAATTTCAAGTATTTTCATAATCAAATCGAATATAAACTACAGATTTCAAATTCTTTTTTAGTTACAGGGTGTTTATATCGAGGTAAAGGTTAGTGGTTTAAATTAAGGAATCTTGAAAGCAAAATATATCATTTTACGAATTGAATAACATGCATCTTGAATAATATGCTGAATTTAATTGTTTTTCAGTTGATATAAAAATCCCATACGCCTATTTGTATAACTTTGGATAAGAATGCATTTTTTATTTTTTATGTAACATTTGTCACAAATAGTTATTCTTATAAATCTTGGGAGAATTTACAGATACTTTATTCCCATACAGTTTATCATTTTTTTAGTGATTTCAACAATCGAAACTTCACCTTTCGAGTGAAATTTATAATCGAATGATCTTTCGAAACATTACCTCACTTAGGCCAGTCTCTCATTTTTCAGGAGAACATAAGTTCTCAAGACTCGAATTGCCCGTCGGCTCGGTAAAGCCATACATAAATAATTATTATTATGATACCCTAATAAAACTGTCTTGTCAAGATGCTTGCAATTTTTTCGCCCTTGTCTTTCCCTTTTCATTTGCGTTAAGTTTAGTTTCACTGAAATCAAATTAATCGTGCAGCAAGTCGATTTCGAAACTTAAAATGAGTCCCCGTATTGGTAATAAAAAATCTATAGTTTGGGAGTTTTTTATAAAATCAACGGAACAGTCCAGTGTGGAATGTAAGAGGTGCAAGAAACGTTTTCTTTTTATTTTGTACATAATATTTTTATTAGTCATATATACTAAACCTGACATCTAATTTAAGAATTTGTTTTATTTAGAGTTGTGCTACGTATCCTTTCAAACATTAAAACTTAAATAAGAATTATTTTTAATGTTTGCTGCTGTCGAATGATTCAATAACATTTAAATAAATCGAGATGTGCGATTTTAATATTTTCAAACTAAACACGATGCAAGCAAGCATGACCCGTATGTCAGGCTATACAAAAAGTCACCCAAAGGGGAACGAATGAATGCGATGATGAGTGACGCGGCAGAGTGATAATACATGGTCTTCTGCAGATAGTGCAACTCGTCATCAGTATATAATCAGTAACCACCTGCTAGTCATCAGAAACCTTAAAATTCGTCACTGATGAATTATGCCTTGCAAATTGTCTGAACGATACATTTACATTGCAATGCAAAAATACAACACAAACGTTAAGATATGTATTTATTACATTTTAATTTGAGTAGTTACAGTAAAACCTGAGCTAGTTGGTAAGTGGTAACATGATCTGCTTAGCATTCAGTAGGTAATGGGTTCGATTCCTGTTACCATCTACCCAGTATAAGGTTTTTTTAGGGAGTGTTCCTCATACACATACAGCGGCATGATCGTACACGCACATCATGTGCGACTATTTAGAACCCTAACTCCGTTCCTTCCTACTTGTTCCTGACAGCAATCATCCTTAGCCCGACTTACTGTATGTATGTATGTTGGGAATCCATCACTGCGGCTGAAGGAGCGTGGAAAGCTTAAGTTCAAACACGTTGTGGATTTCGTTTTCAAACAGTAATATCGTTTACAGTACTACTTATTAACCTGTTATTGGTACAATACAGCTTTAACAAAATCATAATTAGTTATTGCATTACAGTATAATTGCAATATTTGTCATTGCATAAACTTTTCTGCATCCGTTTGCCGTATCTGATAACATGCTCGCTAATACTTTGAATTTTTGTACAGTGTGTCTATTTAATACAACTTCAGTCGATTAAGCCTATATTATTAAAGTTAGAAAAAAATGTTTCAGAAAAAAACTGTAGACAATAGCAAAGTGTATATATTTTTCTCAGCAGGTGACCAAATTTTTCTCAAATGCAATGAAAAATAGTCACAGAAGTGTGACTAAAAAAAATAAATATTTTCCTTGCACTAGATTTAAATCAGTTTTTAGTGATGTAGGTAGTGAACCGCGAAAATTTTATTATTGCAACAAACATTTTTTAAATCGCAATTGTTACCGCGATAGAAAAGTTAATTAATCGAGTTTAACATATTTTATTAAATATTAAGTCGTTATTTGCGCATGGTTTTCGGAATACTTTATTTTTGTAACTAATATTTGGCTAAGGGTTAAAAACATGTGTTTGAAGTCGAACTAGCAGGTGTACGCTTAAAAACTGCTTTACTGAAGAGGCGTAACGAATCATTGGAAATTCTTAGGCGCACATTCTTGATGTAAAAATGTCACTAGTTTAGTACGTAATTACGTCGGTACACACTGCAATCAAAGACGTCTTTGTTTGCTACGTTGAAACTTGAAACCTAAATGTAGCGCTTGTTGCGGACGAATGCATATTTTATAATTAAGAAGTTCAATAATTAATATGAAACTATTCCAACCTAAACATAAAATGCAGTTAGTATGAAATCGGGGGAAAAGTTAGTTACAATTAGAGTGTCGACGGAGCCAGATCGATTTGGAAAATTAAATACCTTCATTGTAAACAGTTTGCCTTTAAAATAGTTCTTGCGTATATCTTTTCTTTTGAATTAGCCAACGCTAATTTGTCTTTTCTTTTGGGTGTTAGATTTAAAGTGTTTTTCAAATATTAATCTATAAATAACAGTCACCCTATTTAAAGTTAAACCGCGTATGTTAACGATTTCTGTCTGTGATCAATTCAAGTGTAAGTAGGTATTTTTATATAAATTAAATCTGGCAGCAAATGATTCTACAAGCCTATATAACGTATTAAAAATCGAGCATGCCTTCCAAAGGTATCTCATTCGCACGCGGGCTCATTAAGCTGAAATCTGATAAAATAAAAGATAGTACAAGGCTCCCTCGCTCTTGTATTTGTGTGAATTAGGATTGTTGTTTGTTGTTTATATTTATATTTGTGTAGAGGTGGGCATGTGCGAACGGGTGCAGGATACTGCACGGTTATTAATTGTCATGTGCCATGTGCAATTGCCGAATGTGTACAAACTCCCGGGTCCAGATGACCATTAAACACCTCGAATTTTATTTTTGTTTTTATTGTTGTATAGATAAATGTGTAACCTGAGAAAGGGGCACTGTATTTTTCTAACACACTCAAATTTATATATCGGTCACGATGTTATGATCAATCTATTTATAGCTTACCCCTGTAAGGCTTTGTTTTAATGAGTTTTTTTGTCAGTTTGTGAAGTTGAATTTTTTTCGTGCGAACTAATTTCTCATATGTAATTTATTGTAACTGTACGTATGTATTTTGTGTTTTAATAGTCACTAAATAATTGTGTACGTGTAAATTCCTTGTCTATTTTCTTTTGTCCTTGCATTAACCTTATTATCGCATGTGCAATTTTACTGTTGTATTTTATATGTACCGTAATTTACCTCATTGTTTTATGTGCTTATTTATTTAAAGACCGGCATGATTGGTTTTAAAGAGTCACATGTTTGGTATTACGATTTTTATTCTGATTATTTATGACACAATTATGGGTGTGACTATATGGTTTTTTTTGCGTTTATGTGTAACTAAACTGCTTTTTATTTAATTTTTTCTTTATGTTACAATTGTGTACGCACTTTAACCTGATTTAATGGTGTTTTGTTATATATTTAACCCTTTCATTGTGTTTTTTTGTGTTATTTGATTTATTAATGTACTTGTGCAATTACTTATTTATGAATAAAGCGGGTTTTATTGGTGGTTTTTTCCCGCAATAGTACCTTAATGGGTTGAACCATCATTGCGCAAAGCTCGTTAATTTTAATTTGAGTAGTTTCATTGTTTACCTGCCCCACATGATGCAACACTTAACCTAGTCCAGCCTATCACAGTCAAATAGTACAACGAACCTACCACTAGACGGCCAATTCGTTTGAACAGATTTGAGGTTTGCGAATAATTAAATATCAAGCTTGTAAATAAATTCTAATCTTTTAGTTATTGTCAGGAACGTCCATGTAAGGCAAGCAATTAATCTGAGTAATAGTAACATTATTGTCAGTAAAGTCAAGATAAATCACTTGGCGATTGTTTTGTTCTTGAATTTGCATTAAATAAGTTCAAATGACACATTGCAAGATAGAGTACCTTCTTTTTTTTGCACCAAAAATAACCACATCTCATGATTGTAAACTATACAATTACACAAAACAGCGCAACACCAACAAGAAAAGAATGGCCAGGACTGAAGAGGAGAAGGGCTCCTGAACAGTCTACGCAAAGATCTACATAAGTTAAAATAAGTAAGTAACTAACCAATAAGCTTGATCATACTAACAAAAAAAAGCAATATTAATTACTTCTCCGCCGAAGTCCTCACGGACTTACTTCTCACCTGAAGTCCTCGCCGACTTCTTGATACCGAAGCATTTTATTGCTTTCGTCCTGAAGTAACTATTTTATTACTTCCGTCCTAAGGTCTTCACAGACCTACTTAGGCGCCGAACTACCTGTCCTGAAGTAAATATTTTACTTACTTCTTTGCCGAAATCCCCCTGCTTTCGTTCCTGATTTCTATTCCGACCTAGTGGGAATCAGAAGTCGTTATTACTACCTGACGACCCATTCTGGGGTAAGTCATAAATTTTCTATCATAATTACCACACCAGGTTTCCGTTATAATGATTTCTTTTCTGCCATGGCAGATTATTAATTAATATCATCTGCAAAACACGGCAATACCTGTACACTAACACTTACTCGGGCGTATGGCCAGCGTAAACAAACATCTTATTACACAAAATCCTCCTCTTCGCTTTTATGCGTATGCCTGGTAGGATGTTCAAAGAGACAGGGCAGTTATACGTATAAACTGAAAAATTTACAAGTCTGTCGCAAAACGTTTATTAATACTCCGTTGTGATGCAATTACGAAACATTCAATTTCATTCCATTTCAATAGAATAAGTAAAACACATTTAAAAGTTAAACTAGTTAAATTACTTAATATGCAAATATGCAATAACAATTATTACAATATAAATAGACCAATGTACTAAAGGAATTGTAGTCATGCATTCTTATCAACACACTTTTCACTATTATAAATAGAAGTAACTAGGTAAAACTAGAACAGATTGTAAACATATACTAAACAGATACTATAGGTACCTGTAAGAGTAGTACTGAAACGATCTTGTCGTTAAGTACATCATTTAAAGATTTGTGCAATAAATAATCTTCTAAAACGTGAGAATAAATATTAATACCACTCTAACCTTAAACAAACACCAATTGGGGTTAAATACTACATGGCGACCCTGCCGAAGCAGAATACACCGAGATCCGAAGATTACAAGACTAAAGAATAATACCAAAAGTTATGGGACAGTCCGCCACAAAAGAAGAGGTGATCATCGCACAAGCAGGTAACAGCGGTGGTCAGTCCTCCGTGCTGGTTCTTTTAATAATTTTGTGGATGGTATGGACAAAATGCAAGAAAGTTATAGCTGGGACAATACGGGAAGAAGCCGCAAGAAGCAATGCCAGGTTAGATGCAGTTTAGAAGAAAGAGTGCATTCGCAACTTTGAATCAATCCTGACGACGCAACAGTACGATCAACAAGTGCGGTGCATAAACAACGCAAGGAACCTGAGTAAGTGACAGTGTTTAATTTTAAGATAATAATTGTATAGGCTAGATAATTTAAGAAAAAAAATTTTTTATGTCAATCACTTGGGATCAATATTTGCAAGACATTATAAGCATAAAAGACCAAATTATTAAGCAGTCAAAGCGGGCTATAAAAAAGGAAGTACCCAAAAGTGAAAAAATTAGAAAAGAAATAGGCGAACCGTTAGTACTGTTATTTAATCATTTTACTAAAAGCGTACGAAGTCAATTTGAAAAGTTAAACGATAATCAAAGGGTGGTAGTTAAAGAATTATTCTGGATCATTAGAGATAAAGTAATAAGGTCATTTCAAGCGTTACAAATAAATTATAAAATCCCTAATAGCTGCGTTAAACAAATAAATCCATTAGTACTCGAAGAAGACATTAATTGTAGTGACGAGGATTCAACTATTGAAAACATGACTTTAACTAACATTGAATTTTTTAATTTAGCTAGTAGGATTCTCCCGCAGGAATTTGACGGAAATCCGACAAAACTACGCGCATTCGTAGACGCACTTATATTATTAAATGAAAATTCAGCGGATCGTGACAATAATGCCGTAGCTTACGTTAAAACACGCTTAATAGGTAAAGCACGCGATTTAGTTACGAATGAAAATTCAATACAAGCAATACAGACGCTTCACAAATTGCTTGCGGGGTTGTTCTCTCTCAAAATTTTAACGGACACGAATTTCCAATAGCATACGCTTCACGCTCATTCACAAAAAGCGAAATTAATAAAGCTATCATTTTAAAAGAACTACTCGCAATACACTGGGCAATCAAATATTTTCGTTGCTACATTTATGGAACAAAATTTCTCATTAAAACTGATCATCGTCCTTTAATTTATTTATTTTCAATGAAAGACCCAACTTCTAAATTAACGAGAGTTCGTCTTGAACTTGAACAGTACAATTTTGACATCCAATATGTTAAAGGTCAAGACAATGTTTGCGCTGACGCATTGTCTAGGATTAGTATAGACGATTTAAAAAATATGCACAACAATGCGACACAAATACTCGCTATAACTAGGTCAAATGCAAAACCAAACACAACTACCTCAACGAATCAACTAACGCAAAGTAAGGGTAATTCGAATAAAAACAATAAAAATGACGTTTATATAAAACCTAAAGTTTACGAAGTTATAGACAATTCCGAGACACTTAAATTTCCATTAGTAAAATTCGAAGTTAACGATGCATCATTAAAAATGACAATCATGAGTAAAAGAAAATTATGCGCACAAAACGAAATCTCAATTACCAACGATGATAATTCTGCACTAGAGCAATTATTATTTAAGCTAGACAGTATGGCTGGTGATTGTAAATTTCAAAAAGTTAAAATAAACCTAGGTGATAATATATTTAAAAAATACTCTATTAATACATTTAAGGATGTAGTAGAAAAGTGAAAAGAAAAACAACTATTGTTTTATGTAATAAAAAAAAACTTATAACAAATAAAAATGAGAAATTGAAACTTATAGAACAATTTCACGATAATCCACTACTAGGAGGTCATTGCGGTCAAAAACGGTTACTGAAAAAACTAAAGTCCTGTTATTTTTGGAAACAAATGTCTCGTGACGTAGCGCTTTTTGTTAAAAAATGTCACAAATGCCAAATTAATAAAATCAAATTAAAACAACCAGAACCAATGACTATAACACCGACTCCTCAAAAGCCATTCGATATCGTATGTATTGATACGATTGGGAAACTACCAACATCAAATGATAAGGAATTACGGTATAGGTTGCAATACGCTCATAAGCGAGCGAAAGAGCACTTAGAAAAGGCTAAAATAGACCGTGCGACTGCTCATAATACCGTTTGTCGACAAAATTTGAAACTAGGTGATCTTGTTATACTAACCAATGAGGAACGACACAAATTTGATCCTTGGTACCAGGGTCCGTATTCAGTGGTTAGTGTTCAAGAACCGAATTGTACAATTAAAAATGTAGACGGAAGACAGTTGACGGTACACAAAAATCGAGTACGAAAATATATGTCAAAGTAGTATGTTAGAACATAAGTATAGTTTTAAGAGTGTGAGTAGAGATAGATAATGTACCTTAATAATGTCCTATTCTCCTTAAGAAGGGATGGATACTTGTAGTTAGTTATTTTATACCTTAGGCATATACTTGTAATTATATTATGTATTTAACTACGTAATCTTCTTAATTCAAATCAAATCTTTTCCTTTATTCGAGAATGCCCTCGCAAGTGGCCATAGCAAGGATCATTCTCCTAAAAGGGGAAGGTGTGATGCAATTACAAAACATTCAATTTCATTCCATTTCAATAGAATAAATAAAACACATTTAAAAGTTAAACTAGTTAAATTACTTAGTATGCAAATATGCAATAACAATTATTACAATATAAATAGACCAATGTACTAAAGGAATTGTAAAGTCATGCATTCTTATCAACACACTATTCACTATTATAAATAGAAGTAACTAGGTAAAACTAGAACAGATTGTAAACATATACTAAACAGATACTATAGGTACCTGTAAGAGTAGTACTGAAACGATCTTGTCGTTAAGTACATCATTTAAAGATTTGTGCAATAAATAATCTTCTAAAACATGTAAGGATAAATATTAATACCACTCTAACCTTAAACAAACACCAATTGGAGTTAAATACTACACCGTGTATTGGTTATAAAACTATCCAGTCATGGGTTGATCAAAATTAGTGTGGTATAAATTCTGACAAAGCAAGCAAAGTCAATATAAAACAGGGAGTTAAAGAACAACATAAAGTTCAGTATGAAAATTTATTAACTTGTTTGAAATAACTCTCAAAACTACCCGCACACTACTGCAGAAAAGATTCTTTAAAATTGTACCTAGAACCCTATTTCCAGTGATTAAGTAATGCCAACAATCTATATTTGACTTACACCAGCTATGCCAAATTTGGCTAGAAAAAATCCTTCATTAAAGTCTTCCATTCAAAAATGTATCAATATACTCTCTTAAAAAAGATCGATGAAACACATGTGCCTCGTTTAAATGTGGAAATATTTCAGAGGAAGATCACTTGAATCATCAAAAAAGGAAAGAAGAAGCACGGCAAGAAAAATCTAATGATACGGTTTTGAGAGAAGAAAAGAAGTGTTTAAGTTATTACACAGGATAAGCAGGCTTTAAAATTATCCCCACATCTCAATGCTGGTAAAATATATTTTAGAACAAACCTCTGTTGCCATAACTTTACAGTTTTCAATTTGGCAAGCAAAGATGTAGTTTGCTATTGGTTGTCAAAAGATCAAAACAACCAACTGGTTGCGTCAATTTTCACGTCTTGCTTTCTTGATTATCTTCAAAGTTGTTTAACTCATGAAAATACCAGTACTAATACCAATAATCGTTTGTTCAGACGGATGTCCCAACCAAAACAGAAATAACGTTCCTTCAAACGCAATATATTGACTAAAGTACCTAGAGGTGTTTCAGAAATTTCTAGAACTAGGTCACACTCAAATGGAGTGTGACGCTGTTCATAGAACGATTGATAGGAAACTGAGGAACCGTGAACTACACATTCCTAGTGATTATGCTAGCGTGTCCAAACAGGCTACAGTAAAACCCTGTCCCTACTAAGTGCAACTCTTGAAATTCGATTTTTTCAAAAATTATTCATTGCTAACTCATTTAAAGTATTCGTCAATCAGATCTGGAAAAATGGCAAATGATCCTGTAATTAACGATATCCGAGTTATAAGATATTCGCCGAATGGCCAAATTACTGTTACGTGCACAAAAGGATATTGGTAGAAATTGGTGACCAAGGTGCAGTAACAAGGAAAAGAGGAATTAGCCGGAAGCTCAGTCGGTCGGTTCAGCACTTGGATGCATGGCAGGATGATTTGGCAGGAGAAAGGAAATACATAAAGTTTAAAAAAGGGCACCACTTGATTGACTTCTTTATCGCCCTCTATCAAGAAAAGGGCTACGGCCACCTAGGACAAAAGAGACAGCTAAAAGAAAGTGGTGAACTAAGTCCACACTGAGGAGGAACTGGTTAGGAATGGAGTCGTAGATCACAGGATTAATGAAAGAACATACAATCGTTTAACACCACTTATTTAATATACCCTAACGTTAAATAGCATAAATGTTACAATAACAATCAAATGTTCATAAATATCTAACACACAAATATAATCAGAGACCATGTTTCCATGAAATAAACCACCAGCAATCAACTTACCTTTCCGACAGCACTGAAAACAAACTATAAAATTTACTTGAACTTTACCTACTCAGCCACAATGCGGTTCGGCATCTAGTGTTGACCCTAAAGAAAAATAATACCCAAAACATATATTTATAATTATCCGAAATTGACTTCTTTGTTTGTTTCCCGAAATTCAGCGAAGAGCTCTCCGTTGGATTAACTTATCAGTTTCCAATCAACCGGACGCAAATAAACCCCAAGTATCAAACAAAAATTTTTAGCACTAGATGTCTACCCTGTTGTTTACTTATGTAAGCACAAAATATTATTAAATTTAGTTAACATGAGCATTACAGAAAAATCAATAAGCATAAAGCATTTAGATAAATTTTTGAAAGAATAAACAAATATTAAAATTGTAATCCGAAAGAAAAATTATAAATGTTATACAACCCCAAAGCTAGTAAATAAATATTCCCGTTTAATTACGCAGTAATTGAAACCCCAACAGTTAGCCTAATCTTATGACATACATTGTATATTTAACTCAACGAGCAGCATTCAGTGAAACAAACAGCTGGTTGTATGTACAGTAAACACAGGTAATTCTAACCGTTTAACAGCTTCGGTTATTTATCCGAACAAAGCCAGTATACAAGAAAAGTAAATAGATAATATATAAATTCTATTGTAAAGTTAACGGTAAGTATAAGCAAAACTTGAATAACCCAATTTATCTTTTACAGGTACAAATGTATAGTATTACTCTCGATTACTAGAAAAAGGTTTAGCAATAAAGCATAAGCATTAATTTCAGGATTAAAATAATTGCGGAAACACACTAATACAAGTAGCAAGCACAGTAATGTAATGGTTAAGACTTTCAGTAAAGTACAGATAACGAGAGCCTCGTTATATAGAAAAGCGATTAAAAGTCACTCACCGTAGGTAAATTTTGTATGTATGTAACAATAATACTTATCGGAAACTAAACGTAGGTGTACTGTATATTTCTCCTGTTAAGTCGGAAGATATTAGGAGAAGGAGTAATCGTAGATGGTTTCCATTCAGGCTTGAAGACCGCTAACTAATATTTCATCCCTCGGACGAGTGATATCCAAATGTGTTGTCAGGAACGGTTTAATTATTCCTTATGGAAGCACGAAATATGTTAATCTTGAGTGAATGTGTAAAGAACCAAAAAGAACCTATATAAGATAAATGTGTTAGAATTTAAGTTGATACCCCAATTTTAAAATATGATCTTTAGCTGTAGTAACAATTTCAAAACATGTACGCATGCATTTCAAACTATGTCTTGTAAATAAGTAACGAAAGTGAGTAGCTTACCTCTTGATCGAAGCCAATGTGTAGCAGAAGCAACCAAAAAAAAATTAAAGCCGAACTAAATTCGAAGTCCCCAACAGGACTTATTTATATGGAAAAAGAATAAAACCAGCAACAGGCGCTGAGTTAAAAATTTTCTTGAACAATTCAATCCAATTTTTAGGAACACTTTTCCCAAATTTTACATGTGCTTCACACTACGCATTTTACCCAAAATGGCGTTTTACTTCTTATCTCGAAGTACCAGAAAACAAAAAAAACCCATAGCCTGATTATTTTCACCAATCCAAAATTTTAAAGTATCACGTGTTTGAAATATTTTAAATTGAAACGATTTTTACTGACAATGTTGCCGTTTTCCACCAACATACACGAGGAGTCGCAAATTAAAGACCATAAATTCATCAACCGAGTTTTACACGTATCAAATCCTTAAGTTTAGTTTTGAAGATGACTACGTGGGGTTATCTTGAAGTCCTAAAATTTTCGAACCAATTTTGGATAATCCATCACTTCTCACCGGACCATGCAAAATTAAAGAAGACAAATGACAGCATCTGCAACAATCAAAATCAGTCATTCCCAAAGAGACACACTACTTTAATGATAACCTTTTGCATTACACCAACCAAAAACGAGCGACACTTAGCGAGTGATAAATATAAAATAAGACAATCGATCCGGTATAATAGATCGATGTATAAAGTATAATAACTAAAAACATTGATAATTAAAAGCATAGCCGTAGCTCGCTTACAGTTTGTTGCGCCCGCCGTTTGTAATTAAAACTGAACAATTAAGTAAAATCAAGACAGTGTAAGTATATCAAGTAATTATTTACAAAAACCATTAAATTATGGGAAGAAAATTAGAAGCGTATTCATCTATAACAAAGGTATAAGATAGAGAAAACAAAAGAGAGCAGTTCCAGCTTGGCAACAGAGAACGTCATCAACATTGTCAGAAGGAAGCGCAAGAATTACGTCACCAGTTCGAGCAAAATGATAAACAAGTAAGATCTATTTATAGTGTACATAAACGAAACCTTGTGCGTTTTATTTATTTTTAAATTTATGTTTAAATACAAATGCTAACGAAAATATACTTCGTTGATCATTTGTAAAGGATTGTTTTTGCATGTTACTATTAAAAAATACTAACATAGAATTAGAATCATTTTTATATAATCCTGTAAACAAAACAGTCTGCATTTAGAATTTGGCTTAATTAAATGTTATCACTTCTAATTCATTTTTCTTATTCCCTGTTACACATCTTAAAAAGCTTATACAAACACTAAATATGTAAACACTGAAGAAAGCAAGTTCAATTTATTACAGAATACAGGTAATTAATAACATCAGATTGAGGATAATGTTGATGAATGATAACAATAACCATTTATTACATTACTCAGCTAGCTGGAACGTCCCGATAAAAGGAAAATGGAATTTGTTAAGCAATTATTAAAGTTCATTAACACAAACAGAAATGTGATAACAATAAAAGTAATGTTTACTTAATGAACGTTACCTTTATGAATTAAAACCACTTGGTTAAAATATTATTCTTCGTAGCCAGGTGTATGCAAGCAAGGTAATAGTTGCAGGTAATACGCCTGTTACAAAACGATCCCCAACGTGTGAACCGTCACAAAATGACCCCCAACAGCAGGGCCGACAAAAGGACCGTCACATAGTCATATTTTTGGCTATGTAATCACAAAATACTAGATGTACAGAATAATAAAAAGTGTACTAACCTTCTTTACAGTATTTATTTCTCTCTAATAATTTCATTAAGCTCTGCGGTAATATGCTGAACAAAGAGGAAGTGGACTTTTTTGTAACATTTAATCGTTTTTGCCTCGTGTATCGTAAATGTGAAAGTCTGATTTTTTTTTTAATTTATTTTCGTTGGAATATACATAACACAACAGCTCTAATATGAATATACTAGGTAAAGGTAAGATATTAAATTTTATAAAGTAAGGTTTACAAGATTCATTATACTTAATACCGGCTAAACATCGTATTATTCTTTTTTGAGCAAGAAATACTTCATGTGCCAATGTTGACGATCCCCAGAAAGAGATTCCATACAAGTTTTGAATGGACTTGAGCATAACAGAAGAAAATTAAGACATTTAGTGACGAAAAATACTTTAAATTTTTTATTTGGTAAAAGATGTAGTGTGATTTCCAGGTAAGGGATTCATCTACTTGGAAGCCCAAGAAATTTACAACGTTTTATTGTTCCAAGCTTGTTGCATTGAGTTTAAGCTGGATGTTAGTGTTATGTTTATATTGACAAGAACGAAGTAACATAAAATTTGGTTAAGTTACCTTCACATGTAACTTATTGTTAGTAAATCATTCGCTTAAATCATTTAATAAATTGTTTGCTTTATATGTTAACTCTCTTAAATTCCGGCTAGTAACTAATGCTGATGTATCATCAGCATATAAACGCAACGGGTATTTCACAGATTCTATGGTTATTGATAAATATCAGAAATAGTATTGACCCCAGTATAGATCCCTGAGGGACACTAACAGTCACAGATAAAGTTGAAGATTGGTATTGCTTCACAATGTCATTAGATTTATGTAAAATTGGAACATATTGCCTTCTTTGATCCATAAGATATGACTGAAACCACTTATTCAGGATCCCTCTAATACCTAGCCGATCTAGTTTATTTAAAAATCATGGTCAACACAATCAAAAGCTTTGGTTAGGTCACAATATATACCCGTTACAAATTGTTTTTTATTTACAGAATCCGTAACGTTATTAACAAACTATTCCATGGCAGAAATTGTAGTGTTTTGTTCGAAATCCATGTTGACTGTCAGTAATTGTTATTAATATCTAAATGGTACAATAACCTATTGAACATCGCGTACTCAAAGATCTTTGAAAACGAGGAGCTAATAGAGATAGGCTTGTAGTTTGTCATATCTGTCTGTCATTTCTTTTTGTGAATAGGAAGTACTACCATCTTTTTTAGTTCTGCGGGAAATATACCTTCATTAAATGACCTGTTTATTAGATATCTCAACGGTTTAATGAGAGATTGACAGACTTGTTTTATCAATTTACCTGGAACTTTGTCTGGCCCACAGCTATTTTTATTTTTTAATTGCGCTATTATTTTTAGTAATTCGTTCTCTGAAAAAGAAAAGGCATACCGGTCTGCACACTGGTTTTGTATTAAAGGTAAGTTTGCAATTATCCTGTGTGGTTCTTCAACAACGAATGCATTGAATTGGATTGCCACATCAATAGGGTCAACAAGTTTAGCATTAGCTATACATAAACACATATTTCTGAACTCTTTCGGATCATTAGTACATTTTGAAATTATAGACCAGGCATCTTTACTTTGGTTTTCAGCCCGTTTCTAGTTTTGACTATGATTCATTGTTTAATGCTTTTTGAAACGCTGAAATAGAATTTCTGTTATAACAGCGCTTGGCGATTGTCAAACGACACTTAGTTACTAGATCTTTATCTAGTCTGTTTTAAATGTGATATAGTTATGGTCTGATATTGTACCGGGTGGACCAATAAGCCGATCCTCCTGCCATATCTCAGGAAGTGTTTATCGTACAGCTTTGGGAAAACAATTTCCTTAGTAAAAACGGCCAAGGAAAATCGCTGGAAATAACTTTCAAGTTTCTAGCTTTACCACTAGAGGGCATAATCTTTATAGCAAAATTTAAAAACAATTTTTTTTATAAAATATGTCCAATCGTAGTAGGTATTAAATAAGTAAATTAGAATGATCCAGCACAAATTTTGTTAAATACTTTTTTCTCTATTTTTTCAATTAAAGGGTGGGGGAGAGTGGGAATGTTTGTATGAATAAATGCCTATAAGTATGGTTTGGATCAACCTATTTTAACAAAATTATTCTCATTCGAAAGGGCGCAGATGGACCAATTACATTTACTATGAAACAATTGCATTTAGTTTTAATTGTCGTAGATAGAGGGCACTTTTTAATTAAATAATACATAACACATTATAAATTCTACAATATGACACATATTAAATTTGCCGCGTTTATTTAAATGGATACTATGTTTTAACAGTCTTTACTACTAACAATAGCATTTATATCACAAAGGTGTGTGTTTGTTTCAATAAGACTGTTATACAGCTGAACATTTATGTTATAAATAAAGTTGTTTAGTATATGGCGTCGATTCCAGTAGGGCACCGTTAAAATTATTGAATTGGTATGTTTTAGAGCAGATATTATCGAGTTTAGAGAATTATCGACAATGCGCGCAGTGCAGACGCCACCAACTACTATTACATAATCGGACAGCATAAAATCATTTGTTAATTTATCTACACTTGTTACCACGGCTTCGAAGGTAGCATTCGGTTTAAATATGCACATTACTAGATACCTACTGTTTAGTGAAGAATCTAAAATTTCTGCACACCCTCTGTGGTGACTGTTTGCTAAGATCAAAATCTTGTTTTTTAATTACATTGTGAGTCACTATCACTGTAATGTCTTTTTGCTTATCAATTACTGGCAGTTTGGAATTTCTGCGTATGACTGGCACTCGATTAGATTTCACTATTTGTAGTGGATTTCCACATTATTATATATTTTTGAAAAATTATGTTTAATAAAATTAGTCTGTATATTATCCATACATCCTATGTTTTGTGCTTTTTACACAATTTAATTTAGGTTTTTAAGAAGTCGTCGTACATAATTCTGTTATTTAACACGTTAATTTTGAACTGATAAGTTCGGGTCCATTTTATATTTGTTTTGTTAGTTATGCCTTGTGTCTGCCTTCTCCAACATTTTTTCGTTGTTGCTGAATAATTTGAATTATAAAATAGTTCACCTTCTATCCTGACACATTTGGTACCAAGTTGTTTTTTCACTCGCAGAAGTAACTGCTTTTTATTTCCAGTTGTAGCCAAGTTATGTTATTTAATCAAACTAATAACCTTTAACAGCACAGGCAAAACACGTCCACTCACTTTCGTGTTCTACATATATGTACTTACTAAACTTAGTATATATGGTACATATTATATGGACTTACTAAACTTAGTAGGTACTTCTGTGATGTCCTTTGGAGTACTTGGTATAACCCTCAAGATGATTTATTTTCATATTGTGGTGAAAAAAACGCTACTAATAGGAATAGTTCATGATTCCAAATTCATGATTTCTGCAAGTTTCCCTACAAATTCCTTAGGTTTTGCTCGTATGTTATTTATGGCCTGTCAATTTAATTGTTATGTTAAGAAGATGGTTGTGATTCAACTCAAAATTTACAATGGTCTTTTCTTCGGGTGATGACTAATAGCGTAAAGTAAAAGAGTCAAAATCGCATTTTTTTTGATATTTTCAATGCATGGACCAAAAAATTACACATTATTACAAAAATCACACTATTTCTAGGGGAGTAAATTTGGTACAGTATCTATTTATAGATGAATAATCCTTTAGATTAACCAATCACGATTTAACACTGTTTTTGAATACAGAGCATCGCAAAAGTAACAGATAAGTTCTACAAAATCCTTGTTAAAAATAGCCTGTTTAGTTCACGTATCTAATAAGAATGCCCTTAAAGTTATCTGCTTTTTCAGTGACTGTGTGACCAATAAATTAAAGATGGATGTTATTAATGCTGACGAGATGATTTGCACCCGATGATTTTTCCTTAGTATAAACTATTGAAATTTAAACATACTATGCATAGTAATTGTGGTTAACGATGCGAATATTTCAAATTAAGCATGAAACTGTTCAAAATATACTGAAATTATTTGCAAATGAGAGGTAATACTAAATGTTTTAAACAAAGATAAGTTAAAATGTGACAAGTAATTCATTAGGGTGATAATCTACGAAGGAATTTTTTAAGAATGGCAATCAGACCAAACAGAACTCTGAATATTTTTGAACATTACACCATATTAACCCAGATATGCCCACCGTGCTACATGTAGTACACTTACAACTTGTTCAATCCTGTTTAAACCTGCAACCCAATACGTTCTATACTGCTTGGGGTTATTTAGTAAGATGCAGTGCATGTGAGTGGATGTAAAAGTTATCGTTTGTTACTGTATAGTGATTATTATTAGCGGCTGAAATTTGTTAAACTGTGACAATGGCAGATTATGGAATACGTTTTTCAAGGTAAGGTTTTTTTGCTAATTTTAAATTAATTAAAATTTTAGTTATATATCATATAATATATACAAAACATGTAAGATTCACGTAATGATAAAAAAATTTCACAAAATTATTTTAGAGTAACTTTTATAACCTTTATATTTTAATGTACTATAGGTAGTACAGTGGGCACTTATACAGTCACTTCATTATTGTTTTAGGGGGTTTTCTCTGAATGAGGCATTAGTAATGTTGGAAGACGATGAAGATGTAGTAGAGAATGTGGATTGCATAACCCTTTTTCCGCCAGAAAATGCTTGTGGAAATGAAACCGACGAAGATTCTGGCGCGGAAGATTTTGTCAATCTAAATAATTTACCTGGGTCGCAACATCGAGCACCGGTAGAAATTAATTTACGGAATATATCAGACAATGAAAACAATTTGAGTGACTCTAGCTTCTCATCTGAAGATGAAATGCCTCTTTCAGTTTTGAAATGTCGATTACGAACTAAAGCAACTAAACCCAAAAAAATAAAAAGAATTTATAAATGGGAAGACAATGACTTGCCACTTGACAACAATATTTTTGATGATACAGATATAGCACAAGCGAATCTCGAAAACCCTGCGGATTTATTTTTTAAAATTTTTGACGAAGAAAATTAGAGACAATTGTAATAGAGACGAATCGGTATGCACAACAAAGAAACCAGAATGTGTTGATAGAAAAGTCGGAATTGAAAGCGTTCATTAGCGTATTATTACTGAGTGGGTATATACAGATACAGATATTGGTATCCGAGGCAATATAGAGAAACAAATTAGAATTTATTCTGTCTCATCTTCATATAGCAGATAATAATACAATAGATGCAACTGACAAATATGCTAAAGTTAGGCCTTTATTTATACACCTAAATAAAAAATTCTTAGAATATAGCAAATGCGAGGAAATGCATTGCGTTGATGAAGCCATGGTTCCATACTTTGGTCGTCATGGTTGCAAACAATTTATTTATGGGAAGCCTATTTGATATGGCTATAAATTGTGGGTAGGGGCAACACGATTGGGCTGTGTTAATTGGTTCGAGCCCTACCAAGGTGCAGCTACAAATATTAGCGTTCAGTATGCTAGTTATGGAGTTGGACCATCTGTAGTTCTGGAATACGCAGATGTTTTGAGAAAAAGGTGGCCAAATAAGCAGTATATGCATTTATTTTTTGATAACTTTTTTTCTACTTTACCTTTGCTGGAACTGCTTTCCAAGAAGAACTTCAAAGCTACAGGTACTATTCGGGAAAATCGCATACCTAGCAGCCCTCTAAAGACTTCCAAGCAAATGAAAAATGATGCGAGAGGATGTTTCGACTATAAGAAAATTGAAAATAGTAACATAATTGCCGTGAAATGGCACGATAATAGTATTGTTACTTTATGTTCAAATGCCGCAGGAATTAATCCAATCCAAGAGATTGTCTCAAAAAGAAAAGAAATCCATACAGGTAAGTCCAATCGATTACCATTCTGCCCATAGATCTTGTAATTTTGAAAATGTTTTAGGTATCCCAGCCGCATTTGATTAACTTATATAATGCTAATATGGGAGGTGTTGACAGGAGTGACCAAAACATAAGTCTTTATAGAATAGCGATCAGAGGTAAAAAGTGGTATTTTCCACTCATATCACACTGCATCGATATGGCAGTACACAACTCTTGGCAGTTACATAGGCAAAAGGGGGGAGAACTAGATCAATTAAAATTTAGAAGATGAATTGCGACTACGCTATTAGTGCAAAACAAAAAACAAAACTCTTCAAAAGGTCACATGTCACGTAATGAAGGCATCAATATTCGCTTTGATCGTTTAGATCATTTAGTAATACTTCAAGATAAGCAAACCCGTTGCGTGCATTGTCATGAGAGAACCACAACTAGGTGTACAAAGGACTGCATGTAAAGTGTTTTTTGTCCTACCACACAAAATGTTAAATTCTTTAATAACAAAGAATAGTTGATTAGTTGCCATACATTTGCCCACCATATTAGGTGTAGTACGGCTTCAATTTTGTATTATTTTTCAATAAAATTTATTTTTTCAGATAAATTGTTTATTTGTACTCTAAACAACTACGGTTTTAAAAAACTATTTATAAATACATCACGTAAGCGTACGGGCATATCTGGGTTAACTGATGCAACTTCAAATAAAATATTAATTTCTTTAGGTCAAAGCAAAATCAATAGAAACTGTGTATGCTTATAGTTAGGTAACACATAGTATATAAAATGGAAAGAAAACTGGAGGCAGACTAATTTTATTTGTTGCTCTTTTACTTTCAGTCTATAGTACTATAGTCAATTTAATTTATTAAGGAACAATTTTTCATGCTATTAGCATTACTGTCCTCCAAATGTGTTTTCTAACTATAAAAATATCTATAAAGAAGACTATAATTAGCATACCATGATTGTGTATCTCCTGAACTGCATATAACATCTCCATCCAGTAAAACACTATAATGTGTAATGGTAAATGCTTACTTGATTGTGTTAAATCTTTTAAAATCCTTGATAAATCAGTCTCACCTTTCTCCAAAACGATCAATAAAGTTTTTTCAGGCTCAATGCATTCACTGTTATGATCAATATTATTAACACATTTCAAATTTGGTGAACTACATACTTACAAATCATACATATGTATAATACGATCGCTATTTCGTAATTGAGTTAAAACATTCACTTCATTTATATAACCAGTTAGATTTATATTGATATCCAAATTAACTTTTTTTATAGCACGTTCTTCTTTCGTGTTGATATTGTAACAATGATAAACTATAGAGCTACCACCCTTTCCCAATTCATTTAAAATAAGATATTTTACACCATTTACACAAATTTCTTTCATATCAGCATGATTAGTTACATTTGCGGTTTTTTTATCCGTTTCAAGTAAAGCATGGGTAATTTCAGTAGAATAAAGAATGTTTACTACATCATCCAATTCATCAACTGAAACTTCAAGATCTGCACTACTCTCGTCCAATTCAGGTAAAGAGATGCGTTTCAAAGGTTCATTTTCGGCTTCTAATATTTCTTGTGTAATATCTTTCAAACGAAAAGGTTTAAAATAAAACTTTGAAGTACGTGTTGAGATATTGTGACTGTCTGACATAGATGCGTCACTAGTACTCATTTTTTATACTATTTTCAACTATTAATTAAATTAAATAAACTAAAGCAAGCCGTTATACTAGGTTATGTTTATACGAAATTTTTTAAAAATATCAGGTTATCCAACTTACTGCAGCTGAAAGTTCAAGTTATAACTTTATACATAACTAATATACAACGTAATCAATCTCAAGTGTACTGTAGTGGTATGACAAAAATCCCTAGTCGTTAATATTGTTGTGTTTTGCAGTTGACTGCTTTGGATTTTTAGTGTGGTTTTAGTCGTTTTAGTTTATGTCAGTTTATGTCATATTATACCTGCGTTTTTCACTTTTGTATTTTCTTGAGTTATTTACAAACTGTCTATATCAAGACAAATTATATATTCTGAATTTCAAATTGTGATATCGAATTTAATCGTCATGCCGTTTTCAATCGAACACGACACATTCATTGTTATGGCTCATTTTCGTAGCGGCTTCCAAGATGGTAATGGGCAATGGCATTATTCATTGCAATCACGCATCGATCAATTTACTGTTGAGTACCCAAATGAAAATATTAGTTACGAAACATTTAGACAACATCGTAATCGATTGATAGCTCGATTCATGGAAGTGTTTTAAAACGCAAACGTCAAGCTTCGGCTACTGCCTTAACAGAGGACACCTTAGCAGATATCCAAGCAAGGATGAATGCAAGCCCCAATAAATCTTTGCGAAAACTATCTGCACAAACACGTATGAAAAATTTTACCATACAAACATAATTTTACATAAATAATTTTTAGATCCTATGGAATTGTCCACACTGCAGTAAAGAATTTACATTTGTATCCGTACAAGGTGTCGGTATTACAACAGTTGCGAGATAGAGATTTTCAGCTTAGAGTAAACTACTGTCAATGGTTCAACAATACGATGAACAATGATTTACTGGATGTATCTTTTTTTTCTGATGAAGCTTGGTTTCATCTGTCCGATTACATAAATAGCCAAAATTATCGTACCTGGTCTGCAGAAAATCCACATGTATTTTGAGAAACTACCTTACACCCTATCAAGGTCGGTGTCTGGATAGCAATGTCGCGACAACGAATATTTAGACCAGTATTTTTCGATGGCACAATTACTGCGGCAAGATACAGGGAAATACTTTTAGAACCATTTATTAATAATTTGGAAGATCGTGAATTACGAAACGGGTATTTCCAGCATGACTCCGCTACCCCACGTACTACACAGGCTACAATTAATTATTTACGAGACTTCTTTGAGGATAGAATCATTAGTGTATTTGCGAATATGCAACGTAGGGTGAACTTATGTTTACAATTTAATGGCGGTCATTTTGAACATATGCTGTAAAGCAAAGTGTGATAACTAATGTGTACCTAAGGAGTTAAAAAAAATTTGTAAAAGACATTGTCATTCCATAAACATGTACTGTAAATTTTATTTAATTATAATGAAATTATAACATTTAAATACTTAAGATTCATTATTTTGTAATGATTTAATCCAATATTAAATAATATTTTATTGTATTTTATAAGGATGCAGTCTAATCAAATACAAAATAGTCATTATTTAAATTAAGATAATATTTTATAATATGTATACAGATTTGAAACTGATCGTAATTTTTACTCGAACCATGCTCTAGAGTAGCTAGAGCAATACAGCTTCTTACCAACCTATCAGTGGTACCAACGTAAATATTTTGATCACGTGGTATACATTTGAGATTGATCACTCTGTACATGCCAGGAATTTTAAGTTGGTAGTTCCGAGGGTAATTGTTTAGCTTAGAATATAAAGTACTAAGTTGTTTAGTATCCGGTACCGCGGGAAACTTGCTTCAAATTTTTGAAATTACAAAATAACATTAACAAATGGTGTGCAAAGCTTTTGTTAATTTATTATTGCAATAAATAAATAATAGCAAATTATAGAACTTTAGGCATTGGACACGAGATGGTACATTAAAAAATGTACGATTAAAGTCACTAGATAACATATTACATATGTACGATTTACTGAATAATGCACGTTGTATCATACGCATTGCGCATGTGCGCGGACTATTTCTTCCCATTTGTTGTGTGTGGAATAAATTGAACTGTAATGTTTTATTATTAAAATGTTTATGAAGGGTGTTGCTATATTCGACCGACAACGCTCTACCCCAGAGAGCTCTCGTTAATTGATACATTATGATGTATAGTGTAATAGTGTTTTTGATACAAGTTCGGCATGTCATAAATTGATTGAACGTTGGCACTACTTACATCAATTCATGATCATGACGTGCAACGGAACTTGTATGAATAACGCTATAGGAACATGAACCCTTAAAGCACTTATTTGCTGAGACACAGGGTGTTGAAAGTTTGAAATCAAAGTTACAAATATTCCATAAATCAAAAACACATTTCAATATTTTTTTCAAATTTGGTGATCAATATGCTCTTTAGGAAAATAATATTTTGACACAAACTAATTTTTAAAAAATTTAACCAGTAGTATGCTATCGGGGTTAGCGGAAACTTTTATCTCCCTATTTTTGACGCGAATGCAGAAAATATTTTTGTTACTTTCTTTAAATTCTCCGTTCATTTTTAATTAAACAAGTAATAACCTTTTATGAAGCTAAAATAAACGGTACTGTAGAGATTTGCTTCGAAACAAAAATCTACACGTTGTCAGATAATTAACAAATTATAATAGTGTAATCCACTACAACTTTTTTATCTGGGGCGGCATGAAGTCCTTAGTATACGAAACCATCGTCAAAAATGATGAAGTTCTAATAGGGAGAATTCAATCTGCGGAAGAACACATTCAGTCCAATCCGGAGTTATTCTCATAGACACGTTTTTCAATGAGAAAACGGCGTAGAACGTGCTCGCAAGTAAACGTTTGAACAACTATTTTAATTTGTTATTTTGTTAATTTTATTACTTTTTTATAGCATTCGCGATATGCTGAGTTTTATTTTTATATTATAATTCCAGGAACTGGTCTCAGAAATTATACCCAAAAATAATTTGTATTTTTTCAACTATTTACGCTTAATCAGTATTTAAAATCGAATTAAAAGTATGGATTAAAGCAAACATTACTTGTTTAGCGAAACGCCGCCGGCAAATTACACTACAACTCATAATTTGTTAATTAATTATATCTGAGACCTTCAGACTTTTGTTTAGAAGCAAATCTCTACATCGTTCATTTTAGCTTCATTAAAGGTTCTTACTTTTTTAACTAAAAATGAACGAAGAAATTAAAAAAGTAAAAAAAAAATATGTTCTCCAGTGGCGTCACAAACAGGGGGATAATAGTTTCCACTAACCCCGATAGCGTGCCGCCGGGTAAATCTTTCAAAAGTTAGTTTATGTCAAATTATTACTTTCATAAAGAGCATATTGATCACCAAATTTGAAAAAAATATTTAAAGGCGTTTTGATTTCAAAATTTCAACACCCTATATCTCAGCAAGTAACGGTTCATGCCTATATCAAAATGTATCAATTAACGAGAGCTCTCTGGGGTAGAGCGTTGTCGGTCGAATATAGCAACACTCTGTGTACATATGAATTACATTGAAGTTTACTGCTTTGTCAACAATTACATTGTGTATTATGTAGTCAATATAGTATTTGACTATTTGCGTATTTAGGTAACTGTCTTGTTAAATTTATTGTGTTTGTATTAAAACAGTATTATAATCTGAGTGTTATTTTTTTTATTGTTACATAATGAAATACAGTTTATTAATGTGTAATTAATTACAGTTTATTAGTGTGTAATTAATTACATTTTTGTGATTAATACAGAGGGTGGGAAAATTCGTTGTTACAAATTTTAAAGTTAATTATACAATAATCCTGTAGGGAAGGTGACCAAACATACACATCTGATCACGGTACTAAAATTACGTGTATAATATTCGAGATAGTTCCAATTTTTACCTAGGTTAAAGTAGAGTATCGGTTTTTTTTGTTTAAATCTTTCTTTTAACTTACGTATAATAAACGTTATTTCTTTGTAGTCAAACTACCCATTGTTTATGAACGGTATTATGAGTTGCGCCACCTACTGTGCAATAGCTAAAGGTTATGATTTGTGTGAAATCACCAATGGCTATTTTTCGCAAAACAATTTTTTTCATTTTTTCTATTTCGGATCCTCCTATTAACGTTAAACTTTTTCTTCTGCGAAATTCGATGATACCGGGATACTAAACTGTTATCATTCGGAGAAATAGTGGCATATATATATATATATATATATATATATATATATATATATATATATATATATATATATCTAGTTAATGGTGCCAGCGATCGTCCCTGCTGTGTTACCACATATCTAATTTTAGAAATATAGCCCAAAACCTTTACTAATGCTATTATGCATTGTTTATTTTTGTTTATATATACTAAATATGGGATAAGTTGTATGGTAAAATTCTCAACTCTCTCCCCAATGTTATGAACGCAGCAGTACTTCCTGTGGTCTTACAGAACGCGGAGTTCATGGCAAACCTAATAGTGGAAAATTTCTCTACCCAGGTGGTATGGTTTTCGCCCACCAGGATACCTAATCTCGCCTTCAGATCACGGTTTTTTCGCTCAACCACATTGGAAGAAAGGTGATACACAGGTGTAAGCTTCTGGTATATATTGATACCGAAGCACACTTGTTGCATTATATTCAACACAAACTGGCTACCATTGTCACTGCTTATCTTCCAACAAACTGCGGTTGCGAAGGCAAGGCCGAACAGTTCAACCCACTTGGTGCTGGTGTCTTCCACAATGTTACTCTACTAGAGGCCGTCAGATTCCTCTGGTAGCGGGCCGAACAGATCTAAACTGACATCTGTAACAATACAGCCGGCCTCTGATTGGTAGCTTTATACCTCTGGCAGTCCGCACAGTTTTTTTATATGCGTCGTAACAAATCTTCGTATACCCACGAAATTGTAACGCTTGCTAATGCATGATATTCGGCCATTACTCGTGCACGTTCGTGAGCGGGGACCACTAGTTGAGCTTCCTGTGGGTCGTCTTCGGATGAATGCTTATGCAGCACTCTTGAAGACATGAGATAGCCCCGGTCGTGAAGATGTTAAGCACCGCTGGGTCTTTGAGTTGCTCGCTTCGAATGCCCGCGGCCGTCGTGGCATGTCGATTTACACCACACAGATGGAATTCTTGGGCAGAAATTTGAACTGTGTGGCAGTAGCTCTAATAGTATCTGACGGTAAGGCGAACACTTTCAAACCTTTAACCCTTATGTTTCGAGTTGGATGACGTAAGCAGTCCAACAAAAAAAGCAAATTATTCGTACCATAGATAAACACGATTTTCCAGGATTTCCCACGATTTCACATGGACAATCCAAGGTATCTTTGAACTTCTCAGGATACTTGCTTTTGTAGCAAATGCCAAACAGTCATTCGTTTATCCGGTGCAAAATTCCAAGTTTATTTTTACGCACACCTGTACACTTGGGAGCACTAGGAATCCGACTCCCACTTCCTGCATTACATATCATGAAAACTATATTAAAAATAAACAAAAATATGCATGAAACTTAATAAAATTTATGCGATGTCCTAGCTTGAGGAGAATAATTTAAATTAGTATCTGACCACCCAGCATTAAAAAAATTATTTGTTTTAAAAATGTGTAGGGCGATTTATACATTCAATGTAAACTAAACCAGCATACTTTAATTGGAGTAGCCTGTTTTGATATTTATTCCTTTATTTAAATTCATCTTCTGCCCTGCTAAGCAAAAATACCTGATTAACAAGCTTGCTGCATGTTTAATAATCAAAATGCTGTAGAAGTTGGAAAAAGGGAGAATATAATAACTGCACAATACATGCTCTTCATTGTGTTCTGTAGAGGTGGCAGTTATGATCAACGGGCGGCCGCAGGTACACATTATATACTGGTAATTAGTAGTATAGCTATGCCGGTTCTGACTGCTCACTTTGCAGTGTAGTCATGTCTCAAGTTCATGCGGTGTTCATTGACATCTTCAAGGTCAAAGTTCATTGAACTCTGTGAGTGTCATATTAAAAGAAAGATAAAACCCCAAAGTCCTCTTGAACCTTGAAGTTGGTGGATTTTTAGAAATCTAAAAATAGAACCAAACTTCATTAATCTGCGCCTTTGGAATTTTCGGGGGAAATTAATCTTATTCTAACAGAAAATCGACTAACATTTTGTATGGAATTAACGCCTGGTTATCGCTTAGAAAACACTCTAAGCAATCCTCAGTATTTATAAGTAAAGACCGACATACTTGTAATGCAATTGTAATGACTGTTTTTTTTTCTGTAAATGTACGCTTACAAACCAAAGCTAAAAATCTTACCCTGGGCAAAGTAAAAATTTTTAATTCTTCAGTTTATTATTTTTTTTTATTTTATGGGCATCCTACCCATAAATGACGGTTGCCATGATGAGATTTCGTCCATTGACGAAGTCCCTATTACTTCACAGTATATCCATTGGCCAGTTTCTTTTGAGTCTTCTATTGTATTCCCTGGTCAGTAGAGGTTCAAGTAAGGGGTTTTCGTATGTTTGAGGTCTTGAGTGGTGAGTATTACTTTTTTGTTGGATGGCATCTTTAACAAAACTTATTTTGAAGTCATTATGTATTGTTTCGTTGAAAATAAACCATTGTACACTTAGAATTGATCTCAGGACTTAGGATTGGCATTTTTGGACTATGTTGATATTCGATTTACTAGTGCACCCCCAAAGTTCTATACCATGCGACTAAATAAGTAGAATAAGTCTTTCATACTACACATACTACAGACAATTTTGAGCTTGTACCGATTAACCAGCGTTTGGCAGCTAAGTCCATCTCTTTTCTTTTCTTTATGATGTGGATTTTCCAATATAGTTTACTATCCATATTCATTCCTAAGTATCTTACTTCGGGGGGAAGAGGGTTACTTCATTGTTAATGTGTAGTTCAGGAGTTTGAGATTTGCGAAGAGTGAAAATACTTTGGCTTAATTTTTGTTCATTTATTTCGATTCTCCATTTTTGAAACCATTTTTGTAAGGAGTTAAAATGGTCTTATACGTTCGATACTGAGCTATCTGGATTGTCATTTATCGATAATATAGCAGTATCATCGGCAAATGTTCCAAGTGTAATATTTCTTCAGATTGGTATGTAAAGATGACATACAACAGCGGCCCAAGGACACTGCCCTGAGGTACTCCTGCTTTTATTGGTTGGAATTCAGATTTGTCATTTCCTACTTTCACTTGAAATTTTCGGTTGCTGTGGTACGATTTAAGAGTTTTGAACCAAGAAGGAAGAGTTTATTTCATTTTAACATCCAACAATACTGTCGAACAGTAACTCTTGTCTTCGAATGCTTTGCTTATTTTATCTGTTAGCCTATGTACACGCTGATAAGTCGAGTGGCCTCTGCGAAAACCAAATTGATGATGTGGTATATGTTGTTCTGGTATATCATTTTGAATACGGCGGAGTATAAGTTTCTCAGCGACTTTAGAAACCACTGAAATTAGGCTTTTTGGCCTATAAGAATTAACATCTGTAGGATCTTTTCCTGGTTTCACTATAGTAACTATTTGTGATAATTTGAGCTGCTTTGGCCAGTACTGCAGCATTGTCATTCCATTAAGTGTGTTTGTTAGTAACACTATTCCTTTTTTAGGAAGTTCTTTTTGCACCTTAGGCGTTATTTTATCTACTACTGATGCTTTTTTGAGTCCCAAGAATTTGATCTCCTTTTTAATTTCCCCTGGAGTTTTATTTAGTGTTGACTTTCTATTGGTATTGCTAGATTTGATTCCATTTCATTATCTGGATCTTCATTATGGGGGATAAATGTATTAGAGAAAAGGGAACACAAAGAGGATAGTTTTTCCTTGTTGCTTTTGCCCAGGGTCATCTTGTGGTGGAGCGGATTGATTTGCAGCTCCTTGCAATAGTTTGATCATACTTTCTGTTGCAATTTCCAGATCATCGGTTGTTTGCGGCTGAATATTTAAATTTATACTGTTTGTAACTGTTTCTGTATTCTTCCCAGTTTGTTTTACGATTCTGGAGTTTTAGATCTTCATGTTTGGGTAGGATAATTGAGGAAAAAGTTGTTATGGTTGGGGAGTGACCACATGTGAGGTCTGAATTAGGAGTTATTTGCATGTAAGCAGGCGAGACACCTTTTGTTACGACGAACTCTAGTAAGTCTGACGTGGCTGTGCCTGTAGATAGGAATGAGTAATTACAATCCTGTATCAGACTAGCAAGTTCTCTTTCTTTGGTATTTGTGAGTCTTGAGCCCCATAATAATATCTTTACTGTTATAGTCCCCACCAGCAAAACATTTCTGTCCAACAATTTCGAAATATGTCTTGAAGTCTTCTTTTTAGTATAATGTCCAGGTGGGCAATATACGGGTGATGTAGTTAATTTATAATGCAGTGTTCGGACCTTGATTGAAGTAGGTTGTAGATAGATTTTATCGAAATTGGGTGATTGTCTGTTTTATGATAATAGCCGTTCCTCCATGTGCTATTCCGTCGGGTTAATTTGTGTGATAAGTCCTATAACCCGGTATATTAAAGTAACTTTCTGCTGTGAAATGAGTGTCGCTAACATGGAAAATATCTACGTATTGTTCTTTGAATTATTTCGTCTTTGTGATGTATTAGTCCATTTGCGTTCCAAAGTGCTGTTTTAAAAAATTTAGCCATTATTTTAATTTTGTACAAGCATGGATAGCACGTTGAGTATTGATGTATTTTGTTGCATAAGTTGATAAAACATTTGTTTAAATTATTCTAATAATTTGACTAGTGTTGTGCCTTGTGTGTTTTTATTGCTGTTATTAATAATGATTGCATACGTTGGGTTGTTATTGAGTGTTGCAGGTGTTGTATTTGTTTGCACAGGGTATGCATTAGTTTTGTGTATATACTGTGATCTCCTTTATAATTGTCAGGATGTGGACCGCCGCGTAGCGAACAAGCAGTACGAGTGTCTTTACTTTTTTTGCAATGTGTTGTGTTATGTTGAACTCCACATCTGACGCATTGGTAGGTTCTGTTGCAATAATTTTTTGAATTGCCATATAATTGGCATCTTGTAGATTGTATTATAGTTTTGGTATTCTGTTACGACTATATTGTTTTGGAGAGCTCTTACGTTGTATATGTATTTGTTGTTATCTGCAGGTTCCAAATCTACAAAGAACAAATTTAATGGTTCTTTGGTCTGGTAATGTTTCGCATTAATGATGTTTCTGACTTTATGATCCTTTGCCGTTAATTCTTTAGTTATGCCATTTACCACTACTGTGTGGTGAATATGTTTTATGACAACCCGGTAGGCACGTTTGTTTTTTAATTGGTAGGAGTGATATTTGACATTTTCCTCATTTAAGTATTTTACCATTTTTCTGTATGTGTCTGGGGAATTGCAATTTATTTTGATAATGTTATTTGCCATGGATCTTGTGGTGCATTCTTCATTATTAGCTATTTATGTAAACTGTTCTATCATTTACGATATCGTATATAAGAATTGGTGGCGGGTTTAAGACTTTTTCGCTTACTTCCTTTTCAGCGGTGCTACCTTTGGTTTTATCTTCTTTTGAAAGTATTGCATATCGGTTTTTAGTTTCTATTTCAGTGACATTTTCGTTGCTTTTCAATTTTTTATCATGTTTTTTTTCGTTTAGTACCCCTTACCATTTGCCAGAATACTGAGTTCTTGTCTTGAGTGGAATCTTCCTCCACTTCTGTTTCTTCTTCGGAAGTGTACAGAGTACACTTAATTGGCTTTTGAGTGGTATGCAATTTAACGTTTGTTGACTGCTTTGTAGTATTTCTGGCAATTGACGATGCTGATGGAGGTTTGGCTGAAAGGGTTGTTGTTGAGAGAGGTATATTGGCGTTTGTAGTAGGTGGATGATACATTTGCAATTTCGTCAATTTTGTGTTACCTGGTAGGTGGTTTTGCATAAAGTTATTTTGCGAAATTTGGTTGTTTGGTATTGGTTGACACTGTATATGTATTGGTTGTCCATTGTTATCAAATCCTACTGTCTCCGAAGAGGACATTTGAAATGAGACATTTTCGTTACCAAGTAATAATTATATTACTTGGTTTACATAAAAACTGTATCACTGTAAATGTTTACTGTGTTAGATTATTTTTAACATTTATTTTTACACTGATCAGTTTTAAATATGTCTTATCACTTATAACTTTGCACTTTCACTTGTATTGCTAAAATTATTGTTTTAATAACGAATTAGTAAGGTGACCATTTATGTAATAACGAAATACGGGATATAGATGCACCAGACGAAGAGGCTAAGGGGCATCAGTTACTCCTCAGTAAGGAGAAGGAGAGGGAGAAATTTCTTTCATATTAGATACAAACTTATTTATGCTTTCTAGTCTATGTAACAAATGTAGTAGTTGATTACGGTACGTTTTTAGGCATCCCATGTCATAATGGATAGTGTCAAAAATAAAAAAATCTATTTAATTCTGTATTTTACTTTGGATTTTCAAAACACATAGTTATAATTAATTGGCGAACGAAACGTTACTCATTTGTGTATATTTTCCATGGGGTGCGCCATTCGTAAAATATAGGTTGTACAAGTAGTATAAAACATGGTCACTAACGTTTTAAATCGAATTACGGCTTGGTCCTCTTCTTCATTTACCAAAGCTACTAGCGTAGTGTCAACTTGAGTTGGCAAAAAGACTTCATTTTTCCGTTCTATTAATTGTTGCTTTAAATTTGATAGAACCATGTATACTTCTACCATTGAATATTCTTCACATTCCATTTGCAGCACATATTTATGAAATGTAGAAGCTTGTGAGTGAAGAAACCATAGCAAAACAAAAAATTTTTTTTAAAACTTAAAAATCAATGTGGGACATTTTTCTTGAGAAAGAAAGTAACTGTAACGGTTTGAACTTTTTTAATATTCTTTCTATCGACGGTAATATCGCTAACCACCTGGTTTTACTGTATACCAAGAGTTTTGGTATTCAACATTAACAAACTCACAAAATTATTTTAATTGTTCAACTGGAACAGTATAAATGTAGAAATAGCCATAGATTTTCATAATTATGGCTTCGATATCAATAGGCAAGCAATCTGCTGATGTTTGAATACAGTTACGAATGATATGAACAGCACAGTTCACCTCAACTAAAGGTCTTTTAAGTAACTGCTGAACTTTATGAAGGACGTTATTTTGACCAAGTCTTGCTGCTCCTCCGAAATTGTAATTTGTGTTGTCAGCGCACATTGCTATTACTATTATTGTTAACTCGTATTTGTTAACCGTTTTAATAATTTATTCGGATATAATTGCTAAAGTTTCATCTAGACTAGAAGATCTCAAACTTTAAAAAGTTTTACTTGAATGCGATTGCCTTTCATAAAATGTCTTACGAGTATAGGACAGATTTATTAGCTCTCGTAATTTGAACATTCGGTATAGATTGTTACAAAATTTACCATTCCAAGATCATTTTTATGGAGCTTAATGATTCTTTTGTAAAATGTTACACATAATACATTCAGATTTAGTTCTAGCACATGCAAGTTTTCGTTGGAAGCAACTTTTTATTAGATTTAAAGTGCAACCCATAGAAGGAAAGTACTGATTGTAGATCACGTTGTGGTATGACCAAGTACATTCAATTACAGCTAGCCTTTGGTCTTCATTTCCAAATGTATCTTTACGAAAAAAGACGACACTTTGATGCTACCAGAAGCAGCAACATCTGCATTTTTAGGCTTAAGCGTCGATAGGCGTTGAACAATATCTACCTTTCCACCATGTGCAAGTGAAAACTGTGCACAACATCTTAAGCACTTTACATCACTACCTGAGGCAGTCTTTTTAATAAATGGATATTCACTTTCCAAATTTTTATTAAATTTACACTTTCTATTTGGCATTTTCTGATTTTCTACCGTCCTAGATACACACTACATTACAACGATTGTTTATTTAAAAACAGTTATTATTCATTTACATTTAACCTTAACCAGCGGACTATTTGCACCATATTTATTTACAAGTACAGGTATATTTATTTTTAACACGTACAAGACACCGCCGTAAGCAAATTCTATTCACGCTAGACTTGATAGTTAATACTGCCTCACAAGCGGAATCGCGCAAATTATAGAACTTGTGATTTCATCCTATTGTATTTTATCTGAAGGTTACGCTATATTTTTCGTACTTTCTAGACTTTGATTAACTCCTTCAACAATGAATCATCAGAAACTGGACAAAAAGAGACTTGTTTATAAATACGAAACATTTACGTAATTTATTAAAAGAATGAAATATGTAGAAATGATGTGTTTAAAAAAGGGACTGCCCTGTATAATACGGGATGAATTAGAAAATATTTTGTATCTAACATGACCTTGGTCTTTCTGTAATTTATTTTTTTTTCTGCCCTTCTTTTGTATTTGTTACTATAGGATTTAAATTTATATGACAAGTAATGGTATATTTATATAACGAAGAATTAAAAATTGTGTAATCTTTTTAATTAGTTGGTGCGGCACTTACGGCGATTTTGGAAAATCCTATTTAATACCTAGTAAGGAACAAGTTTGAACTTTCCGCTTTTTATTGTAGAACGATGTATACACCGAACGATTGTGCTGCTCTCTATTCGCAATTCGGTGAACTAAGACGTATACACGTAAACAGACAAGTTGAAGTCAGCCTAATTTTCAATTATTTTTTGTCACAAGATGGCATGTAATATCATAATTTGGAATAAAATGAAAAGTACGTGCATGTCCGTCTTTCGGGCGCTCACTGACCAGTGAAACACATCTGAATCTAACTTTTATACAAGAGATGCTTACTTATACTCAATATATATATATATATATATATATATATATATATATATATATATATATATATATATATATATATACATGAAGGTAGCACTGCTTAAACTAATCGCCGGGTCTGCTGCCTCGCGAATTTTGATACCGTTTCAAATCTATTGCAACCTCGGTTAAAGTAAATCACAGATAAATTTTTCTAACCTATTGTTATGATTTAAAGACACCTTCTGAAGAAAAGAAGAAGCGTATAATTAAAAATTCATAGAGTACGGGATTCAACAAAATGTTATTGTTTTTTCAGAATATAATAAAAAATATCTGGCGTGGCATAACACACGACCTTCCAACCCACAAAGTGGGAATTAAAGGAAATGAAATAACCTAAATAATATTTTTAAAGATAATTATGCATCCCTCTCCTTTACTATGTTCACAACGAAAATAGGCAACATTGTAAAAACAAAAACAATAATCTATGTCAGATGGACGGTTAAAACTTCATGTCAGATAGACGTTAATAGACATATGTATACGTTCCAAAGATGTCTACTTCTATAAAATAGGAATAATACAATTTCAGCATTTTCAGTCCTATTTAATTCATTTTTAGACTTATTTGATTGTATATTCAGAAATTTTATAATGAAAAGTTATGTAAAATCAAGGTTTTTTAAAAAATATATCTATACATTTTCCTATAATCGTTATTCAGATATTGAACAAACCTTAATTAACGTTTAAATTACACCTTGGGAATTTTTTTACCACTAAATTACGCAAAAAATTGCACAGAACGTAATTAATCGATACGTTTGACGTCTATACGTCGGTATTTTTATGCCTTTCAAATACACAGCTGCTTCAAAAAATTTAATACAACCAAAAACTGCCCCTAACACAGGCTTAAACACGAAACTTTAGGTACGTACGTTTTATCGTTCTGGAGTTATCGTGGATACTAGCACACACACACACACACACACACACACACACACACACACACACACAGCACACACACACACACACACACACACACACACACACACACACACACCCACGCACAGACAGACCCATACTCACACATACACACACGCACGCACGCACGTACACACACACACACACACACACATAATACACACACACACACACACACACACACACGCACGCACGCACGCAGATACGCACACACACACACACACACACACTCATTACACACATACGCACACGCACGCACGCACGCAGATACGCACACACACACACACACACACACACACACACACACACACACACACACACACACACACACACACCACCACACACATACCACACACACGCACAGACAAACCCATACTCACACATACACATACGCACGCACGCACGTACGTACACACACACACAACGCACACACACACACACACACACACACACACACACACACACACACGCACACGCACAGCAAGCACACACACACACACACACACACACACACACACACACACACAACACACACACACACACACACACACACACTCAATACACACATACGCACACGCATACGCACACGCACACGCACACGCACACGCACACGCACACGCACATACACAGACCCACACACATTCATTAACAATTCATTAACAAATAGATGTTACTTACAACTACGCGGAAAAATACTGGAGAACATACAAAAAAAGACTCAACATAAGCACCTTAATGTAACAAAATAAGTACACAATTAATTATGGAATTGGAATGAACAATAATACTGATAAACACAGAAACTTCTCAATGATTACTTAAATGGTTCTTGAATGACATATATAGTGTAAGCATATGTAAACTGATAACTGTAATAATAAAATAGGAAAATTTAAAACTGTTCAAAAATTCTACCAACTCATAATGTAAAATGAAGTCACATCACTGTATAATAATAGAAGGAGCCTATTGAATTTTGTGTGAAGAAGTAACGTTCCGCCGTATTATCATACCCATAAATTTATTCTGGGGAGTCTTTCAATTGAAATAAATGATTTTTATAAAGTTTCACAAAATAATTTGATACACTAGAAAAATCATCATTTTTGATACTTAAAAAAGAAGGCAACATATATCTATCATGTGAAAATAAATTAATCAAAGTTGACGTTCGTGAAAAATTTTGTACCAACTTTGTAAAAATAACTCCCAAGTCTAGGGGAAAATAGAAAAATAGATTATACATATAATTTCGATACAAACAAACTAGGAAAAACTTAAAATAAACGAGCTTTTCTCTCGCAAAATTTTGCGTTTAAAATTAAATTTACAACATTGTAGGAACAAAAACAATAATCTATGTCAGAATGACGTTTAAAACTTCATGTCAGATAGAGATTAATAGACATAAATATATGTTGACGTAAAAAAAATCCAAACCCGCCCGCTTCTGTAAAAATATCACAGTTTAAACATGTTCAATCATATTTATTTAATTTTTAGATGTATTTAAAATTCTGGCTCCGTTATTTCCTTCTACGCAAAATTACTTTCGTATCAAAAAAAATCATCGAAATCCATCAAGCGGTTGTCTCGCAATCTGCGCGAACTAAATTAGCCTATTATTTTAATATGCAGGGTGGGTCCCTACTGCGTGGACGGAGGATTGCTCGTTAACTATTAGAAATATCAAAACCAATTTTTGTGTGGTAATACACGATCATTGGACATACATTCTAAAAATATTACGTATATACAGGGTGATTGACAAAAATATGCCAACCCAAACCTGCTTTTTAAATGGAACACCCCATATATTTTTGCATTTTTGAATTCACTGTTACATTTAGAATAAAAGTATAAAAATTTGTATCTTTATCGCTAACCGTTCTGCAGATATCGTCACGTTAGAACTAAAATAAAGTTAACTCTGGAACTACGATGCGAGCGTTTGTCACCAAGATTCTGTAAATCTGTTTATACCACCGACCATTAATAATAGTCTACTAACAAACAAACTGGGAAGTTTTTCGAAAACATGTAATACTACACAGAATGATTAACGTACGCGAAATGTAATTTTTCTCAGTTTTTTCAAATGTGTATATTTTTTCACATTTCGATTCCCCGTGAAAAGTAGATCTTAATTGGTAATAGGTTTCATTGCCATAAGACGGACCCTTCTTTATTTGAAAATATTGACATACAGAAGAACAAATAAAACTACGAATGGCAAATAAACTCTTTAACTGATAGGAAAGCTTAATTAATAACTAAACAATAAAATAATTCTCTACACCTAAAAATAAGTTGAACAAGTAAACATGAACGAATAAAAACCATAAATTCAAATTAAATGTTCAAAATGCTGACCACGCCTAGCTAAACATTTTACAATCGCTCGGTAAACGAAAGATTCACTCGTTACAGCATTAGAGGCGAAATGGATTGAAACGTAGCTCTAATTCTATTTTTCATATCTTCGCTTGTGGTGGGAGGATGTTGGTAAACTTTTTCTTTAACGTATCCCCAAGGGGTACAAGATCCGGATATCTGGTTGGCCAGTTATTCACACCGCCTCGTCCTATCCACCTCATCGGATAATTTCTATCGAGATATTGCCTAACGTGGATTGTATAGTGTGGAGGGGCGCCATACAGTTGAAACCACATCGTCGAATATTATCTACCTCGATATTTTCCAAAAGCTCGGGTAAATCATTTTCCAAAAACCGTAAATATCTTTCTCCAGTAAGACTCCTATCAAAGAAAAAGGACCAACCACATTAAAATTGATTATACCACCCCACACATTAACTGATCATCGATGCTAGTGAACAACAACTCTTAAGATGTGTGGATTAGTATCTGAATAGTGATGATAGTTATGTGTATTAATATTGCCATTATTGTGAAAAGTGCCTCATCCGTAAATAGAATGTTATTAACAAAATTGGGTTCTTCATTTACTTTAGTAGTTACCAATTGACAAAAAGATTCACGATTTTGAAAATATATTTCACTTAAAGCTTGATGTTGCTAGATATGATAAGGATGCAATTTGTTTTTTTTTAATAAAGCTGCGAACTGTATTTCTTTTTAGGTCTAGGTGTGTACTTAGCTCTCTGGTACTAATTTCCGAATTTTCTATAAGAGATGCCGCAACTTGAAACTCAATTTCTTCATTTGAGATTGTTTTTGCGCGCTTGGGATAACACATACTTCTGGAATTTATAAATCTTTCAGCTACATTCAACAACAATTCTTTCCGCGGCTGTCTTCTCTCTGGGTATCGTTCACAGTGCAAACGGGTAGCCAGCAAAGCATTTCTTTGAGCTGCGCCGTAAATAAAGATCATGTCGACATTTCTTCTTTGGAAAAATTCATTTTATACAAAAATTGACAAAACGACGGTCCAGAAACACACAAACTTTAGTACCAAAATAGAGTTTTATACAAAAATTTTCAAAACGACAATGCAAAAACGCACAAACTAATGGAACAATATTTTAATGATTATACAAACGTCAATACAATAGATACAATTGTTCCTCTTTATTACGAGGGGCTAGCCTACCTGATTTTTGTTGAATCCTATTGTCATAGTAAATTTGTATTTTAGAATATTTTTACGTAAAAGCCTCAATATCTCAAGAAAAATTCCCCAGTTTGTTTGTTAGTAGACTATTATTAATAGTCGGTGGTATACACAGATTTACAAAATCGTGGTGACGACGCTCGCATGGTGGTTGCAAAGTTAACTCTATTATGGTACTAAAGTGGTGATATCTGCAGAACGCTTAATGATACAGATACAAATTTCTATACTTTTATTCTAAATGTAACAATGAATCCAAAAACTGCAAAAATATACAGGGTGTTCCATTAAAAAAACACAGGTTTGGGTTGGCATATTTTTGTATATACCTAAATATTTTTACATTGTAGGTCCAACCCAAGCAACATTGCAGATTGCATTTTAGCGTTCAAAACGGCATGGCAAACAATGCAGCAGTATTGTTGTTACAGCTACTGGTACAACGTTTTCGTTTCGTTGTGAAAGCGCTATCGCACCTAAAATGATGATCATTTTCTGGCTGCCAAGACTTTGTAACAGCTATTTAAATGTGCATTTCCCAGCTAAAATCTGTGGCTGTGAAAGCGTTGGTGAAGCGCTGCATTGTAGACTTTTCAACCAACAATTATTGTCTGGCATAACGTCATGGCAACCATTTATGATGGCTATACTACAGCTAAGTAAGAAACTGGTTCTGAGCTACTCACTTTAAAAAAATTACAAAACATTTAACGTTGCTAAAAAATTAGTATTTATTTCGCGTGATTTACTTTCACGTTACATAATTATATTATCGTAACCTTCTTTTATTGAAAGTGGTTTATAGTAATGTATTTGATATGAATATTATTTTTATTTCTGTACGTGTCCACAGTGGGGATTTGAACCACTTACCGCCGTATGATGTTTTCCCTTACAATCTTGTCATTACGTATGTTGCAGGAGACCACGAGCTTATGTTGAGTTATTATTTTCAATAAGTTTTTAAAGGAGGTATAAATTAACTACAAAAGATTTTAAGGTAAATATTTATTATCTGTACCAAAGATCATAAAATTGTAAAATAGATATAGGAGAAGTGTTCTTTGTTTAATAAAAAACAATTGTTATTTTGTTTATTTAGGGTATGTATCTTCGTTTTATTAATCTTAAGGATTAAAGCAAAAAATCATTTCCACATGATCTACATTTTTAATTAAATATGTAGTACTGTTTTTGAATTTTTTTATTTTTGCAATATCTTGCACAGAAACTTTAAACTTTTCAATGTTACACTAGGTAAGTATTTTTTTCTTGGGATTTTCAATACTACATAACCTTATTTAATACTTCTCACCAGACACAGCCATTTGAATTTGAAATAGCATTAAAAGCCACCTTACACCTAAAAAGGTTAAATTTAGATACAGACTAGGATTGGCTGTCGCAACCATTCCTGCAATCAAATAGCGTTAACCCCTTCGCTACCAGGTGCTATTTACGTCGCGCCTACTGTGAACCAGATTTCATCAGTCGACTCGCGCATTGCAAACTCATTCAGTAATGAAAGGAAAATATTTTGTAATGTTTATTAGAGAAACTTTAGAACATAAAACAGTAATAATACTAAATAAAAAATGTTCTTGTGAACACAATGGAACATTAGATTTAGAGAAAACATTTACAGAACATTTTGTTTTTTTATATCTATTATAACAAATTAGCTTATGTTCTTGCTTTTAGGGGTTTACTTTTTTATCATAAGCATTTTTTATTTCTTCATAATTGGGCACGTGTACCTAAAATATCATCGCACAAAAAAAGCGTGTAAGCTGACATGGAAATTTGCTTTTTATTATTAGAAATTGAATATAAGACTCTAGAATTCAGAACCATTCTTTGTACCATGTTAATTCTGTGACAAAACAACTGACGCAGGTAAAGTGGTGGTGTAGATGTGGCGAGAGATGCCGCACCCCCCCCAAACAACGTGAAACTTAGAAACCAACCTGTGTAACATATTTAACAGTACAAGGAGGTGAATCAACCGTTTACATCATGGTCCGTTGCAAAATAAGCCATGAATCACACGTTTCCATCATGGTACCGGGCTGGCGTATAACTTGAATCAACCGTTTGATTCATGGTAGTGAAGGGGTTAAAAACCAAATGGCTGGGGTTTGGTCATCCCTCTTAGCTGTGATGGCTACGAGGATTACTATATTGCAGCCAAATAGCTTTAAATGTCATATGGCTGCAATATGGTTATCCTTCTTAGTTTTGATGGCTATAAGGATGACTATATAGCAGCCAAATAGTTTTAAAAGCCGAATAGCTGCGATTTGGTCGTCGTTTGTAGCTGTGATACCACGTACGGCAGCGAAATAGGAATAGCGGCTATATTCTCCAGAAGTTTAGCTGGAAATGAGTTAGCGGAGCTAATTTGAAAGCCAAATTCTAGCAGTCTAAAATACAGCTATAATTAAGCTGCCATGACGTTGTCGCAGCTGTATCTTAGCTGCAATAGCCAAATGGTAAATGAGTTGTTATTTGGGAATGCTCGTGTATTACCACATCAAAATTGGTTTTGATATCTCTAATAGTTAAGGAGCAATCCTCTGTCCACGCAGACACCCACCCTATATAAGATATTGCGTTTTAATTTTTAGTTGTATGTGTTTTAAAGTGTACATTATTACAAAACAAATACATTTTTCTTTTACGCACTTCGTGTTCGTGTTGATTATTTAAGCCCATTCATTGTATAAGCATTGTTTATAAATATATAAACAATGAACTGTGATACAACATTTGTCAAAGACATAAACACGGGTTGAAACCATTACCATTGTTTATTACCTAGGTTTGTGTATGTTATATGTGAAAATCAATAATCTAATAACAATCATTGTTATTAATTTGATATTAAAACGCAAATTCAAAATATAAATAAAATTTAAGCAATTCGATTCCATAATTTTTAGTTTAATATTTAAGTTTCCCGCTCATTTGTGAATAAATTAAAGAGGGCGCTTTTGCCGGAAAAGAAAGCATTCATTTGCCAATATGGTAACACTTCCTTTATTGTTGTACGTCTGGTGAGGTGAGTGTTGTTACTTGCAATATTAATTATTTTATTCCTTTTTTGCATTATTATATAGTAATACAAATACCTATCATTTATTTTATGTTTCTATATCGTTTAAATATTAATGTTATATTTAGTCAAAGTTGTCCGGTTTATTAAAAATAGTATTAACCACCACGTGTTTTGTATTAGAACGGTTTAACTACATTGCTGAATAATTTTAGGAAAAATGACGACCTATTCTCCTTTGTTAATTTGGAGTATAATCCGAAACAACAATGCGTTTCTTATTAAGAAACGAAATATCAATAAACCCTTCAGTTCTGTAAGTAGGTGTTTTTGTTCTCATACTTGGCATGTGTCATTAAAAAAATATATTTTAGGAACCCTACAACCTTACGAATTTAAGTTCGTATAAATATAGTGGTTTAGTTCATAAGAAAGCTGTTGGTATTGTCGATGCTCCCGATAAGAAAGGTTTTACAGTCGTGTATAAGAAGCAATCAAAACAGGTAATTTTGAAAGGAATTTTTTGTTATGAATTATTTTCCAAATGATGTATTTTATTGTTACTGGATCTATATGAAGACGATCTCATCACCCACTTAACTGATGTAACCTTTATAACTTGTTTATTGAATTTGTTTAGGTAGCATTTTTACAATAATTTAAATTTTAGTTTAAACCTGCAAAAAATATTGTTAAAACAACAATGAAATCAGGACCAAGACGGTCACTATGGAAGCTAAAGAGATTAATGAATTGTAATAAGTATCGCATGGATTTAACGAAGGTATGTAATATTTAATTTAATTAAATCTTATTTACTATTGTACATGATGATTTTTTATCACCAAGATCTCTGAGGTGCATGAAGAAAGCTGTATCTGAGTAAAATAATTATTATTTTTGTAAAATTATTTGTTCTTATTGATTCTTACTTAAAAATTCTTTTCAGTCAGCTTTACGGAGAGCTAGCGCAGTCCTTCGATCACAGAAACCTCCACGTGGCAAGAAACAACGTCCAAAGAAAGAAGCATAAATATGTAAATTTTAATAAAATTTTTGAATCTACAGTTCATTTTATTTGCTTGTAAATTATTAGTGGTTTGTAATTCCTGACTTCAGATTCATAGTAGTTTACACATTTGTAGCAAACATTTTTTTAATTTGGAAATGCTTCGTATTAAGCTGACGATTATAGCTATATTTTTCATGTATGAATCACTTGAACTGCAAAGAAGTGTTTGTTAGCCTCTTGTTGAAAGAGTTAGTTTTTCATGCATTAAAAGTGACTTCTGGTCTTAATCATAAACATTGTACTATAAACTGTCTTTTAAGAGAAATAAGTAGGCTGCTACGGCAGATTACTGAGTTGGGTTAATCAGAATATTTGAGATTTTATGTAGTTCAATTCATTAATTCCATACTTGAAGGTAGTCGATCTTAACACTAATTTGGATAGTTAATTATTGCCCAGAGATACTATACAAGCATCTTTAAAAAACAAAACTCTTAGTACTGATACCTGTTTAGAGTCGGATTAATCCTTTATTTGTTATTCAATTTCAAAAGTTTATAGAAGTAAATTAACATTGCTGTTTTTAATTTATTTAGAACATTAATTTATAAAGCTTATGCCTGTTTATTACAATAATCAATGTTTTTTGTTTCTTTTTCCTTTCCGTTTTGTTTTTGTATAGCAAAATTCACGTGCACCTTGTGTATCTTATTTAGTTTTGCTTCTGTTGTATTTCTCGTTTTTTTGTCTTTCTGTGGTTTAAAGCAACTGGAAAGACACACTAATTGTAAGTATGCAACAATAACTGAGTTTCTTACTAACCAGACTAAATATTGTGTATCCACTTCCATAAAATGGTTATGTTATTGCAAGACCTATTTTATCAGAAATGTAGATTAATATTTGCTAATGCTCTAAGAGTAACATTTACAATTACGTTACTGCAGAAGCCAGGGTTGTCATTCTGTAAGCTTGTCAAGAGATTAAGGATTTTAAACATCTAGGTAAGCTTCTTGTTTAGAGTTTCTTATTTTTGAAGTTTTGGTAAAAAAAATGTGGCGGAGTTTTGTCATTTTGCAATGTGAAAAAGTTTAGTTTGTGTAACATTATTAGCCAATGTGAGGGGCAATTAGTGGTTTATGGAAAAAATGATTGTTTTTCTTAAAAAGGCCGGTAACATGACATTTAGTGACTCAACTCAAGATGCTAAATTATTTTGTTGTGATTCTCGAGCGGCGTTAAAAAACTAGCGCCACTCACCAGCGGCTGTAGTGGCCCCGTGCGCAGCAGAAGCACTGGCAGACGAACTGATATCAAAACAATGCCACCCATGCTCGCGCAGTGCGATGCGTCAATAATAGTAATTACATTACACGGCATGAAAGTGGCATTTTGTTGGACGAGGAGGCTTGCTAAAACGCCTCCGAGTTAAACAATAGTAGTTTTCGCAACTAGTGCGCTGTTTACACATTTTTTGGTGCGAGGCCGTTCTTTTTTACCCGAGGCGTAGCCGAGGGATAAAATATAAGGCCGAGTACCAAAAAGGTGTCAGCGCACGTGTTGCGAACAAAATTTTTTGTAATCGTTTACATAAAATTAGAAAAAAATTAAATTTTGAAATATTTGTTGACAAATGTCAAATTAAATATATAAGCAAAAAAGTTTATATATTTAGTTATATACCACTTTTCTATTGATGTATTAAAAGTAACGATTGCAAAAAAACACTTTCATGCTGCGTGATGTATTATATTTTTACTGAAATCGTTTTGAAAATTATTAAGGTTTGTTAAGATTATTTAAAAAAATAGAGTTGAATTAATCAAAGAGCTTTGACAAATGTATATCAACAAAAGCGTGTTGTTTTAACGACAAAAATAAAACAAAAAATTAGTGAAATTTTGTTTGTGGTTTGGTGTTTCTTTTCCTTTCTGCGAATTTTCAATAAATAACGATGTCCCTAAGTGATTTTGCTTATGAAATGGATGTTGAAATGAATATAACGGCTGCTGTGACGGAGTTAGGGGAGCGTGGGGGAATCACGATTAGCGGATAATGGTAACCACTCAATTTTTGAACATACGCGCTTGAATATCAATTTGATACTATGACCGGCCTTTAGTGGACAGACGTCTAACATAATTCCACAAGTGTGTGTTAAGATATCGTTAATACCATAGAATGAATAATTCCATCAGTGTGTTGATGTAGGTAGATCTAATATTTTTTCAAATTTTTGTAAGCTGTAGAAAAAAAATAAACGGTGTGTTATACTTGTTCAGTTGTAACAAAGGTACGTAGACCATGTATTTTGCGAAATATAGACAAAATCATATCACTTTGTAAAATGAGCAATTCTAACTGCCAAAAAACATTTTACATGTGATTGCGAGTAATTGAGACCAAGTGCGTGGGTTAATGACAACCACTAGTCGCGATTACCCTATGGCATTAGCATGATAATAACATTTCACTCATTTTGTTTATTTTTAGTTCAAAGGATGCCCCGTACGTACGTGCGTAAGACGCATAAAGCTCAATGGACTCAAGAGCACCTAGAGCAGGCTGTTGCTGCGGTACAAACGGGTACACAAATCCGTGTTGCAGCCAGAAGGTATGGTATACCTTATGGGTCCTTACAGACAAGACTACGAAAGACATCAAATAATACCACAGCGCCAAAAATGGGACGAAAACCAGTATTTTCAGCTGAGCAAGAGGTGGAGATTGCTAATCACCTGAAGACATTATCGAAAATGTTCTATGGGTTAACTCCTAGAGAACTTCGTCAGGCAGCATTTCAATATGCAGAAAAAAATAGAATTAAGCACAACTTCAACAGAACCTCCCAGATTGCTGGTAGAGATTGGTATTATAGCTTCATAATCAGAAACCCTACCATTAGTAAACGTAAACCTGAAGGCATCAGTCTTAATAGAGTGACTGCTTTCAATAGGGTCGAGGTGGGTCTTTTTTTGAACGCCTTGAGAGTTTAATGGAGAAATGGAGGTTTGCACCTGGAAAAATTTTTAACGTTGACGAGACTGGCATCTCGAATCTGCAACAACCTGAATATATATTAGCAGAAAGAGGTCAGCAAATAGTTGGTGCGGTAACGAGTGGGGAAAGAGGAAAAACTGTCACGGTAATTTGCGCTATGTCAGCCTCAGGGAGATATGTTCCGCCTTTGTTCATTTTCCCTAGACAGAGAATGTCACCACTTTTACAGAAGGATGGTCCAGCAGAAGCCATTTACAGCGTATCGAAGAATGGCTGGAGTAATGAAACCCTGTTTCTAACATGGCTTCAACATTTTAGTAGCCAAATAAAGCCAACTAACGAAGATCCAATTCTACTAATTTTAGATAACCACTGTAGCCATTTCTCAATCCATATACACGATTATTGCAAAAATAACGGTATCATAATGCTGTCAATACCACCACATACGTCCCACACCCACAGAGTACAACCTCTGGACGTGACCTTCTTTGGACCTCTTAAAAAAGCATTCAGAAAGGAATGCGATTTTTTCCTTAAATCTAACAAATTTCAAAAAATTACCCACGACGACCTAGCATTATTATTTAATCGGGCCTACTCCAGCGTGGCAACAATTGAAAAGGCCGTGTCAGGTTTTAAAGCCACAGGTATATATCCAATAAAACCTGGAGTGTTTGGTGAAGAAGACTTCCTTCCAACCCAGGTGCTGTTGGAACCAGTACAAGAAAATCCTAACGAGAATAATTTTGATCACATTCCTTTGAATTTATCAATCCCATCACAAATACCATACGAAGAGCCCGGAGCACCTTCAACTTCATTTCAAGATATCTCTCCACTTCCATTACCCTCTACGTCCAGAAAATCTTCAAAAATTCTTTCCCGAAAACAGCGTTCTGTAATTCTAACTGCAACTCCTATGAAACAAGTATTATTTGACAAAGAAGAAAGAAGGGCAAAAAAACAATCCAAAACCACTTCAAAAGAAGCTAAAACGAAGGCGTACGCCAAACGCAAGAAAGTAGAACTGAATTCATCCGAATCTGAGGATTATGAGGAAAGCGAACTTGTGGATGATGACAGCCTCGATAACATGGACGATAATAGTGATTCGATAAAATGCTTAGTCTGTGAGGAATATGGGAAAACGGAAACGTGGTATCGGTGCAGAAGCTGTGGCCGTTGGGCTCATCGCGAGTGCAGTGGCGCTGATACACCAAAGGACTACGTCTGCGACTTTTGTCCAAGAGCGGGTGTTCGACGTTTAAAGTTTTAGGTTTTAGTTTTTGATCATTATGTTTATTTTGACTCCATACGGTAATTAAAAACGTTTCTCAAGTAAATTTTTCTTATGATTATAATTACCCACACCATGCGTTGTAATTACCCACATATGCGGATAATCACAACCACAGTCACATACAAGGTTTAACATTTTTTTTAAAGAAATTAAATCTTTCTGCAGAATGTATAGTCTAATATGGAACAGTACAACTATTTAAATGCATATCATGCAAACTGAAACGTGTGGAATATTTGAAAATTACAGACAATTGTGCTTAGGTGGTCGCCATTCCCCTCCCCTACCCTACTTCCAAACAAATCAAAGCAGAAGTATGAGAAAGAATAGGAAACGTTTAAAAAGTGGTGCAGCATAAAAAAAATTAAACAAGTTACTGAAGACTTTCTTCTGGTATACATTGTGGAAGGCAGTCAGAGATACAAATCATCGACTCTACCAAGTAAAAAAGTCCAGAGTGTTTACAAAAAGCGAAGTAGACGATTTTCTTCGAAAAGCTCCTGATTATGAATTTTTAATCATGAAAGTAAGCGATCATAATTAAAAGTGTTTTAATTCATGTCATACTTATATTCGTTTGAGGTTGTATTAATTGTTGGTTTAGCGGGTGCATGTCGCTGTGACGAGTTAACAAAAATGGCACTTTATGACATCGAAGATAAGGGTATTGTTTTAATTGTAAAAATTCCCGATTCAAAAACTAATAAAGCAAGGCGCTTTATGATCGTTGATGGAAAGAAAATTCAGCTTTACCTGGGATAATTATCTCAAATGTTGAAAATTCAACAATTACAGTTAATATCAAGTAATATTTATTATACTTAAGTAGGGTAAGGTGGGGTAAGTGCGACCCTAAAATTGATAAACCCATCTTAGTTTGACATTATTGATAGTTAAATTTGCAGATAAACCATACATCTCAGCAATGGGTAGTAACTAGTAGTATACACTATTGTTTTGAAGTATATGATCCCAAAAAAAAGATTGCGTTACTGTGGTACATTATATTATATACTATGATGACACGGTGTCGCTCTTGCCCCACATTTTGGGGCAAGTGCGACATACATGCATATTATCGTAACCGTTTATACCAGAAACATTCTGGGGCAAGTGCAACTAAAGTTAACATGTACTGAAAACTTTGTGCTTTTGAAAATTTTGGTAAGGAACATGATTCTAAAGTTACATAACAATATGTTATACGTAGCTAAATAATGACTATTATTGGAACAACCAAAATATGCTTTATTCTTTAAAAAACAAAAACCTTTCACTCCACATTTAGAAACAAGCACATAAACTTCACTTATGATAATGAAAAATGATACATTTATTTATAATTAGGTAAAATAAGATAATATCGCTAATAGTAGAGGTAATATGTAAAACATTAAAATTTAACAAATATAACTAGCAAAACCAACACTAAAGGTAATTTCTCTCCTTCTGCCAATTTTAGGATTAGGTAAAAGTGATTCTATACAGTCAAATGGAATTTCAGACACATCTCCAGCAGGAGGGAATGTGAAAGACACATTATCTCTCTTCGAAGCGATTCTTCTTGCAAATTTTACGACCAATATCTGTTCGGTAATGCTCACTTCTGTAATTTCAGCAACGTAATGTTTTGTAGGGGAGACCGGGGTTGGTGGTTACAATTTTCACTTAAGCATTTTTAATATCATTTATTTCAACTTTAAAATAAACTTTTCTACATACCAACTCATACTCATACTCATACTTTTATCTAAATAAAAACCTAAATAATAGTCCTTAATATTAATTACAAATTAAACTGAATTTTTTTAATAGGTTATGTCAGTTGTAACAACCAACCCCATAACGGGGTTGGTTGTTACAGGTTTAAATTATTAAACTGCATCATCATCTGAGTCACAATTTTGACAGATAAAATATAATTCTACGTTTACGCATTTTTCATGAGCCCATCGTTGACATTTTGTAGATTGTATCCGTTTGTCACCTGATTTGGAATGGCAAAAATTTTCAGTGCAAACTAAACACAATGGATCATCGTCATCAGACGATTCGTCATTCTGTTTAAGAGGTTTTCTATTCTTCTTTAGGGCTTTTTTTCCTTTATTTCGTGCTGTTAGACTTTTCTTGACTCTCTTTTGTTTTTCCAATTGTTTCATTTTTTTGACATTGAGTTTTTCTTCATCCGCTTGAAACTCATTTTTATTTGGCGTAAGAATTGCAGTTTTTCAACGTTTGCGACCTTTGATAGTATTTTTGCGTTCTCCTGCTTTTGGGAACGGTCGAATCTCTGAAGGACTGTAATGCATAGTCACACTTGAACAACCGGGCTTTGGTGAAACAGAAATCGTTAATATTTTTTCAACCACTGGTTGTTTGTAAAATTTAGATGGTGAGATAGAAAAAGGATTGTAATACAGTGCATCATGTGAACAATCAGGCTTAGGTGATGTAGAAGTAGTGGGTGCTTTTGGTGAACTACATGGAGTTTGTGGCGCACGCGTAGAGTTTTCTGCTATATCTACGTTGTCTGCATTGGCTGGTTCTTCATGCCCGTTTATAATTTTGTTTGATTTAATAGATTCCTGTTTACTGCCAGGATTAGGTCGATCCGTCACATAACTTGAAAGAAACTCATCGTCACTAAATACATGTTTGTTGAAAGGATAAATTCCGCAAACTTGAAATCCTGACTGGATGTTTGTTGGGATTGCAGCTAATGGCAGAGCATCTTTCACAATACCAGGTATATCATATATTGACATAGGCTTTCCTACATTGCTCCGCATCCAAGAATCGCAAAAACTATTAACATACTTCTTAAATGGGCCATAGACAGACCTGTAAAGGGGCTGCAATTTGTGAGAGCAGTATGGCGGTAAAGTTAAAATTACACCATTAAAAATGACTGGGCGTGAAAGTTTTATTTTCATGCCTAGGCATTAAAATGAAACTTTCGTGACTCAAAGCACGTCCAGAACCCCCCAACTGCAAAAAATTCTTCATTACTGGCGCTAGTATTAGTTTCAGAAGACGAATCATTTACAAGTATATTATCTCGTCTACAACTACCCGAAGAAATTTCTTCAATTTGTCTGTTGCCGGTACTTGTTTCGGGTACTTCAAAATTAGCATTGGGAGACGAGATTTTCAAAGCAATTTAGTTTTTGTTGGCAATAGAATCTCCGATGTAACCTTTATCAACACTTGTTGATTTCGATCCTCCGTGCCTTTTTAAAGATGTAATATCGCCACCTCCGTCTACGAGGAGCGTAGCTCCAGTTTCTCCCAATGCCAACTTTTTTAATTTACAATAGTGTTTTATTTTGCAGAAAGCAACTTATACAAATCCAGGTTAATGGTAGACCCTCGTTTCGCGAAAATAATTGGGCCTAGGTTAGGTTTGAAGAAAAAATAGCGTATTTTAGGTCTAATTGCAAACTTAGAGATTTCACATAAAAAGTATCACTCCGTATAAATAATATACTATTTTTTTACTCGATTACTTTACTTGAGAATAATATTTTGGTTGAGTCAATGTCTTGCACATAGGAAAACTAAAAAAAAATTATCCATTGCTATAATTAAGCCACTCCTTATGTCAATCTGGACTGGAAAAAGAATAGAATATAAGTTTTAGTAGTGATAACAATGACGAATCTAGAAATCAACTTTTTTTATTCACCAGTATTAATTTTATCAACGAGGCCGAAACCATCAGTAAGGAAAATACAGCTAAATTTTTAATCGCAATTGCCCCTAATGATATATATTTTGTTTCCGATTGTTACGTTGGTAGTAACAGTGATAGTTTTATTGTAAATGACAGCGGCTTTCTGAATTTACTGGAAGAGGATGATTTCCAAGTATAGAATTAAAAGATAAGTGTGTATTAGTTATGCCACAGTTTCTTTACAGTGGAAGGTTTACCAAAGAAGTTATGACAATATATTCAATAGCTAGTGTGAGAATTCACGTTGAAAGAGCTATCCAAAGAATAAAAGTATTTAAAATTTTGGATAAAATTCCTGTCACACTTTTAAATCATAGTCAAGCTACAAAATAAATATATTATCTGAAAAACAGTTGCTTTATTGTAATCTTAATACATGCCGTGGTAAGTATTATAATTAAAATAAAAGGATTCTAATTTTTTTACAAAAATGCCAAATTAATTAGAATTTTAATTTCTATCTCTTCTAAAGGGCTATATACATAAAATAAACGTAAGTTGGCTTTTGCTATGTACAATTGCGGCCAGGGAAAAGTTCTAATTGTAATTCAATAGAAAATCATTGGCTTACGAACTTAATTAACATGAAAGTGCTGTCACCACAGGCTGTCACTCTGGAATTATGATACGCCACTGTAAATGAACGTCGTACTGAGATAAAAAGTCCTTTTACTCTATTCAAAAAATGATTGCTAGATAAATGTAAGTGGTAACTTTTCCGTGGCCGCAACCGTATATTTGCATTTGTATTTATGTATAATACGAATGGGTTTTCTTCAATACCAATTGCCCATTATTTAATTCTAAATATTTTACATTTACACTATTATGTTGAACAATTAACTTATGGGGGATTTTATCTCAAGACAAATTATATTAGCATTCTCGAAAATAATTCCATCTGGGCTACAATACGACCAGTTTTGAGTCTCGTGCATTAAAACCATAGATATCTTACTTAAGATATCTATGATTAAAACGCCTACTTCATGAACAATGACATTATTAACCTCTATAAATTTTTTTCGAACTTGTTCCATTTTTGTCCCGTATTTGACATTTTTTAATGCCACACCTTTCAATAGGACGTTTTCCATTAAGGCTTCTGAAAAAGCGTTTGAAAACTGTTTTCTTTTTTTTATTTGATGTGCCATTGAAGCCAATACACAAAATTTGTAAATGTCAAACCATTCTACACTTCTTGCTCAACGGTGCATAGGCAGATTTTTGTTTCATAAATGGATTTATATGCTTCATCTAAACAACAATAAATAGTTTGTGATTAAATAAAACAAATAAATGCATTTTCATTTTACCAGTAAAATGGCATCCATTGGTGAACAAATGAAATTGCTTATTATAAGTATATAATTTGAAGAACTTTCTTCAGGTTTTCTTTCTCTGCAACTTGACATGCTTTATTGATGACAGAAGTTAATACAGATTCTGACATCATTATCGCCCATGGGCAGTTTGTACCTTTTAATGCTTCAAAGTCTTCATCAAAGTTAGGTACAAAAGTACAAGCTTTTTTTGGAAATAGCTCTTTGAGTTTTTTCCTTTTGCCATATTTTAAATCCACTGCTTTTTTTACTTTGGGCACTCCCCATTCTCGAGAAATACTAGTTTTAGATAGCGCCTCGTCGCTATTCATAAAATATACTACTGCACTAATGTGTTTGCACCTCGATGCTTCTCCTACGGCACATTCACATGATGCTTCTGTAACGATATGGTTTTCGTCAATCTACATATAATTAATTAATGAAATTTGTGAAAGAAAGTTACGAATGATCAACAAGTGTAATATAAAATAGCTAAAAATCGATGTTTAATTGATAGCTCCATGAATGCGAAAACAAAAAGATAATCAAAATTTACAGTAAAAATAACGAAAATGTAGCCATCATATACGTGACACAAATGTAACAAAATCTAGTAAAAAAATATATAATCAAAGTTTAATTACTTACAATGCACAAAAAATAAATGTGACTCGTAAACACTGGATACGAAATAAGACAATAAAATACGCTGACAAGTAACATGAATGTTTAACACTACACTTACTTACACCATTGTTCATATACTTACACACAAGTTTCGCCGATAGTTACCGCTAGGAGCGCTGAGATCTCAAATTTACGAACATGCACCTCGTCTATAAGTTTTAAAATTTATTAGACAAGTAATGGTATATTTATATAAAGAAGAGTTGCCGATTTTTTTTACCATCGTTTACATAAAATAAAAAAATAGTGTTTAATTTTAATTAAATATAGTGTAATCTTTGTAACAATATGGTGTCACCTAATGAGATTTTAAAAAATTCTATTTAATACCAATTGAGGTTTAAATCAATCTATCAGTTTTAACTTTCTTTCTAATATAGATTTGAAATTGACCTAAAACCCATTTTTTATTTTTAACGACGAGTTGCATTACCAGTTGTGGCAGATGCTACTTAATCCTACACATGGAAAAAAGTATACATAAAGGTATACACCGAGCACTAAAACTTATACATGTATCAATAAACAGGCAAGTTGAAGTCCATTTAATTTTTACTTTTTTGGTTACAAGATGGCATGTAATATAATAATTTGATACTTATACCGTTTATATGTTTATATATATATATATATATATATATATATATATATATATATATATATATATATATAATTTTTTTTTTTTTTTTTATAAATATGAACTAAAAATTTTGTCATGGTAATATTTTTAAGCACTTGTGTTTAATAATGAAGTTATATGTTCTGTAATTGGCTACTTTTGTATCTGTTGAACATATTGCATAAATTTGTTCTACTATTATATTAGCAATTTTTAAATATATCACTGAAGACGATTACTATAATTGTTATCAAAACGTATTGATTTATGTAAATTATGAATATAAAAATATACCATTTAAAAATCCAAAAGCTAAGTATTTTAATTGTTATTAAGTCTAGGTAGGCACTTTATTGTGGACTCTATAAAAATTATACTACGGAGCCAGCTTCCCATCTCCTTATACATTCGTTTATAAGATTACTTCCAAAGATACAATTAGGTCAACAAAAGATCTTTGAGGGTATTATTCAGTGGATTAATATACTAGGAAATTGGGAGACCGGCCCTAAATAATAATAATGAACATATTCCACTTATTATTGCACTAAAATATACACTTTTAAAGTCCTAATTCATCATTTAATGACATTTGCATGCCTGGAGGAACTCTACAAAACGGACAATAACCTTTTTGAAGTACTTGTAACTCAAAGTCATCCACATGGAAAAACTACAAGTAAGATATTAAAACCTTTACTTATAAAATAATAAGCTTACCTTAAAACAAGAATAACAAACAGTAATTTGTACATCAGGTAATAAATTGCGGAAATATTGAAAACGTAAAGGTGGATTTTTCTTACAAATTAATATGCTGGAACTATCCATAGATAATAAAATTTTTCTACCAACTACTACCGGTTTATACTTATTTTCATTCTGTTGACATTAGATCATTAGATATTGAGGAAATATGGAAGAATAGATTATGGTAATGCATACATACATCATAATTAATAACTTTAGATGTAAAGGCTTCATCTATATCATCAGAATCAAGATCCAACTGAAGGGTTTCGTGAGTGTCACTTATTTCTTGTTTCCAATTACTTTTACTTTGAGCATTTTGAGGAGTTTCAATTAGACGTATAGCTTCTATATCAGTTACATCTTCATCTAGTTCAAATTCAACGAGTGGAAGAATTTCTAGAAAAACATATTAAGCAAGGCCATCAGATTATAACACTTACCAAAGCTAACATACGAATACACAAATTTATGCCCGCAATTTACACATTTGTTACTGTTGGCAGCTAGTGGATTGTATGTAGAACATCTATAACACATAGGTAAAAGCTCTTCAGGATCACTGTAAGCCCTAGCTCGTGCAGCAATTGTAGATATTTCAACTTGCTCTTGAAATTTCACAGGTATAATAAGAGTTTGAATTTTATCAAAAAGTTGTTTCGCTAATTTATTTGCACCTAAGGTTCGAGCTTGTTTTGCTAATGTATACAGAATTGAGCTTGGTTTTGTTAAGAAAGCATTTAACCAATTTTACCTTAGCAATTAGACAATTATAATACTGACAAACAACTTTAAAAGGATACAATAATGCTACTCCTTTTGGTTTTTTCTGTGCAGTCTGTGCCATTAAATAACGTGCAATATTAAATAACGCCTCAGGCATATAGGAAGTGAAAGGATCTTCTAAGTATCGATGCAAAACATTGTAAGAGTAATACACTTCAGCAAGGTGTTCATTTTCATAATATTTATTTAACATACCATTCTTTTTTGTATTACTGTTAAAACGTGTAGAACTATACTGAGTGTCTCACAAGATATTTTATACATACTCTCCTTTTGATAAATCCAAATATTGTTGTGCCAAAATCCAGTAATAATAACCCGCATCCTGAAATCGATTCTCGGCTACGGCATTTTTGGTTAATTGTTGTAAAACTTTAAAAGCTTGGTCTGGAAGGCCAGCCAAATAGAATGCTACAAAAATTTGTTCAATTATAATTCAAAAATGATGTTTTAAAATATCTACCTTTTTGAGCTAGTACAAATTTGTCATTTTCTGCTAACCAATTAGCATAAGGAACATACACTAAAGCTTTATGTTGTGGTTGAGTTTTAACCAGAGCAAATGCTTCATCCCATTCCTTTGTATCTATGTGTAGTTTTAAGACTGCTTCAGAGTCACCTAAACGACGATAAATTTCGGCAGCAGCGGCTGAATCATTTAGACGTTTCAAATGTTCGGCAATTGATATTAATCCTGAACGTTCAGTTTTATCCAGTCGACGACCAAGATCTGCTAATCTGAAAATACAATTATCCAAATAAAACAAATAACGTTTTCAAGGAAAGATGCACTCACAATTATGTTAATAATTCTAAAGAAGAAGGTAACATGCTACTTTCTAAGAATCAATGTTTATTTCAATTGCGTATGAGATATTATACCGTTCATTCGATTGCAATGAAAGTTTGGCAAGTTGTGTACATGCCAGGTATGGTTTCGGAAGTAGTACCACTCCATAATAACCTTTGCAAAAAAATGGTGTGTGAATCAATAAAAATTGAATAAACTCCTGTTTACATAACAAAACAATAAAAACCTTCTTTCCATGAGTGGATATGCCGGATGCCTAGTAATTAGTACATCTGCTGTATGTTAGTCACAAGGAAAAGCTTACGAAAAGGAAAAAATAGAGTATACAATCATATCAGATAAGTTTATTACACCAATGGCATGGGCGAATCTTACTGGAATATTAAAAATAAACCCAAAATTCACTTATAACACAATTTTTATAACCCACAGGTTTGAATATTAATAATAAACAAAATTAATGATAATAATCTAATCAGTAGAATTTTAGTAACGTGTGAAATAGATCTATAGATACACAGATAAAAATGGCGCGAAAACAATATTGTTGCATTTATATGCGATTTCTATGAAAAGTACGGTTCCTTCAAACCCATGACAGGTAGGATAGTTAAAACCCATATAATCGTAAAGTAAACGTAAAGCGCAAACACCACCCCTTGGTCTAAGGTTTTAACTCAAACACGTAAATATAACTAATTAAATCACTTATTTTATCCCACGATATATATATATATATATATATATATATATATATATATATATATATATATATATATATATATATATATATATATAATTTTAGTATAACAGGATGCAGCCTAAATTAAATTGACAACATCAATTTGAAAGCTTTCGGAAATATTTATTCCTTCTTCAGTCAAAACTAAAATGATAAATACAATACTAAATAAATATAACATTATTGCTTACTGTATGTTAGATTATAATGAGATTGGCAAACACAAAAAATTAAATATCATTGAAATGTAATATAATTATGACAACTAAAACTGTAACTATAACGATTAACAACAAGGGAATACATATAAAATTTTTTGTTAACAATGCAATCTGTTGTTAATTGTTAAAATATTTGAATATATAACACTTAAATTTTGAGTATCAGTTTTTTGTTTAATGTGTTAGGTTCTCTATTAATATAAAGCATTTCTAAAATAAACGTTTGAAATAATTATTTTCTGTGGTTAAAATTTTTACTTCATTAAAATTTGGTTTATGACTAGTTTCTAGAGAATGTATCGTTAATGCACATGATTCTTTTTATTTTAATAACACTTTTATGGGAAGTAATTCTATTTTTGAGGTTTCTTTGAGTTTGTCCTACGTATTGTTTATTGCAATTATAACATGAAATTTTGTATCGACATGAGATTTATTTAAAGTTTTGTTTTATCTTTAATTTTGAAAATAAACTATTGATTGTTTTAGTTGATTTGTTAGCAATAATGATATTTCTTTCTCGTTTTAAAATATTAACGATTCTAGGTGTTAAATGTTTTATGTAAGGTAATGATCTAAAAATCTTTTGATTATTCTCGTTGTCATTAGAAAGGTTATTAATTGATGAATTATTTATTTGTAAGTTATTTTGTCTGACTAAATTTGGGTTTGAAAAAATTAGTTTTTTTAATAATTTATTTGGGTAAGAATTATTAAGTAAAAGTTGAAACTTGGCAAAATAAATGCAACTTGTTAGTTTCAAAATTTAACCAAAATAATTTATTAACTCTTGAGATTTGTAAAGATTTGACTATTTATAATTCTGTTTCTCCTAAATTCTATTCTCTTCCTAAAATTCATAAATCAACATTAACTATAAGACCTATTATTTCATCAATTAATTGTCCTAAAGTATATATTATCTAATTATAGTTTCCAAAGTATTAACTAATGCTTATAATAAAACTAATAATTATTTTGTTTCAGATTCTTTTGAGTTTGCTTCATTTATTAATAATTTTCAACTTCCCGATAATCATGTTGTTGTTAGCCTTGACGTTATTTCTCTATTCACAAATATTCCTTTAGATTTAGTTATTAATTCGATAGAAAAACATTGGGAAATTATAAAAATCACACTACGTTACCTAAATTAGAATTCTTTAATTTAGTTAAATTTATTTTAATAGTAACTATTTTCTTTCAATAATGAATTTTACTTACAAATTTTTGGAACCCCAATGGGTTCTAAAATTTCCCCAATTTTATCTCAATACGTTATGGATGATTTAATTGATGATTCTGTAACTAAAATTAATTTCAATTTACTTTTTTTAAAAAAATATGTGGATGACATTATAACTGCAATTCCACAAGGAACTCAAAACGAACTTTTAAATGTTTTTAATAGTTACAGCCCTTACTTAAAATTCACTATTGAAAATGAAACTAACAATTCCATACCTTTTTTAGATACAAAAATCATCCGCAATTCAAATAATAAAATATTACTTGATTGGTATATTAAACCAACGAGCTCTGGAAGATATTTAAATTATTATTCTGAACATCCAGAAAAAATGAAAATTAATTTAGTTTTAGCTTTAAAGAACCGCATCGACAGAATTTGTCATCCAACTTTCAAAACCAAAATTATCAAAATTATTTCAACTTTTACTTAATAATTCTTACCCAAATAAATTATTAAAAAAACTAATTTTTTCAAACCCAAATTTAGTCAGACAAAATAACTTACAAATAAATAATTCATCAATTAATAACCTTTCTAATGACAACGAGAATAATCAAAAGATTTTTAGATCATTACCTTACATAAAACATTTAACACATAGAATCGTTAATATTTTAAAACAAGAAAGAAATATCATTATTGCTAACAAATCAACTAAAACAATCAATAGTTTATTTTCAAAAATAAAGATAAAACAAAAACTTTAAATAAATCTCATGTCGTATACAAAATTTCATGTTATAATTGCAATAAACAATACGTAGGACAAACTCAAAGAAACCTCAAAATAGAATTACTTCCCATAAAAGTGATATTAAAATAAAAAGAATCATGTGCATTAACGATACATTCTCTAGAAACTAGTCATAAACCAAATTTTAATGAAGTAAAAATTTTAACCACAGAAAATAATTATTTCAAACGTTTATTTTAGAAATGCTTTATATTAATAGAGAACCTAACACATTAAACAAAAAACTGATACTCAAAATTTAAGTGTTATATATTCAAATATTTTAACAATTAACAACAGATTGCATTGTTAACAAAAATTTTATCGTATTCCTTGTTGTTAATCATTATAGTTACAGTTTTAGTTGTCATAATTATATTACATTTCAATGATATTTAATTTTTGTGTTTGCCAATCTCATTATAATCTAACATACAGTAAGCAATAATGTTATATTTATTTAGTATTGTATTTATCATTTTAGTTTTGACTGAAGAAGGAATAAATATTTCAAAGCTTTCAAATTGATGTATAAATAGTTGTCAATTTAATTTAGGCTGCATCCCTGTTATACTAAAAATTACGTTAAACTTATACAGCCGTTATTAACTTCTATATATATATATATATATATATATATATATATATATATATATATATATATATATATATGTATGTATGCTTAGATTTTTTTCATGTTGGGGGATAATGTCTATTAATTATGGGGCATAAAACAAGCGATAAGAATGTTCACAAACTTGCACAGTGGCGGAGTGGAGGGGTGCTCAACCCTTTCATAAACAGAACTTCTACGCCAATAACTATTTTTTAAAAAACTGTTATTTTCATTATCTACATACAGTTTAACAAAAATAATGTACCTTCTTCTGTTCGAAATTCCTGTGCGTTTCGAGTTATTTTGATTTTTAGTGTTTGATGTGGTACTAAGTTAAGTAATGTGCTTTATGTGAATAATTGATTATAAAGTTTTAATAAAAGATATAATAAAACATTTAGAGCCATTTTAGTACCTAACGATCGTTTCTTTAAAATTTCAAATACATTTTCATTTATAAATAGGTAGGTTATCGGTTTTTTTTAGTATCCATTGTTATTGTCCTTGTATAAAAAGAAATGCATAATTATTATTGTTATGCGGTCAATACTTTCTGTATAATTATGTATGTATCAATTTCGCCATAAACATGTATGTAGTTTTTAAGTGAGATTCTAATAAGTTATAGACCGCTGCTCACTTGCTCCATTAAAGAGCCGCCAATGTATCAAGCCATACTCAAATACAAGACTTTTGTAAATTGAAATCTGTTTAGTACACTAATTTTAACAATCCTTATTTATTATTGTAACAATACTTAATTAATAATTGTGAAATTAATAAGAATTCTTAGCAATAACGATTTATAAATAAATAATAACACTAGTATAATAAAATTAGATACTTTGTTCAAAATGTAAACCGTTCTTTTCAATACACATTTCACAGCGACGTACAATAGAACGTCTTAAGTTAACTAAATGATGCACCCTTATTTCATTGCAACAAAATATGATACTCCTTGGAAAACAAGTAAGTATTAAATTTTATATTTTGAAACGACAGTTTGACTTTTTACAAACACTTGCTTCATCTTGAATAATTTCACTGTTATTAATTATTGTTTTTAAGTTCAAAAAGTTATTTCATTTGATTTGCCAGCTTTTAGTTAGTGTAACATGCCGTTTACATTTACAAATAGCGAACAAACCGACATTCATTTTATTTATGGGTTCGCAAATGGGTATTCAAGGTACGCAGCTAGGGAGTATCGGTGAAGATTTCCAAATAGACGACAACCTCATCATTCCGTTTTTGGGTTTGAAAAATGTACATGGGGGCCGACAGAACAACCGTGGACGAGATAGAATTGGAGAGGGTATATTGCGTGAATTTAATAGGAACCCCACGAGAAGTACTCGACGTACTGCTGTTGGTCTTGGTATTTCCCAAAGTAAAGTTTCCCGGGTTTTAAAACGGGATCACAGACGCCCATATCATTTTCAACCTGTTCATGGTTTATGTCCAGGTGACGTCGAACGAAGACTTAATTATTGTAGGTGGGTTCTTAACTCCATTCAAAATAATAGAGATTTCTTATCCAACATACTGTGGACTGATGAATCCTGTTTTACTCGTCGTGGTATCGTAAACTTTCACAATCTGCATATATGGGCACATGAAAACCCACATACCATTCGACCAAGAAGTTTTCAACATGAATTTAGTACAAATGTCTGGATTGGAATTTACGGCAACCACGTGTTTGGACCTTATTTCTTGCCACAACGTGTAAATTCAGAAAATTTCCTACAATTTTTAGAAGAACATGTTAATATGTGGGAAGACATTCCTTTGAATTTAAGAGGACATTCTTGGTTTCAGCTTGATGGATGTCCGGCCCATTATGGCAGAAATGTAAGAAATTGGCTAAACAATAACTACCCGGGGAGGTGGATAGGTCGTGGAAGTCCAGTGGCGTGGCCTCCTAGATCCCCCGATTTAACGCCACTTGACTTTTTTGTATGGGGATTCATGAAGGAAAAAGTGTATACCACTCCGGTTAATACACTTGAAGAACTTCACAATCTCATCAGAGATGGTTGCAATGAAATAAGGGTGCATCATTTAATTAACTTAAGATGTTCTATTGTACGTCGCTGTGAAATGTGTATTGAAAAGAACGGTTTACATTTTGAACAAAGTGTCTAATTTTATTATACTAGTGTTATTGTTATTTATTTATAAATCGTTATTGCTAAGAATTCTTATTAATTTCACAAGTTTTGTTTGCCAAAAATGTGTATAAAATAATGTTCTTTAACACTCTGTATCTCGAAAACAGAGGCAGTTAGGAATAATTTTTACTGAGCACACCCCACTTATTTTTGGCTATTCTACCTGCCCTAGCAAGCACACCATGTTTTTTGAAACACTTTATTATATATATATATATATATATATATATATATATATATATATATATATAAAAAAAAAGACACACACACACACACACACTGCCTTGCAAAAGTTGGGACTCGCTTAGAAAAATCGTTTTTTTTGTATTTATCGCTTTAACTATCGTTCTCAGACAGTTTTACAGTTTTATGTAACGTATTTGTTTGTAATTACATTGTATAAATGAGTTATAAACATTTAACTGTCATATTTTTGAATTGTTGGTGGAAAAAAACTAAAAAATCAATCTAGCCGTTTTTCATCAATATGTTGGCCTTTCGATTTGATGATGGCCCTACAAATTCTGGGTATTCTTTCCACCAATTTCTGGAGTCTTTCTGGTCGCAATTGTTGCCAAGCCTGTTGAAGTCACTCCCACAAGTGAGATTCGCTGGTTGGACGCAGTTTTCGCACATCTCGGTAAAGATCATCTCACAACAGCTCGATGGGATTTGCATCCGGCGATTGTGGTGGCCATTCCATGAATTTAAGAGTGCATGCAGCTTCTTTTGATCTTAAATAGTTCGTACAAAGTTTTCATGTATGTTTCGGGTCGTTATCCTGATGAAATACAAACCCTTCCCCTATCAAATCGATGCCAGATGGAATAGCGTTTCGCTGAAGTATCTGGTGATAGTCTTCTTCGCGCATTTTTCCGTCGATTTTCACCAAGGCGCCGACAACATCGTGCCGTTTATCAGATTTTCTGCGGCAGTACGTTCGCCCTTTGCTACCAAAAATTTCTAATTTGGACTCATCGGTCCATAACACCTGTTTCCATTGTTCGCTGGACCAATTTTTGTGTTCTCTTGCCCATTTGAGTCGTTTACCGATTGAAAACAATGGTTTTTTGGCAGCGATCCGTCGATACAAACCCTCATCATGCGACCGTTGTATCGGAGATTGGCTTCGGTACCGTTTGATTGATCTCGGTTCTAATAACTGGCACTGTTTTGAGTCTGGACCGCTTACTTAACACTTGTATATGTCTATCACCACTTTCTGTCGACTTTCTGGGTCAGCCAGAGTGTTGTCTGTCGGAAAACGATTTGGTTTCAGCGAATCTCTCAAATGTTGAACGAACTACTTTCTGTGAAACACCCACTATTTGTGCAATTTTTCGCTGCGAATGGCCGGTTTTATTTAAAATTACTACCTGAGCACGTTTTTCTTTCGATATTTGATTTGCTGTTACCATTTTCAAGATTTACACACAATTTTGAAGCAGCAATATTGATAAAAATCTTGTGCAATTGTATTTCAAGTGTCAAATTGTCAACAATTTAAGGTTATTTTTCCGATAATCGATGGCAGATGAGGTTTGAAGTGATTGGCGCACATTTTAAAGTGCCGATAAATCGATTCTAGTTTAAAAAAATTGTTAAAGTAATTCAAAGTGATAATTTTTAATATTGTAAATTTTTCAATATTTTAAAAATTTACATATTTTGATACAATAAATAAATGAGAAGCAAAAGAAAACGCTTAAAAGTCATAAGTAAAATGTTGTTCTATACAAATAGGTTATATAAAACTGTCTGCGAACGATAATTAAAGCAATAAATACAAAAAAAAAACGATTTTTCCAAGTGAGTCCAAACTTTTGCAGGCAGTGTGTATATATATATATATATATATATATATATATATATATATATATATATATATATTTTCGTTAAGTTTTCTACTTATTTATTATACATTTATATTTATATATTTCTTGAATTATTCATATTCTAGATTTTCTCGAGCTTATGTCGTAAAAATATTTCTTTCTACGTTTCAAGAATAATGACAAGTGTCATATATGTGAATTATGCTATCTAGTTTTATAAAGGTTGTGTCAAAGTGCGTGTTCTACTACGAGTAAGGGGTCCATGAGAGGTAGTGTTATTGGTTGTTCGAATTTGTTGCTGCTCGTTGGATTCGGTGAATGGTAGTCTTGAAGGAGTATCTTAATTAGATTCTTCCATATATATCTGGGAGGCGTAGACTACCATCGCGTTTATTAAGAGCATCCTGGTTTATTAAATTTTTGTTTTGTAATATCTTAACAGTACCTTCAACAGGTACTTTTGTAAACAATGATGTAACGCCAAAATTGACTAGAATACCATTGATTACAAAAGTTACTGTTGAAGATACTGTTAAGATTTTACAAAACAAACATTTAATAAACCAGGGTTTAATCAAATTCTTACACACTGCATGGGGTCCACTACTTTTATACACAATGCTAATATTTACATGGAAGATTTTGAAAACAATGCTTTAAATTTAGCAACACTTAAACCTAAATGCAAGGGGCAAGGTAATAGGTTAAAACAGCCCAAATGTTAACATCACTTGCGCGAGAGACGGCTTGGGCCATCCGGTGCACCCTACTAGATAACAGACGAGGCTCTGGTGACCGAGTAACTGGTATAACTGTAAAAACAGGCTCTGAGAAAATGCTTAGCATAGACCACTCGCCAACACGCCCGGCAAGCGTGGCGTTTTAATGCCCCACCAAGAATTAATGAATAGACACAGAGAGGAAAGGCCCTCAGTCCGCAGCAATCCTGGAACCCTTGGTCACGAAAGCAACCAAGTGGGGGAAAGGACAGAGGATGCTAAGAATACCTGTGTTAGGAAAGGTAATCACGAAAAGACGAACCTGGCAATAATGACATAGAATATAAGACCAATGAGCACAGATGACAAAATAGAAGAATTGGATGAAGAACTAAAACTAAAACTGATGAGATGGCACATAATGGTGACATGTAAGATCAGAAGAAACAGCGAACAATACATCACATTAAGATCAAACAATGTACTATTCTACAAAGGAGTGAATGAGGAACACCAAGAGAACATTGGAGGTGTGGGATTTATAATAAATAAAAAAATAACCAAAAATATCCTAACCTATAATGCAAAATCAAATAGGGTAGCATACATTATTGTAAAAATTACCAAACAATGTAAACTAAAAATTATCCAAACGTCCACGTATGAACAAGAAGCAGTAGACGCCTTTTATGAGGAGATGCAATAAATGAAGACTCATGTCATTATGCGATAGTTATGGGAGACTTTAACGCTAAAAGAGGAAGCCACTTAGACAACAACGAAAATAAGATAGGAAAATTTGGATTAGGTACAAGAAACGAGAGAGGTAACACATTAGTAAATTACCTAGAACAATAACAGCTATATGCAATGAACACTTTCTTCTACAAAAAAATCTCATAGAAAATTGACATGGTGAAGTAAAAGATGAAATTGATTTCATATTAACCACAGAAAAAAAGATCGTAAAAGACGTAACAGTCATAAATAATATCAGCACTGGAAGTGACCATAGAATAGTGAGAGCAAGAATAGAAATAAACAAAAGAATGGAAAAAAAACATTCACAATAAACAATAAAGAATAGACACGCGAATCCTAAGAGAAAATAAAACAGAATATCAAAACGAAACAAACAAACTCATAAAAAACACAGAGACTTAAGTCACAAAAACATAGTTGAAGTCAATGATATATTAATAAAAGCCATAAAAGGAGAGGCACAAAGGGTACCTAAAAAGAACAAACAAATATGGAGCAAGAAAACTAAACGGCTATTTGAAAAAAGAAGAAAACTATTCAGAGAAGACAAAAGAAACACTATTCAACACATAGAAACTAATAAAACACTGAAAAAATCAAAGAAGACAAACGAAAACAGTTAGAACAACAGATAGAACAAATAATAGAAAATAAAAATATGACAGCTATCAAGAGAAGCCTAGGAACAGTAACAATTAACAACCTAAAAGATGAAAATGGACAATAAATAAAGGATAGAGATGGAATACTAACAATTATAAAAAAAGTACTATCAAAAACTATATGAATCAAAAAATGATATACCACAAGAAACTAAAGAAAACGTAAATAGAAAACTTCTCAACGTCAACTCTGAAGAAATACCGGAAATAACGGAGGAGCAAATCATATCAACTCTGAAAAACATGAAAAATAACAAAGCTCCAGGCACAGATAAAGTCTTAGTTGAACTAATAAAGGAAGGCGATACAACAGTTATACAAATACTACATCTACTGCTAAATAAATGCCTTAATGAGGGAGAAATACCAACTAGTTGGAATAATTCCTTAACAATACTGCTGTTGAAAAGAAGAGGCAAGAAACTGTTGGATAACTACCGTGCCATATCAATATTGTCACAGATCTATAAGCTATTTACTAGAATAATAATCAATAGGCTAGAAAACAAACTGGAAACTAACCAACCGATTGAACAAGCAGGTTTCAGGAAAAACTTTAGTACCAGTGACCACCTGCTAACGATCAGAAAGCCACGGAATATAATCTAACACTTTACCTAATATTCATAGACTCTTAGAAGTAGAATCTACTATAGATATACACAGCTAATAAGATCGATTTATAGGCGTGCGCACGGGGAGAGGCATGGCCTTGCCCCCTAATGCGTGAGCGATATTTTACTAATACACTTATTTTACATCTTTATATTTTCTCCATATTATGTCGATAAAGAAAGACAAAATATTAATTTTAAACTGTTATCGCTATCCACTATTAATTATTATGTGAATATCTAATACAGAAAACGGTAAACCTCACATGTCCACACGTTCACCCCTTAAAACAAACGACCGATGGAACAAGATGATACAAGAATGGAGACCCTGGGTGGGAAAAAGATCAAGGGACACACCTCAGACCAGGTGGAAGGACGACCTAAAGCATATAGCTGGGCTCACATGGACAAGAGAGACACAAAACCGAGATAAATGGAGAATGAGAGGGGAGGCCTATATCCGACACAGGATGTAAAGGAGGCTACAAAGAAGAAGAGGAAACCTAACCTCTGGTATCGTTATGTGAATGACACGTTTGTCATTTGGCCGTATAGCTTAAAATCTAGATAAATTTTTGATACATCTGAACAACATTCACCCTAACATCAAATTTACTATGGAAATAGAATCCAACAATCCCATATCATTTCTGGATGACAAAACAAAACTTCCAAATGGCAAATTTCGTCACACTTTATATAGAAAATCCACTCATACTGGTACATACCTTAATGCTTTTTCACACCATCACCCGAGTCAACTTTATTGTGTTGTTAAATCTTTAATTAATCGGTCATACAAATTAGCTGATCACTCCAAAAAAGAAGAAATGCAATACATAAAAAATCTTTTACATAACAATGGATACCCTATTTGGCAAATCAATAAAATTATATATAACAAAACCTCCCATAGAACAACACCGGATCTTCCTGAAAATTAATATTACCATATATCCAAGGAGCAACTGATCGTATAGCCAAACAATTTCCAAAAGATCAATTTCGTACCATTTTTAAGCCATACAGGACTATTCAACAACTGTTACATAATTCAAAAGGCAAAATTTCTGGTGAAAGTCAAGGAGTGTATGAAATACCATGTAATGAACGCATATGTACATACATTGGTCAAACTAACTGCAAGTTACTTGTTAGAGCTTAAGAACATATGTTATATATAAAGCAGTTTAACCCTTCTTCATCATTGGCAGCCCATCACCTGGCAATTGGTCATTATATAAATACGAATAACGTAAGATTACCTGCCCCTGTTATCGATACTCAGGAGAGAATAAATCGAAAAGCTATAGAAATAGAAAAACGCCCTTATGTTCTCAATAACCGTGATGACAGTCTACGCCTCCCAGTTATATGGAAGAATCTAATTAAGACGAATGACTACCATTCACCGAATTCGACGAGAAACAATAAATTCACACAACCAATACCTAACACTACCTCTCATGAGCCCTCTTAATAGAACTTTATAAAACTAGTTGGCACAATTCACATACATGACACTTGTGGTTTGTAACCGTTTCTTTTCAACGTAAGGTAAAATAAAATGCAGGGTGTTCTATTAAAAAAAATTGAATTATTTTTTATACCCCTTAGCTATACTACGCCACTGTGTTTTTCGTGCTAAATCAAGATGATTTACTGTCCATCCTACAACTTTTACATTTAATGTATACATCTATCTAGTATAATAACAAAAATATCCATTAGGTAATTTATAATACAATATATATATATATATATATATATATATATATATATATATATATATATATATATATATATATATATATATATATATATATATATATATATATACAGGGTGGCGCATTAGTGTGACAAAGTCCCATATCTCCTTTATTTAAAGAGATACAAAAAAATTAAATACAAAAGTTGTAAGATATGTTCTGGTGCATATTCCAAAAATATTTTTAATTATACAGGGTAGATCATAAAAGCTTAGAAGTAATTTTAATTTTTTTTAAATAGAAAACCCTATATATTATTACATATTTAGATTCTACATACAATTTTAGACACATTTTATGTATAATGTCCTATACCTAAGTCTAACCGTTTTTGACAAATTTCAAATTTTTTGTCAAAAATGACGTTTGCAGGCCAAAACATAGGTGGAAATCTTTTCTAAACGAAGCCTTTATCAATTAGTTATGGTTGGTTTCCTTGGAAATGGGGACCTACTCTAATGGGCTGTATTGATATTTTTGTAATAGATTCATACAGGGTGATCAAAAATGGACAATAAAAAGTATATTCAAAAAAACCTACAGTCATTTTTTTTAAATGGAAACCCCCTATTTTTTTAATTCTATCTTATTTAGCATTAAAAATAAGGGCGACTTTGTATAAAAGTGTATATTCCAAAAAATTTTAGTTTTTGAAATAATGACAATTTAACATTTTTTTTTATTGTAAAAAGGCTATATGGCTTTCAAGTTTTGTTGTTAGTTGGCCGTGACGGCGAGGCGTGGCATATAAAAATAATAGAGATCATCAGAAACGTCATTATTTATTGTCAGTCGATAATTTGTGTGATGCATTAGTGTATTTTATAGCAAATTGATTTAAAACTTGAATTAAAATTGTAAATAATGAATTTTTCGCAAGCCGAGATGGTTGATATGATTTTTGTTTTGGGAGCTAGTGATAAGAATACGCTCTTAGAAACAAGACCGTATCAACAACAGTTTCTAGAGAGACGGCAACCTGAAAGAAGGGCATTTGAAAAGCTTTTGGGGCGTTTTGAAAGAACTGGCAGTGTGTTATATGAAAAAAATACTAGGGAAAAACGTGCAGACTGAGGAAAATCAAATAAATGTACTATTAACAGTTACCGAAAATCCATATACTGGACAACGGCCCATTTCTCAGCAGGTTGGTGTTGAACGACGTACGGTACAGCGGATATTGAAGTCTCAAAAAATGCACCCCTATCACATTCAACTACTTCAAGAGTTGGTTCCTGAAGATTATCAAAGACGACTGGAATTTTGTCAATGGGCTCAAAACAAAATAATCCAACAAAGAAATTTTGTTCATTTGATTTTATTTACAGATGAGGCCACATTTCACAGAAACGGAAGTGTAAACAGGCATAATTTTCATTACTATTCTACCGAAAATCCACATTTTGTAAGATATACTTCTCAAACTAGATGGTCTTTAAATGTTTGGGGAGGTGTTGTCGGTAATCATGTAATTGGTCCATATTTTTTTGATCAACGAGTAACAGGGGAAGTATACTTAGGCTTTCTGCAAAACCATCTACCTAATTTGTTGCGTCAAGTGCCACAGGATACGCAACAAGAAATGTGGTTTCTTCATGATGGGGCCCCAGCACATCATATAGGTCCGATAATAACTTTTTAAATGCTAGATATCCAGAATGTTGGATTGGAAGGGGAGGGCCTGTTGCTTGGCCTGCTAGATCCCCAGATCTTACTAAAATGGACTTTATCATGTGGTGGTACGTCAAAGAGCAGGTTTATAAAATACCGCCTACAACAAAGGAAGACATGAAGATTAGGATTAGAAACTGTTTTCAAAACATTAGTGTTGAAATGTGTAGAAATTTAAGCAGCGAATTTGAGAGACGTATTGCATTGTGTATTCAAGAAAGAGGCGGAAATTTCGAACAACTTATTAGGTAGTACGTATTTGACGTGTTTCTAGTACTTCTATCTGTATAATTAGTTACAGGTTTAGTTACATTAGAGGTGTTAAGTTTATGATTAGGATTAGGACATAATTTGTGGAATCAAAAAAATATTGTCTTTACTTTAAGTTCGTTTAATAAAATAATTATTTATATGGGGTTCAATAAATTGTAATATTTCGATCTGAAGTGCTCGATTTTTTTTGTTTCGCCGTGCCCCGCCGTCACGGCCAACTAACAACAAAACTTGAAAGCCGTATAGCCTTTTTACAATAAAAAAATGTTAAATTGTCATTATTTCAAAAACTACAATTTTTTGGAATATACACTCTTATACAAAGTCACCCTTATTTTTAATGCTAAATAAGATAGAATTAAAAAAATAGAGGGTTTCCATTAAAAAAAAATGACTTTATAGGTTTTTTTGAATCTACTTTTTATTGTCCATTTTTGATCACTCTGTATGAATGTATTACAAAAATATGAATACAGCCCATTAGAGTAGGTCCCCATTTCCAAGGAAACCAACCATAACTAATTGATAAAGGCTTCGTTTTGAAAAGATTTCCACCTACGTTTTGGCCTGCAAACATCATTTTTGACAAAAAATTTGAAATTTGTCAAAAACGATTCGACTTACGTATAGGACATTATACATAAAATGTGTCTAAAATTGTATGTAGAATCCAAATATGTAATAATATATAGGGTTTTCTATTTGAAAAAAAAATTAAAATTACTTCTAAGCTTTTATGATCTACCCTAAATAATTAAAAATATTTTTGGAATATGCACCAGAACATATCTTACAGCTTTTGTATTTAATTTTTTTTTTGTTTCTCTTTAAATAAAGGAGATTTGTTGTATAGACTACTTAACAATAATAAACAATCAGTGATATCCAGGGTATGATTTTCGATGTGTTATAACTTATAACTCAAAAAATGTTCAAAATATAGGTGTAAAATGGCGTGTTTCTGCAATCATAAAAATGAAAGCGCGCTGAAAATAACAAAAATAATATTTTATGGTTGACTTTGGTTGTAATAATTTTTCAAAAGGCAAGTAACCACCATTTTAAATGTTAAATAACTCAACAACGGTTAAACGTGGGGGTATCATGTGGTATATTTTTAATTCAGAAAAATATGGGCTTTACGAAGGTAAAATAAAATACAGGGTGTTCTATTAGAAAAAATTGAATTATTTTTTATACCCCTTAGTTATAGTACGCCACTGTGTTTTTCGTGATAAATTAAGATGATTTACTTACTGTCCATCCTACAACTTTTACATTTAATGTATACATCTATTTGCTATAATAACAAAAATATCCATTGGGTACTTTATAATGAATATCCCTGTACAACGACATTCTAAGTAACCAAGTTTTGGGTAAATAAAAGTTCATTAGTGAATTAATAACGTCCCAAACTACTATAGTCGTATTCTAGATAGAACAATTTTGGTGAACCTAAACACATTAAAACTTGTAAAATTAGGTTCCATTTACCCACATTGACCTTACCTTAGGTTAAGTAACATTATACATACTCAAAAATAAAATCAATATTTAAATTTAGTGGAAATTATTTTAATTTATTTATTAACATACAGTTCTGCAGGGTAAGTTTACAAAGTGTTAATTTTGTAAATTATAACTACAAACATGTATTTTAGATTGCACTTATTATTCTTAAGTTTTATGATACTTACTGTTCAGTCCATCCTTGTTCCCCCATGATATCAATTGCTGATTGAGTTTCTCCGATTGATAAAAACATTTCAACGGCAGCTTTATGTTCATTAATATTTTTAGCCCATTCTGCTTTTTGCCTTACCAAACTAACATTATCTCCTGCACCTAAATAATCCTGGGCTAGATCAAACATACGTAAATCGGTGTACATTGCTAGAGCACGATTTTCCTGTCCAGCTTTTACATAGAGACGAGATGCCTCCTTAAATTTACCTCTATATGCATAAACATCACCAATAAATACATCAGCATTATTTTCACCTTTTTCTTGTCTTTCCTAAAAATTAGAATTACTGGTTTCAATAAAAAATTAGCATTCTCAAACCTGAATATCAGAAATTAACTCGAGATAATTATAATCCTGCAGTTTTATAAATGCAAGTTTTGCAACTTCTAAATCTATACTTTCTAAAGCTGCAAATGCTAGTTCTTCCCAATCACCATCCGTAACGCCTACAATAATTATATGTACATCTATACATACACTAATAAAATAAAAACCTAAACATGCAACTCTGTGTGCGTCAGAATACATTTTCTTATCTATATATTGATACATTGGTGCACTCAAAGGTAATTCTAAAGTTGACATTGTAGAACCATTTAAACAAAAAACTCTAGAACCTGTTAAACCAACAACAAATCCCACTAATTTCTGTTTATGAGGTAGGAATGTAGAAACTTTAATTGATAGAGAATTATTACCACTAAAAGCTATCATTTCTTCATATAAGCTATTCCAAACTGCACTGTTAATGTTTGGTTCCTACAGAAATTGAATTATTAGTACAATGCAATCATCACTGCAAACAATACTGAGATGACTTACTTGAAAACAAAGATCACCAGTATGTGTATCAAATACTTGACAAAGCCCAGTTTCGTCCACAACTGCTAATTTTTGTTTACTTTGACTTAAATCCAAACACCTGACAGGGGCACTTACAGTCACTTTTAATATGGGAAATGAATTGTCTAAGTGAATCTGCCATACCTACAAGTTTTATTTATTAAAATTTGATTAAAACACACATTTTGATTTCATAGATGAATGTTAAGAACAATTTCGGTTCAATAACACACTATTAACGGTATTTGAATAGTTAGTGATAACAGCTACAGTACTCGCAACAGTCAATGGCAAACACTATAAACATTCTATTTTTATGTTAATATTTGGATTTCATCTAAGTTGTACCAATATGATTTTATTTCGTACATTTATTGTTGGTAAAAAATTGTTGTATTTTACGATTACTTAGAATCTTTATCATTACATATAGAAATTAAAATTAAACATAAACAATAAAGGACTAAACTAAATCTAATAATATGGTTGTAGTATTGCCGGAATCTGAGTTCATCAATTTGGTTTTATCAAATTTGGTAATATAAATCGCCTCAAAAATGTCTAGATGGCATGGGTTTGATACTTTTTTTAATAATTATCAAAAAGAAAAATATTTTGAATACAAAATTTAAAAAATTATTATCAGAGCAAAAATATAGTGAATTTATAGAACATTCACGTATTAGACCTAGGCCAATTGACAACTTTGTAATAAATCAGTCTTCGTGTACTTTTGATAAAGATGAGTTGGATTTACTTAACAATGGTTTAAAATTTTCTATTTCTCCATTAAAAACGCCTGTTAACTCGTTGGTTGCACATGTACATTCTGCAACTGAAATGATGAAGTCATTAGGTGACCATGCTGCTAATAGAAAAATTACACAAACTGCATATGAGACTATAAGTACATCTAAAAAGTTATACCGTACACCAAAAACCTTAAAAAATATATATGATACCATTAAGAAAATTAAAAACAAAAATGTATATGTAATAAAAGCAGATAAAAGCAACAACGTGGTAATTTTGGACAAACTAGAATACGATCAGAGAGTCAATAAGCTAATTGAAGACCGTCCTTATCAAATTTTAACAAAAAATCCTTTACCTTCAATGCTCTATAAAGTAGAAGTTGTTTTAAAAAAGTATAAAACCATTTTGACAACTGAACTTCGTAAAAAACTTAAACACAGCAATCCACAAGTTCCAAGATTACATTGCTTAGCTAAAACCCACAAACCAGGTGTTAAAATGAGACCAATTGCTTCTAATATTAATGCACCAACCGAAAAAATTTCTAAATGGCTAGTTAGAGAATTTTTCTATGTTAACTCCACCTAATGGTCTATCAGTTAGAAATTGTATAGAATTTACGAAGCGCGTTTCTGATATTTCTTTGAAACGCAATGAAAAGATGGTATCTTTTGATATAGTTTCTCTTTTTCCTAGTGTTCCTATAGAATATACCATGTCATTACTAAGAAAGTGGTTGGTTTCAAATGATGTAGAACCTAATAAAATTAAGATGTACATAGAACTCACTGATATGTGTATGAAACAAAATATTTTTAGTTTTAGAAATAATTTTACGTCCAACATGAAGGCACAGCTATGGGTAATGCTCTCCCCATTTATATCGGAGTTGTTTCTTTGTTATTTTGAAATACATCTAAAAGAAACTCAACTGACTTTTCCACGAATTTGGGTGAGATATGTAGATGATATTTTGCTATAGTTAATCAACGCTACATCATAAGAACTTTGGAAATGTTAAACTCACAATTTCCATCTATAAGATTTACATATGAAGTAGAAATCGAGAACCATCTTCCTTTCTTGGACGTAATGGTAGAAAGAATAGATAACAAATTAATTTTCGATATTTATAGAAAATCTACCTTTACAGGTAGATATATAACTTCAAATTCATACCACTGCTATCAGCATAAAATGGCCGCGTTCCATTCTATGACACATCGCTTAGTTTCTTTACCTTTAAATCAAGAAAACTATAAAAAAGAATATAACTACATTCTGAAGTTAGGTGAAATTAATGGATATTCTAAAAAAACTATTCATGCAGTTATTCAGAAACATGAAAGAGTTCGGCAAAGAAAAACTCTTACGACCTTAGTTTCAAATTTAGACCCTGTTATCCGTTTTAGTTTACCGTTTTTAAATCAGTTACGAACTCGATACAGAAGTGCTGTAAAAGAAACAATATTAGTGTCGTTTTAAAATGAAAATACTTTGCAATTTTTGTTAGGAAACCCTAAAGACATCATTCCAGATTTACAAAATTCAGGTATATATAAAATTTCATGTCAAGATGGTTGTGATTGTACATATTTTAGAAGAACGTCTAGAAATTTACAAACACGATTTAAAGAACATTTCCGGGCTTTCAGAAACAATGAACCTTCAAAATCTAGCGTGGCTGAACATCTACTGAATTATGGCCATTACATAGACATTAATAAAATGAAATTATTAAAAAAAGTATCAAACCCATGCCATCTAGACATTTTTGAGGCTATTTATATTACCAAATTTGATAAAACCAAATTGATGAACTCAGATTCCGGCAATACTACAACCATATTATTAGATTTAGTTTAGTCCTTTATTGTTTATGTTTAATTTTTACATACTGTTACCGTTACCTACCCTACCACCCTCTGTTATTTATAATCATAATATCTGTTTATTTGATAGATTTCAAATATTTAGTTTTTAAATCGGTTATAAAAAAGCACTTGAAAATGAATGCTTACCATTTGAAACTAGTAGTGCAATAATAAATAAATATTTTCTGGAATTAGGTGAAATATCCGATTAATTAATTTTTAAAAGTATTACATATAGGGTGTCCCGGGACCAATTTTACAGAATATAAACTGTTACAGCACAAGACACGCCCCCAACTACGTCTTTCCAATGTATAATCTGATTCCGCACATCATCTCAAAATCTAACCGCGTATAACACAACGCAGTCACGTGGCAGTAACCCATTACCTGCTTTTAAGCTGTTACGAATTGTTCTTAACCTTACTTTGTATTTACTTTATTGCGCGTTTATTATGGATAGTTTATTGTGAGTTTTAAATCTTTTGTGTGATAATATAATAGACTATGCAAGTGAAGATAATTGCTTAGCAGTGCTCCACTTGAAATTAAGTGGGAAAGATGATGAATGCAATTGTGATGACTTTAACTTGCATTGTAATGAGTGGGTGAATGAATTTTCAATTTCAACGAACATAGTTAAAGAAACTTTGGCCAAACTTACAGCGATTATTGTTCCGTAAACAATACGTGTGCCATCACAGCAGCTTTAACAAAGTATCCTTGGATGATAAAAGGCAGTAGCCACTTGAATGAAGAACAAAAGGTGTGAAGCATTTATCGATATAAAAGTTAAAAAGTTAATAGAGACACTGAGAGAAATGATCCATTTTTAAAAAGATAATTATATATAATATAATTATGGTCAGTGTCTAAATATTTAGCTTGTTTGATTGATTCGAAGTAGATAGTAGTAAAAATATTTTTTCGTTTAGTTTTACCTATCAAAACGAATCTTACATATTTTTTAAATTGTACATTGCAAATTTAAAAAGATTTTTTTAGTTCTTTAATTGGTATAACCTGCATATTACAATGGGATGAAAAAAGGCTATTTTTCTAATATGTATGAAAAAAAAAAATTGATATTCTACATAATGTTAAACACTCGGAGTGAGAGTTTTAAATGACATTTAGCTTGTCAATTATTTTTAACCATTTCATATTTATCCCTTCTAGATAAAATTTAAACACACTCATCTAATACACGTTGCTGAAATGTATAGCTATTTAAAAATGTCGCAAGAAACAAAAGAGTTATTTATTAACTATTTTAACCATGGAATGGCCCCGAGCGTTGCAAAGAACTACATGGATTACAAATTGTAAGTGAGATCCGTGCTGATTTTTCGTTAACTAAAATTTTGGCGTTTTCTCAAACTAATCCCAAATAATGTGAAATTTATCATTTATATGACGTGTGGAGGTAAGCTTAAAAACTCACTACAGTATGATTTTCATAATTTATGAAACATTTATTCTAGGCAAAACAAATATGGAACTAGAGAACTAAATTCTGTTTTAAATAGTCTCCATGGAAAACAAGAAGAATACCGATACCGTAAAATAGGTGTAACAAGTTACATTCATAAGGATCCACGTGTTATCTTAATATTAACGCCAATTATGATACAAGCCCGAGAATAATAATTTTCTAGCGAAATTTGTTTTGTTGATTCTAGTGGCTTCTGAGATCAGACGTCTACTATTATCACCTTTATAATTGGTGTTCATAAAACTGGAGGAATTCCACTTGCTTTTTTTTTACATACAGCCCAAACTGAAATGAGTTATTAAATTATTTTGAAATGAATTATAATTCGGTTTTTAAAATATTAAAAGGCCAATATCCGAAAGGTTTTGGTGGGAACGGCGCACCAGAAATATTCATGACTGACGATTGTACTGCAGAGCGCAATGCATTAAAGTCTATATTTCCGCAAACTTCTTTAATTTTATACTCATTTCAGGTTTGTCAGGCTGTATGACGATGGTTGTGAAATGCAAAGAATTAATGTTGGAGTTTCGTTACATAGTTTATCCACTGAAGAGGAATCAGGGGAATATTTTCGTACCTTACGTGAAGGCAAATACACAACGTTTGTTGACTATATTAAAAGTTGGTGGGAAAAAAGATATGAGCGCTGTCACTGTTAACAGGGAATCGTCATACCGGGTGTAAATCAAATAGGGGCCCACCCTTGTAACTTTTGAACGGGTCGTTAGATTTTGTTCAAGTTTTGATGGGTTATATTAGAGCCAGTTTGGGATTTTTTTACATAAAAAAACAATATTACCGACTTCCGGTTTCACCGGAAATGACACAAAAGCTGAAAATTTAAATGGAACAACCTATATATTTTTACATGCTTGGATTCTACGGCTTCAAATACATACAGTTCAACTGCCAAATGTCAACTCAAACGTCATTTTACTTTGACAGAGTCGGCTTCAGAAGCATGTTGTGTTAATAAAAATTAGAAAAATAAAAATTACTATTTTATTCAGAAACTAAGGAAATTACTATGCGTATTGTTTTACTAGTACTTGAAAGAGCTATTTAATATACAGGGTCGCCCATGTTTGTTTCTATTGGGAACAGTGAGTTTTAGTTAAAAAACCGTAATTTTTAAATTTGATCGTTAACAAAATTCACAAAAATTAATTATTACGAAAAATAATATTGTGGGGGTAATTGTACGTCAATTATCTATAATTTAGATAACGTCATAATGACCTAAATTAAAAAATATTAAAAAAAATAAAATTAAAATGGTGCCTCAGTTGACATTTGACAGATGAACTGTATGTATTTGAAGCTCTAGAATCCAAATATGTAAAAAAATATGCATGGTGTTCCATTTAAATATTCAATTTTTTTGTCATTTCCGGTGAAACCGGAAGTCGGCCATATTGTTTTTTTTTGTAAAAATCCCAAACTCGCACTAATATAACCCACCAAAATTTTAACAAAATCTAACGACCCATTCAAAAGTTACAGTTACATGCTGGGGTGGCATACTAATACATAAATGATTTGAACATCTAAGAGATGAAATGAAATATATAGACCAAAATAGCATGTACATAACAATAAAATTTGAAATGGAAGAGATTTACTTTATACACATGTACACACCTGATTTAAACACGCCAAGAGCCCAAGGATAACTGTTTTACAAGAACCTACAAGAGTTGATCGACCAGCTTCCAGGCCACGACAACACAATGAAGAAAGTATTAATGACAACGGGGATATGCTAATAACGTTATGCTCACATAATGAGTTACGCATCAATAACACATATTTCAACCGCAAAGAACAACATAAATATATGTTCACCAACACAAGAGGACAGAAATCAATGATTGACTACGTAATCACAAATAGAGTGGTACACTACGGGCATTGAATGTACTAAAAAAACAAGGAAAAAACCTCAGAAAGTGCACAAATTAATATAGAGTCTCTACAAAATGAAAGTACAAAGATTCTTTACCAACGAAGACTACAAGAAAAGATAGATAGAAATAACATCATACAACGAGATACTGTTGAAGCCTGGAATAAAGTCAAAGGAAACACAATTGAAAGTGCTAATAGGAGTGAAGAGTCGAGAAAAAAAAGAACAAACCGTGGTTTACCAACGAGGTTAAAGCTCTAGCAAAAGAAAAGAAAGAAGTGTGTATAAAATACTTAAATGGAAGAACACAGGCAGGTTACGAAAGATAAAAAGAAATGAGAAATAGAGTAAACAACGCCATCAAACAACTCAAGAAAGATTACTGGGAAAAGTTTTCAGTCGATATGGAACATGATCTGCTAGGTCGTCAAAAAAAAGGTATGGAAGAAGTACAAATAAACACTATAGAAATAGATACCTGGGTGGCATATTTCGAAAACTTGTATCAAAACTCTACCACAAACAATGACGATGAGGAGGAACAGAACAACGCGGACAATGTTGACCATCAAAATATCATACTAGATGTACAAGAAGCAATACACAAACTTAAAAACAGAAAATCACTTGGTATACACAAAATTATGAATGCAATGATAAAATACGGTCGAAAAGGAATTGAGGAAGAAATAACATGGCTGCTTCAGAAGATTGAAAACCAGTAAACCAGTAAAAAAAGGTAAAAAGAATGATCGCACTAATTATCGAGGAATAACGCTATTGAGTGACATACTTAAAATACTAACAAAAATTCTTATGCAAACAAATCAGCGAGAAGGTGAAGAACAACAAGGATTTAGACGGAATCGATCGACAATGATGCAATCTTTATCTTATGACAGCTTATTGAGAAATCGATAGAGTATAACAAACTGATTTTCATATGCTTCGTAGATCTAAAATAAGCATTTGACAGAGTGCGATTAAATGATGTAATAAAAATACTAAAGCAAAACAATGTTAGCACAAAATATCTAAAAATAATAAAGGAATTTTGTGTAAGTTAAACAGATTGCTTAAACATATTTATGTACAGCTGCATTTTAATCGCGTTTATTTCACGATTTTGTAACTGGTTAAATAAGATCTCACAATAATAACATTGTTAAAAAAATTTAACCAATAATTGAAATCAGGATCATTTAATAAATTTTTAAGACTAATAGCTTTTCCAATACTTGGTTTCATCATCAATTATTTCTTCTCGGCATGTAATAATGTCATTTCTATACACAGAAACAGTTATGACCTATCTGATCTAACACAGCCGTATGTTTAAAAGAGCTTGAAAAAAAAAATGACGAGAAGCCTTCGAGATTACAAAAAAGATGCAAACCTGCTTATTTTGATTTGCCACTCATCACCGCAGCACTGTCATAACTTTGAGCTATTAATTTCTCAGGTGTCTTATTAATTTAAATTTTTTCAAGTTCGTTTACAATAATTTTGCTTATTCCATCCGCGGAATGACGTTTTGGGATAATTAAACATCATTAATCTTTCATAGACACGACCTTTTAATTCATAGCAAATGATTAAAACCATTTGTGACAATGTAGCACAATCTGTTGTTTCGTCGGATTGAATTGCTATATAATCAGATTCACAATTTCTTGGTAAATAGAATCCAACAATTAATTTTGGATCGTTTTGGATAACGTAAACACTTTTTTTATATGTCAATTTCGGACATCAAATTAATTAAACCCGAGATTAAACGTAGAAATATACCCTGATTATCATGTCCTTGTAATGTAAGTTCAAACTTCCCAAAAAATTTTGTTGTGTTAATCAATTTGTTGAGAACGTACCCATTTTTCTTTAGATTGTCATTGTACAATTGAATATTCATACAATATGTACTGTCCAATTGTGTCATAATGTTAACTTTTCCAAGTATGGCAAGTTCCACAAAATTATGTATATCTTTCACTTAATAGATGTTTTTTCACTTTGTCACCCAAATGTTTTAAATGTGTAATTCCTTTATTTATCCAAGGTGGATCACTGCTAGGTGAACTAACAATTAAACATGTATAACAAAAAATGCATTTTGTACCTCACAACCGCACAACCATGTAGCATTTTTATATAATTTTTTAGAAAATTTTTCACTCACCATTTTGTTATTTTTTTTATTAAGTTCAGATATAATATAAAGTTTTCAAACATTACAAACACAACCACTTAATTTGAAAAATCACACGTTTCACATCAAACATCCAGTGTCAAGTTCAAGGTTTAACTTAAGAGAAAGGGATAGGAGTAACACATGTGTATTTTATGCATAAAGGCATTAGCAGCATTTGCCCTACCTAAGATGGTGGGAATTTATAGTTTTCTTGTAATAGAATAAGGACAGAGCATATAGCTTTCTCTTTTTCAGATGTTAAACTTTGTGTGCACAGTGTAATCTGCCCTATTCAACATTCTCACATGCAAATATCATTTAGGTAATATTCCTAAATGCATATATGAATAAATTCTGTAACTTAATAATAAGAAATAATAATTCACTATATTGGCAGCTTAATAAATAATTAACTAAAGCAAATTGTAATAATTTTTTGTTTTGTCTTTTCTTAATTTGGGTGGGGGGCGATGCACTATTGTCCTCCCTGTACTAACCGCCACTGGATCACAATGCATTCAATGTCGCCCTTCCTTTTTAGATTACTAAACCTACGAGAATTTCCTGTATTAATCATATTAAAGTATTAGTTAATATCAGCTGTTGTCGTCATGTTTACCAAATGTCAATGTCTAGTACAAGAGCAATTGCCATTAAAAGTAAAATGGTTGCCACAATTAATTAATTAAGAAAGTAATTAATACTAACCTCCCCATTTTTTAGACCCAAAATTAAACCTTCTTTCGAAGGTAAACCTCCAATGACTTTAATATACCTAATTGGACTTTCAAACATCCAGTCTCTCTCCTTAAGTCCAGCAAAAGTCAAACTTTTCAATTCTTTTTCTTGGCACACAACCAGATGTTCTGCACATACTACTAATAAACTGCAATCTAGTTTCTGAGTAATCTTCTCTTTAACTCGATAGTGCATATCATTCACATCTTCAGAAAATAATTCATATATAACAACACGTTCTGGTAATTGTACCTTAAATTGGAATGATGTTTTAAGAATACAAGAGATGTAATGTAACACATACAGCCAAGCGATGTTTGTAAATTGCAATCTTCTTTATAAGGTCTCTACATTTTATTCTCACTTTTTGTTCAGTGAGCAAATGTTGGATAATAACATCAGTCATATGCTCTCGAAATGCATATCTTTCTTTGTACAGTCCATGTACGGTATTAAAAATTAATTGGTAATAAGCAATAGTACCATCTTGACATCCCAATGCCTAAAAGTAATAAATAATGTACACATGAGAAAGTATAAGAATTATTTACAATAAAATTTGCACTAGGATGGACGGCACAACACCAAGCCCATGCATTTTGTTGATCTCCAATCATACCAAGCTTAATTCCATCACGAGTATATAAAGTACATGCTTTATTGGTACCAGATATTAATATGTATTCTCCATTAGAAAAATAATGTATACGTAAAGCATCATATCCCATCTGTCGTTCTTTACCAATCAATTTACCGCTAAGTGTATAAAATGATAAAGTACTATTCCAATCAGTCACACATAAAATATCAGTAGGATCCTCTTTAGATGGGCTCCATGAAATAGCCCATATAGCAGGACATCCAGGTCTTTCAATTCTGCCTTTCTCATCACCATCCTAAAAATGAATCGATCACAATTAATTTTAATCTTAATAAATACCTTATTTCGAATTGAGATGACACCATTTCCAAGTCCTAAAGCTAAATATAGTCCATCATTTGTCCATGAACATGTATTTATTCTACTAGAAATTTTGTGTTTTTGTACAGCTTTTTGTTCAGCAGTCCAGAAAGCAAAATCAGAAATTGCACACGATGCTAATTGGTTAGATACAGGGTTATATGTGAGACATTGAATTGCATCACTATGACTGTATTTCAATAATCCAAGTAATTTGTTTGACCATACTATAACTGTTTTATCAGCACTACCACTTGCAAATTTTTCTCCATTCTTAGCATAAGCCACACAATATACCATGTCTTTATGACCTTTTAGTGGTTGTATAAGTGCTCCATTCGTAGTGTCATACACTAATACTCGGTTTCCACTAGCCACCACTAATTGAGTGCCTTCTGGGTTGAAGCATAAATCGTAAATACTAAAAAATTGTAATTTGATACAAAATAATGTTAAAACTATATTACCATTGTTCAACTTTATCACTATCTTGTATTTTATCAACCCACTTAGGCAAGGTTCGCATTTTTATATGGTTTTATTAACATTGATTTAAACTGCATTTACGTTTGTTGTTATAAGCGTTGCCTTGCCGACCGTATTATTTCTTTTCTATAACCTTAAAAACATCTGTGACAGTCACCTGGCTTCTTAGGCAACACATCTTACAGATTTACTTATCTGGTTAAGCCTGAACATACGTAAAGGCTTAAAATTTTAAATTTCGTTTAACTTTCTATAGTTAATTAATTTCCACATATTATAGTTAAGGAGTAGTAGTAGTTTAGTAGTATGCATATTAATGAAGTGTACCATTTAACAATCCCAAGACGTCGATACTTTAATTTATACTATTGATCTATAATACTTGTCTCTATTCGATCGTAAAACGGGGTTACTTTGAACGGTTTTTTGCTTTAAACCTATTATAGAACCTCAAGTAAAACAACGAATAAAAATCCAACAAAAAATATGTCACGTGCGCCCGTTCGTGCTTTCTACTGACAAAAGAGTGGATTTTAATATGATCAGTAACTAATTTTTTTAATTAATTTATTGGTGTTCAAAGTTACCCCACGATAGAGGTTACTTTGAACGCGTATAAGAAAGCATGCAATATCAATGTATCCTCGCAGATAGTATTTTTTGAACACCTAAAAACTTGAAATACCTTTTTTTGGAATTTTTTTTACGTAACAGAATAAAAACAGAATTAACATAAAATAATGAACTTATTTTAAATATTCACAAAACGTGTTTTTAATAAGGCACTTAATAAAAAGAGTTAACAAAAACATTATTCTAACAAAATAATTTATAATCGAAACTAAACTAATATTTCACAAGAATTGCACATAAAACAGAAAAACCGTATAATACAGTAAACGAAACTTTAATAATTCCATCTAGTATTCTACAGAAAACAATGAATGAAACTAAACTATATCTATAGCAAACTTTTCAGATATGCGCGAAGATGATTTGAACTAAACAAAAAGGTTCCTCTTCTGCCTATCTGGAGGTCTGGCAGAGCTCTCAATAATTCGGAAATGGGAATTATTTTCTCGTCGGCACTTGTGGCAAAAAAAAAAACTTATAATTTACTTTAGACGAGATTCTTAAAAACATCATTTCAACGTTTTGGATTTTTAAGTTCTCAGTGGAAATGACTTTTCCTACATGGTGATGAACTAAACTTTTCACTTTAAACTTAACTAAATAAAACTAGCCCGTTTTATATCTGCAATATCTATATTTTATATGACTCCGCCTCCTATTCTAATTCTTCATGTTCAATTTCCCCTTAAAATACGTCTTCTTCAACAATATTAAAAACATTCTGATTTTCTTTGAAGTTCTCTGCAGATATGCTTTTATCCGGTTGGACATTAATCTTATTTTTCTTCTGAAAATGTAAACTTTCGTAGGTTACATCCCAAGACCTATAAAGTTTGCCAGTTAAAACTACAGCACCTTTTTTTGTTGTTGTTTTGTCTCGAGCCCTCTGTAAATTATTAAGTCGAAAATATAATTCACATGGCACATGGAACATTTTTGATTACTTTCATTGGTTAAAATATAAAACAAAATCGCAGAATAGGCTATCAAATCCGTGGTAATTTTATCACCGCATGTTGGCTGTCACATGATTTTAATGAATAAAATAGTTTACTGTCAAAGTGACAAATCGTTTAAAATTGTAGACTTTAAAAAATATATTTTCTATTAACGTTCATTATATTCTCTTACCAAATATAACACGTGTTATGATTAATAATCGATGATAATCATAACACTAGTTATATTATCCCCGAGAATAGTTGCTAAAAAACAAATTAAAAAATAGTTTTAACCAAAAATTCATAGGTCGAAGGGTGTATGTTAAGATTTTTTACTAAATTAGTTTTTTAATTTAATAACAAGTTATGTTTTTATGTTATTATTTTACACAAAGTATTATGTTCATTACAAATATTCAACAAAACATTGTACATTTTTATTTTATTTTATTACAGACTCTTAAAAAGGTAAACAAACATTTAATCGCTGAATAAAATTGCACTACAGCTGTACTCAGCAAACAAGATAGTTGGAGAGGGGATACCGGCGTTATAGTAGCTTTTAACCCTTTGTGTGCCGACGGGACTTATGAGTCCCATTAAATTTTAAATCTATTTAATATACAATTATTCCTTCGCTGTTGGTTTGATTGTATCGACACTCGTCAGTGACACGTAAACTACCGATTTAATATCCTACATTGACTCAAATAGCCACGTGTTTTGAAATAACCTCAGTTGTATGAAGTGCCGCATGGTGTGTAGACCTATCATTTTGTTTGCAAATTTCAAATACGATAATATAGTAATAAGCACGTATTTAAGTATGTATATATTTGTTTTAATATTTGTATAAAACAGTTTTGTATATAATTCAATAAATTTAGTGAACGAAAATATGATATTTTGTTTATAAAACCAGATTTTGTTCGCTGGACTTCAAAGTCCCGTCAGGACTCAAGAGTCTCAATTTTCTGCATTGGAATGAATTAGAGAATACACTTTTTCATTGTTCATTATTCGATAACAAACGTTGATGTTTTGTTTTTTGATTATTTATAAGTTCTCTTTCATTATTGCATTCACCAAAAAATATTTAGTGTTAAAGAATAAACTTTTTTCTTCAATTTATTGATTTTTTATATTTTTATTTATATTTTTGCACGCTTGATAATAAAAATTTTCTTCAGATATCCTGGAAAGGCATGTCTTGGAGAAGAAGCCAACAATATGTAACAGACGAAGAACTTCTTCAAGCCGCGATGGAGGCTGCTATTGAACTGGAAGAATTACCATTGGACAATGCGATCATAACCGATGAGGAACAAAGCGATGAAGAAATCGAGCTTGAGGGTGTCATAACTGAAATCATTGAATCCGTTGAACACCAAGGAGAAAACGAATTAGCTCCAAAAAATAATGAAATAGACACAAGTAAAAGTAATGAACACCAGGTTCAAGATAAAAATGAAAATGATTGCAAAGGGCAACCACAGGAAAAAGGCAAAAAAATGATCGATAGAAAATGGAAAAAAAGTCACTAGTTACAAAAAATGAAGAATATAATTTTTCAGAAGGTCCAGTTGAGGAATGTTTTGCTCACTGTAATACTTTTACCGATTATTTTGTCACTATGTTGGGTCAGGAAACAATTAACAATATAACTTTCCAAACGAATTTATATGGTATACAGAAGGAAAAAGTAATAAACCTACAGGAAGACGAACTGCTTGCTTTTATTGGCGTAAATTTCTGTATGGGATACCACAAACTTCCAAGCTACAAACTGTATTGGTCAGGAAATGAAGACTTGGGAGTGTCTGTTCTAAACAGGACAATGTCTTGAAACAGATTCGAACAGATCATATCTAACTTGCATCTAAACGACAACTCTAAAATTCCTATTGATAATAAGGATAAGACCTACAAGTTGAAACCTTTCATTGACTCTGTGAACAGTCAATTTGATGTACTGTATAACGCACCTAGAGAATTAGCCGTCGACGAAAGTATGATCAAATTTAAAGGTCGTTCTACCATAAAACAATATAACCCCAAGAAACCCATCAAAAGGGGTTATAAACTTTGGTGTATTGCAGATCAGAAAGGTTACATACTAAAATTTCAAGTGTATCAAGGAAAAGACGAAATCTCTGAAGAAAAATACAAGAAGTATGGACTTGGGGATAGAATAGTGTTGTCCTTGACTGAAAGTTATTGGAATCAAAATAGGAAAGTATATTTTGATAACTACTTCAATAGTGTACAATTATTAGAGAAGCTAAAAATGGAAGGCACTTTTGCTTGTGGCACTATACGGAAGGACGGATCTGGCCTGCCAAAAGGATTAACAGATGATAAGAATATGGAAAGGGGTGATTCTGACTATAGAATAAGTAACTTAGATGTAAGTTTTTTTAAATGGATGGACAATAGAGCCGTGTATTTTGCATCAAATTTTCACGGAACTGAAACTACGACAGTAAAGCGTATGCAATCTAATAGAACAAAAAAGGAGATACCTTGCCACACAGTTGTGAAAGATTACAATCGTTATATGGGTGGTGTAGATATCGCTGATAGACTGCGTCAAGCCTACTGTACTGACAGAAGATCGAAAAAGTGGTGGCACAGACTCTTTTTCGGTATACTAGATATTGTTTTCGTCAATAGTTACATCGTGTACCAATCGATGAATGAGCAAGGTAAGGTAACTTTATTGGAATTTAGACGAGGAGTTAGTCTGGGACTAATGACTTATGAAACAAAAAAAAAGGAAAACGCGATGTGCGTCATAGCAGTTCTCCAAATAGCCCTAGGACACCCAGTCCAAGCACTTCCAGGGCTGCCACTCCGCCTACTTCTGGTGTAAAGAGAAGGAAATACAACTATTCAGTTCCAAACGATGTGAGGTTGGGAAATAAAGGATCTCATTGGCCCATCTTTGTCAAGAAAAGAGGAAGATGTGAACAATGCGCTTCCAAAGCCATCGAGTCTAGACCCTATGCAACGTGTTCATTGTGTGGTGTTTTTCTTTGTGTAAATGAACGAAAAAATTGTTTTGTTGAATACCATGTTTCTTTCCTACTCTAATATTGATTTGGTTCATTAATATTCCTTTTTTATTTGCTTACGTTAGCAAAAAAAAAATGTATTTGAAGTTAAAATGTGATTTTATAAATATATACAATAGACACTGATTGGTAGGTATTTTAGTGCCGGTTGGTACTGACGGGACTTTTAAGTCCCGCTATCTCCCCCCAACCCCCTCGTTGAGGCAAAAAAATTTTTTTAATATAGTGATCTTAATTTACCGCTAAATATTGAAGTGTAACAAAAAAAGATTACAAAATCCAAAAATTTCATGTCTCGGTACACAAAGGGTTAAGGTACAATGCGAAAAAAATATTTGGGCGCTTAATTTAAATGTGTATTGTTGGATACACAAAAATCTATTGTGTGCTGCATAACCAGTGTCACTAATATTTTCTTGTCAAAATCACAAAACTGTGAACCAAGAATTTGAGGTTAGGATATGTGTTTTGCTGAATTTTTTAAAGAAATATTTAACTTCGAAAAATTGGGAAGTAAGTGTTTAATGTGATCATAAATAAAGATGTTTACTTTTTAATTTTATAGGCAAAGAAATAGGATATATCGAAAATGCAAATCTGGAAGAAAATACAAATGGTAATTAAGCATTCCTTAAAAATTTATTGTTACAATTGTTTAACAAGCACATTTTATTTATTAAATTAATTACTTATTGTGTAGGATATTATTGGATAGTGGTTAATAATTTCTTTTGTAATGTATTCTAGATACATCAAGTGAAGTATTACAAATCGGGTGGTGCGACTCTTCTGTAAAACTCTTAATATCGGGTGGTGCGACTCTTCTGTAAAACTCTTAATATCGCTGTATGAAGAATTCAGACCAAAGGTAGGAAAAACAGTAAAATTAAAGACCAAAAAGAAAATGTGGGAAGCTATAGAAATAGAAATGAAAAATCAAGGATATTGTTTTAGTGCTTTACAAATTGAGAATAAATGAAACACTTTAGAAAGAGCTTTCAAGAAGAAAACAGAAAATAACAATAAAACCGGCAGAGCACGTGCAATATGTCCTTACGAGAAGTAAGTTTTTGTAAGTTTAAGTATAATCATATCAATTGATATTTTGTAGAGAATTAAGTGAATGCATGCTACGAAAGTCGTCTGTTATACCAGAATTCTTACTTGGATTGAATGATAATGGGAAGAACCGAAAGGTATCATTAATACAAGTAGATAGTGCACAAGCAAGTAGCAGTTCTAGTCCTAGCCCACAAATGGTGTAAAATAATTCTTCGAATAGTGAAACAACATTAAATACCAGAAGAAAGAACTAAGGAGTTAAAAAGGAAAAATGATTTAACAATTTAATGTATTGCATATTAATTATAAAACATTCATAATGAATTACATATTTCATCTGTTAAATGCTTTTCATCTTAATAATATAATTGTGTAAATCTCTGCTTTAACATCCCAAATGAGCGAGTTCAGTATCTATTCGGCATGAACTCAAAGTAATATTAAATTTTTTTTGTTTCCTACTTAAATGTCCTTGTCTTTATATGGAACAATAAGCCATTTTAGGCAAGGATACTGAATATACTATATATTTATTTGGCAAAGTTTACCAACACAATTTAATTGTTAAGTTATAATCAAAATAAACTGAATACATATTTAAATAATCGGAACGAAATCATATAAAAATCAAATCATTTAAACCATCAAGGCAAAATTAGTTTATGTTATTTTCTTAATCTGATTAAAGTTCAGAACTTGTGTCATCTTCCGACAAACCACTATTCACTAGAAATTCCAAACTTTCCACTACTTAATAATCCATCTTTCTCTCACATTTCTTGAGCCAATCGATCCACATGCTTGCAATGTTTTTGTCAATCTAATGCTGTGATTTCAGCCAAAGCGTTTCTCACTACCACTTCGATTTCCTTGGCGCTTTGCTGTACGTTGTTCATTGCGACCTTATGTTTTCCAAACTCCATATGAACTCAATTGGATTAAGATCGCAATGATATGGAGGCAAACGTAACACTGCATGTCCATGTTTTTTTTAAATTTCATCCACGTAAAATGTTTCTGTGTGATTAAACTGTTTCACCAGTTCTAACAATTCGGCTTTCCGCATATCCCCAGTTGTTGAAACCTCGTTACTTTCAAGCCAATCTCTAGTTTCCTGCTTTCTTGTAGCTTGGGTTGAGGCTTTGTTAATTTGAACACTGTGGTACGGTGCATTATCCATAACAACTATCCCTTTTAGAGGGAAATTTGGGATCAACTGTTTTTCGATCCATTGCATACAATTCTGATGATTCATGCCATTGTGGTAATCCCCTGATTTACTCTTAGATTTGAAAATTAACGACGCGTTGTTTACAAATCCGTATGCACGACCTGCGTGTACAATAATGTACCGCTGACCAGAACGATCAGCTTTGTGTACACCTGGTTGGTCTGTTGACTGCCAGCATTTACTCACCCTATAAGATGGATGAATAAAAGTATCGTCTAAATACGTGATTGGTTTTTTATTGTCTCTGAGAGTACAGTTTTCTCTGCACTTTCGTAAATAACGTGAACGCCAAGCTACGATATCATTGCGTTCCATGAGCAATTTTCGTCGGTTTTCACATTTCTTAAATTTGAAGCCAATAAAAGATTTCTTCGAATAGTTTCTTTTACACCAGTATAATTGATCCTGTCTTGCATCTTATCCACTAAAACCTCTTGCACTGTTTTTTATAAGATTCACACTCATCCATTACTATTTTGTTGGATCCTCCACTTCTCCTTTTTTTCGAAAGTGAATCGAGCAAATCACCATCAGCCACGGCAGCTTCTTTTCTGATCCTCAAAATAGCAACTGATTTCCCAACAGCAGCCGCTGCAAATTCGGTTGCCATGACCAAAGGGAATTTCCATTCACCAGCAGCTTTTTGCCTATTAAGGAACTATATAACATCTTTGATAATGTTTCGAGCTTCAGAATGTATAGTTTTCTTCGTAGTTCCAGCCATAATAGGCATAACCTTAAAACATAAAAATTACATTTTTATAAAAATTCTTGTGCATACCTTTATTTCACAAATAAAACAACCAAAAAAACTGATTTTAACAAACAAGAGTAACACAATAAAGGGATTAAGTAATAAAATGCACGCGGAAAATGTCAGCTGTAAACTGTAATAATTTACTTTTAACTGTGAATGTAACACTTTATAATTCTCAAATATGATTGAACAAATAATTTGCCGCGTCAAAAATTTCAAATATATTATTTTAGTTGACATAATTTCCGACTATCTTGTTTGCGGAGTGGAGCTGTAGGAAATATTCAGTGTAAAAACGTTCTGATTGATCCAATTGAGGAAAGTAGCATGCTGTGATTGGTTGTTAGTTAGATTTAGTAAATAATCACCATTATTAGACGTACGGTATTCGCCAAAATAAATATAGTAGCGCCGGGGAGAGGTATCTCATGGCGGACTCGAGAATGGGGATATAATTATTACTGTGAAATGCATCTGTTTCCCTTTATCTTAGTTATCCGAGTTAAAAAAAGACGGGTTATAATGTATACGTCTGCTATATATTTTAAATGCAGGATTTAAAAACGTATGTCGATTCTAAAGTCAATTCGCATGACGCTGTCAGATGTCTTCTTGGCTATTTAACCTCAAATTATTCTTCGTATTTCGTTTCGTATAATCGCATCGTGTTTTGTAGTTATAATAATTCATCTTTCGCTTCGTAATTTATTAGTTTCCACTGCATTTGTAAACAACCGTTTTTTTCAAAACTATTATTACCAATATTCACTATTACGAGGTAAGTTTATAATACAAAATGTATTTCCAATTGATTGAATGCATTTATTTATTTTGCAGCAAATAATGATGTCATTAAAAGGTGAACCTTTGAAACTCAAGTAATGTTAATGAATATACTGCATTATTTCGAGATGGGATGCGATAACGGGGGGCCAAGTTTACCTTTAACTTCCATTATCCAGATACGCTGATAATTTTCACTATTTAAATTTATATTCATGTAATATTATGTTGCAGCGAACTGCTGTCGCATGCGGCATTTCCGAGAAAACCGTAACTCGGCCAAAGGCAAGAATGGCTCTCGCTTTAGAATCTGGGAAATCGGCGCCGGATTCACCGCAAAAACATAGGCTGTGTTTGAAGTCGAAGTCAGAGGATGTCGACGAATACGTGAAAGACGTTTTGAAACGAAAAATTTGCACCATGCATGCAACTGGTGAATAATTCAGAAATTATTGTTGAAATAGAGTTAATCGCTATTTAATTTTAGGTTCACATATTACTATCGAAAAACTCCAAACTGAACTTAAAGAAGATAAAATATTTACCTTCAGTAAAACGAGTTTGAAACAATTGTTACACAACATTTTTGCGAAAATATGTTGCTAATAAAAGTTGTGAAATTAGTTACGATCCTGTCTTTTTGGATGAGACGTGGATTCTTAGTTGAGGAAGCGTTCGAAAATCATGGCATGATAATGATTTGAAAAGCACAAAAAACAAACCGCTAGGAGAAGGGAAACGGTAATTAAAATAGTCCGATTTGTTAAAAATATTTTTAACCGAACAAATTTTAGTTTTATCGTACTGAGTGCTGTCAACTAGGATGGTTTTATACCTAATTCATATTTGGTATTTTCCAGTAAAAATAAGGCAGCAGACTACCATGAAAATATGAACGCTGATTTATTTCAAACAGTATTACAACAAAAACGTTGGAAGACAGGTCTTCAGGGACGAGAATGTTTATCGCTATGGAAGGATTCATTAAACCAAGTAAGTGGAGAACTGTGGCAAAAGTGTATTTTACATGCTGAAAAGGAAATGAGCCAGTGGTGGGACGTTCAAAAAAGAGCTGAGGAAATGGCAAAACCTCTAGTAATCAATGTCGGAGAGTCGAGTGAAGATGATAGTGAAAGTGATATATATATATATATATATATATATATATATATATATATATATATATATATATATATATATATATATATATATATATATATATAACTATTGACTAATAATAAATCTCATTTTTCAATTCCAATACAGAGTATTTCTTTATGACAAAATCAGTTATTTATAAGTGGCTTCGATAACCAAATTACAGTCTTGACTCTTTTGACGCAGTGAGATCTGCCGGCTAAAAACCATCCTCCGCAATTAACCAAACTTTTCGCATTTCATTCGAGCACCGCCGCCTACTGCTAGCTAATTCGTTTCTTATTGAAAATTATTGATATAATTAATTTGTAAAACAGATCCAAAACGAAATTTTGTTGACCCGGTCTCGGTTCTGATAATTGTTTACGGTTGTACATTATATTTTTATCACATGACTACCCACACTCGGTGGACTTTACATGCCAGAATAAGTGCGAACAGACCTTAAACGAAATTCGACTTTATTTATACGAATGGATGGGGATTTTTAAGACCTTTAGCATGCTAAATCCCGATATATTCGAACAATAATTTTATTTAAATTTCACAGCGCTGCTTAAATTTGAAAATAACCTAGAAACCTTGACGATGTTTTGTTGGTATTCAAAATTACTAACTATATGAACCAATAACAACATACGTTTTTAAAATCTTAAACCATGCTTTACTAAAAGATGAGTCATAAGATACCTCTCGTCGGCCCGGTCATAGTACCGAAATATGAAGTGCCATGGAATGGCTTGGGCGATGTATGTTTATTATGTTTGGCTTCTTTGTCATTAACTGTCATAATAATTTAACGTTCGTGTTAAAATCGTTCTGAAACTGGTTCTGACAATTGAGGAAAAGGTATTTATAGTAGAACATTATTTCCGTTCATACGGAAGAGGGCGAGGCAATGGCCCAAGCTTGAAACAAGTTTTTGAAAAATATCAGGAATTTAATAAAGCTGCACCCAGTAAAAGCGTAATGTAAGCTATTGTTGAGACATTTCGTAGCACTGGTAGTGTGTTTTGTCAGTGCAAAGGTTCTTCAGGTCGCCGAAAAACAGTTTGTAGCAACGGTAATGAAGAACGGGTCCTTGACCAGGTTTTGCAGTCTCCACAAAGAAGTCTTTGATGAACTGCGTATAAATTAAACATCAGTGAAACATCCACACGCAGAATGTTCAAAGGCATTGGTGGTTATCCATATCGTATTCACACTGGACAACGACTAAACGCTCAAGAAAAGTTTATTGTGGACGTGTGTTGAAACTATATCAACAGACAAACAACTCGATTTCTTAGATTCCTGACTTCATTGTAGAAAACCCACTTTATAGTGCTCGAGTTACGATTTGGTGTGCGGTGTCGGGGCACTGTATAATATTTGGTTGAGGACGGGAATCAACACACGGTTACAGTTAGTCAAGAGCGTTACAAGCTGCAGGTCATCATACCTTTCGTGAGAGATTTAAAATTTTTTTGCCGCGTACGAAATTTACAGTTGAACAGGCAATGATTTCAACAGGATGGCACCACAAACCATACAGCCGGACCCTCCTTAGAACTTCTCCGCGAGCATTTTGGAAACAGAATAATTTCTTGTGAAACGGACTTCGATCACCCCTGACATTCACCTGATCTTACGCCATCGGATGCAGACACTTGGGGTAAGTATCATAAAAGAGTCATTATTCTGTTCGCCACAGAACTATGCCAAACAATAATAACTTATTTCCAACAACTGCGTCAACCACTACCTATGGATATGTTCAATGATGTGCAAAATCGCTATGAAGATTGTTTACGCCTCACTTTGAACACGTGAATTAAAAAATTAATAAAGTTGTTGTTTTCGGTACTGTTTATTTTGGCGAATAGCATAAGTAACTTTATCTCAAATATGCACAACCATTTTACTGACTTTGAAAACGAAGCTGGGAAAATTATTCCAATAGAGTATACAAAGAAACGACGGATTAGCCGAAAAATATTCTTTCTTTCTTTGATGAGAATAATGACAACAATTTGCAATTAGAAGGAAGGGAAGCTTTTAGAGTGAATATGTTTTTGAATGTGTGTGATTTGTGTAAAAGATGTGACTTGTACAGAAATATAAATAATAAGGTTAAATTTATTGATAAATTACAGTGATGTAACATTTGTACAATGTGAAGATTACATAAGTGCAGTTTATAGTTAGGATGTGGATGTTGAGGAACTGGAAGTAGAAATGAAACAGTTTAGTTTGTTAAGTCAAGCCGAGAACTTACTTAGTGCATTTGATAAACTTAACTTTATAATTGACAACAACATTGTATCAACATTTCCAAACGTTGAAACTATACTGAGACTTTACTTAACACTACCAATCAGCAATGCCCAAGGAGAGCGCTCTTTTTCGGTATTGAAATTGGTAAAGAATTATTTGAGGAGCACTCTTTCGGAACAAAATCTTAATGATCTGTCCATGTTGTATATTGAAAAAGATATACTCAACACGTTGTGTTACGATGATAGCATTAATACATTTACTGACTGACACTAAAATTAGAAAACAAAAAATATAAATTTCTTCATTTTAATTTTAAGTTTTATAATTTTAGTTTTTAGTTCCTTTCGGAATAACTAAGTCATTTATGTTTAGTTATATTACTACCTACGTTAAATAAACGAAGTTGAAACCGTATTTTTATTCTTGTTGGTTATAGAAACGCAGATCTTGTGGGGTCCCAAGACTACTTTTTTGGCTAGGGACTGAAAAAAGGTAGACGCGGCCCTGGATCGAAGACAATTGTTTGGAGGGGAGCAAAGCGACGACTCCAATTATTGTCTGAGATCGGTAGTCCTTAATGTTCGATATGATTATGACGTTTTTTGCGGGACTAAATTTATTAAAAAGATTTAAATATGTACTTAATAAATAGCGATATGTAGATGTACATACTATTCTCGCCAGAAAAGAATCGCCTTGCGTCATTAGTTTATGAACCTAGCTATCCAAATTGTGTAGGCTGCCATCTCATATCAAAGCGTCTTTAAAAAAAGGATAGTAACATACTTGAGTGCATTTGCACAGTCGACATATGTCATTGCATACTTTCATACAACGAAAAGAAAAATGAAACACTCGTTGTTATGGATTAACACGCATTTTAATTTTAATTTGACTAACGGCGTAATTTTAACACACAACCACATTATATTGCATTCAAGAGGTAGGTAATATTTGTTTTTATTTCACTATTGTAATCGCAAAATTACAGCGTGTGGCAAATGCTCTGGGCATATCTGTGGCCACAGTGAAGAATATTAAGTCTCGCAGTAGATCTAATCCAATTTTATCTAGTCTAGGTAAAAAATGACCTCGTAAAAATACCAAATCAAACTATCTGCCAGAACCATCTAAAATGTGCATTAGTAACACATTGTACAACAGGTATGCAGAAAGTGAGTGCAATCTAACGTATACATATTCCCACATCTGAAATGCTTTTAATACAGAAAAGCATGCCACAGTTGGAGTTTTAAATGCTGAGCTCCGTGATAGTCTTGTTTTATTAAGTGATAGAAGTTTAAATCGTACATTACACACATTAGGATTCAAGCTCAAAAAAGTCTAATCGTAGAGCTTTATTGGAATAATATAATATAACAGAAATGCCCTCATTTTCTCAAACGACACATTCAAGAGAATTGAAGAGAGTTGAAGACAAATAGTATTTATGGATGAAACATGATTCTACTCAAAAGGAAATCCAGGCAAATCAGGGTAAGATCAAGACGTAAAAAGTGTACGGAAACCTCTGGGCTGTGATGGTAAATGCTTTATTGTTATTCAAGCACATCCCTATTATTTGCTTCAAAATCATTAAAAGAAGGTTAGCATGGTGAAATGAATGGAGATCTGTTTAAAAAATGGCTTATTGAGCACTTGTTAAATAATTTACAAGCCTTCATTAATTATTATGGACAATGCACCATACACTCAATGTTAGTTGGGAAGGTACCAACATCATCCTGGACAAAGTCTAAGATGATTTTGTGGTCAACACAAAAAACTATTAGTTATGAAACCACATTATCCAAACTGAACTTTATTCACTTATTAAATCTCGGCAAATAGAGAAAAGGTATGAGGTAGATGAAATAATTAGAAGCTATGGCTATGAAGTGTTACGATTGCCACGCATCATTGTGAATTTAATGCAATTGGAAAAGGGTTCTATGGTATAAACATTGGAAGAGATGGTTATGAAGACGAAAACGTTATTTCAATGTGAAACGAAGCAATGTAACCAAACTAATTGTGTGCAGCATACAGAAAATACTACAAAGCAGTTGTGCAAACATGATGTAGTGTTGGACTTGTAGTTGGTGAGATGGTGGTTAATGTGAGGAACTATTCTGAAAGTTCTGATACAGGATAGTGACTAAAAATTTGGTACTATAAGTTTATTTTTATAACAGTGTCGGTTTATTGAAAAGAAAAACTCAAATACACAGCTTGTTGTTCTGTGGTCTCATGAATAAAGTTGGGACTTCGGAACACTAAAAGTAATCTAGTACTAACAAAATTTATGTATTCGTTTAATGTTTTACTGCTTAACATTTATTTATATTACTCATAAGAAAATCTTATACCCAGTACATTACTATCAATTAATACAGTGCATTAATCTTCTTGATATAAATGTGTATTTTAATTGGAAATGTTATTTCCATGGTTATCTATAAACAAGCTCAGTTCACATTTCTATTCACAATATATAAAATATGCATTACATTTAAACAATGAAGTTGTAGCAATTGTTCGGAAGGTTCAAATAGGGTAACCTACAAATTCGATTATCTTTAGTTATCAATTATATGTAAATGTTTGCCGCCAACTTACATGATATTGCACATAAATATTCTCTATATATTTACATACAACTGGTGTAATTTGTATTTTGTTGAACACTCATAAATTATAACATACAAAAACCATTAAGATAAAATATCTGCTAGAGCTCTATTTATTGCTCACCATGGTCATTAATATGTTAATTATATTGACCAATTTTTTTTCGATTTTCACAAAGCAAACGTTTTCTTTTACGGTGTAAATTTTACAATAAACCAATGACGATTTCTTCATATTTCTTGGTTAATAGTCATTAAATGCAAGATTGGGGTAAATGTGTTATTTGGTCCTATAATTTACGCCCTTGAATGGGAGATGGCGCCGTATGTACAGATTTCGCAATTCAAATGTCCTCGTACATTCTGCAACCCACACAGTCATAGTTTTCACTTCAGTAAGTCATTAATGGTTGTCAGATAAATAGCTGATTTTGCAGTGAGATTTCAAATTGAGGTTAAAAATTTCGGTGCCGGTTATATTGCATTACAAAACTTATTAGCAGGTAAATATCAATTTTAAACAGTTATATCGGGCCTATATATATATATATATATATATATATATATATATATATATATATATATATATATATATCATCACATATTATAATAAATACATCCTTTACCACCGACTTATTGGATATAGTACATTTGCCCCGAAAGAATTTTGTTTTGGAGTTAATGTAACATGCTTCTAGTGGGTAAATGTAACGGTCTGTTACATTTACCCCAATATTTGGTAATTGGTTTAAGGTTTGCGGTTTAATAATTTTGTTCTGCTTGTTGTAGGCGTCATGGTCAGAAAATATGTCAAAAAATCGGAAGGCCCAAAATACAATGAACATGACTTAAAAAATGCCTTGCGGGAAATAAAGTCGGGCCGCATGACTGCTTTTAAAGCTGCTAAACAGTTCAACATGCCATACTCCACTGTCTACACAAATTATAAGGGTGTACGTGGTAAAATAAAGAAAAGTAAAGGGCGTTTAACAGTTTTCTTACCAGAAGTAGAGACTACATTAGCCAACGGAATTAAAACATAAGAAAAATGGGGATTTGGGCTATCCAGGAGTGAAGTTCTAAGCCTGGTAGGTCCTTTTGTGAAAGCTAATAATTTGTCGACCCCATTTAAAAATTCAACACCAGGGGAAGATTGGTTTCCTGGCTTTAAGAAGAGGCACAATTTAAGTATAAAGAAGCCCCAAAGCGTCGAATTTGCAAGAAGGAAAGCTACGGATCCATTCACTATTTTTGGTTACTTTGACCTTCTGGAAGAAACCCTAAATATCTTGGGCATACGAGATAAACCAGGTAGTATATAGAATCTTGATTAAACGAGTCTATGTATAGACCCAACTAAAACTAAGGTTGTTGGTGAAAAGGGTAAATCCGCCTCGCGGATTACGAGCGGCCCAGCTAGAGAAAACACAACTGTTTTGTTACTGGCCAACGCAGCCGGGGGAAAAGCACTTCCGCTTATAATTTATAAAGGCTTGCATATGTGGGATCAGTGGTGTGCCCTAGAAGGAACTGGCTATCCTGGAACAGTATATTCAGCCTCCAAAAAAGGCTGGATGGAAACAGATATTTTTAAAAACTACTTTGAGCGCACCCTAATACCATCTCTTGGAGAAACTGGTCCAGCTCTTATCATATACGATGGCCATTCAATGCATGTAAGTCCTGAAGTAATAGAAATAGCTATCCGAGGGAACATAACAATATTGAAGCTTCCACCCCACAGCAGCCACCTCCTTCAACCTTTGGACTTGTCCGTTTTTAAGTCCTTCAAAGACAAGTGGGATGCGAGATTAGTAGCCTGGCAACGGCAAAATGTTGGTCGTAAATTGCCAAAGTCCATCTTTTCAAAAAAATTGGGAGAAACTTGGGAAAAATTATCTCCCGAAATAATTCAGAGTGGATTCGCTAGAGGTGGAATTTATCCATTTGATAGAACAGTTATCCCTGAAGAGAAATTGTGTCCCGAAGCTTTACGTCGATGGCGTCGGTTGCAAACTGATAAGCACACCACTATATCGGACCAAGCTGAAAACGAACATGTAACAGCAGACCATGATCAGACTTTAGCTGCTACCGTTTTAGAACCGCAATCATCAAAATCGTACCATGATCAGACTTTAACTGCTACCGTGTTAGAACCCCTACCGTCAACATCGTTACACACAAATATCCTTAACGAACCTTCGACCTCCACTGCCGATACAGTTCCAGAGCCTACAAAAACTTTCGAAACGTTACTGTTAGAAATGGTTAAACAAATTCCTCGCCCCGAACAGACGAAGAGACAGAAAGTGGGCATGGGCTCTGAGATTTTAACAGAAAACGACGTATTAGAGAGACTTAAGGAAAAAAAAACAGAAGGAGCAAAAGAAGGAAAAACGCAATAAGCGACGTAAAAAAGAAGTGTCAAGTAGTGAAGAGGAAATTGAGGACGAAATAGAATACAGAGATTCAGACAATGATCAAGAATTTTTAGAAAGTCTTGAACACGAAGCAGAAATACAGAATCATGAAGAAAATTACCTTTCACGTGGGGATCTGGATAAAGAGAAATGGGTTTTGGTAAAATATACTTCCAAAAAGGTTACCAAACATTTTGTTGGTAAAATAAATAAACCAATTGAAAATGATTGGGAAGTGAAATTTTTAAAACGAGTTGTAACTAAACGTGCAGATACATTTAAATTTGAATGGTCCCATGCCCAGGACTTAGACACAGTTGCTGAAAGTGACATTGTAAAAATATTGCCGGAACCTATGACTGGCAGAAGAGGTTTATTCTATTTTAATATTTATTTTGATGGTTTTAATATCTAATAATGTTTCCTTATTTAAATTTTGCTACCCTTACCTGAGTAGATTCCTGCTACTGTTATTTTTACGTTTTAGTTAAGAATATAATTATTTTTACGTTCTTCCTGCTGTTATTGTTGCGTTTTAGTTAAAAAATTATTATTTTTTACGTTCTTACGTTTTTCTAGATTGTTAAGTACTTACTTACTTAAAATGAGTAGCTAATGATTTATATTTGTTTTTTGCGTTAGTCTGTATTTTATTGAAAATGATACCATTAATCATATTTTTATTAAAAAGTTGGTAACTCCTTCAGTTGTAATGGAATTTAGTTGAAATAAAAACCATTATGAAGTAAAAACCGATCTTTTACATTTGCCCCGTTTTCAAATATCATATAGAACACCTGCTGCAAACACAGGCAGCTATTACATTTGCCCCATTTGTTGGGGCAAATGTAACATGTTGACATTATTTTAAAAAAAATATATTGTAAAAATGTAGTTTCAGTTTTTACCGAAATTGCTTCATAAATTAATGACAAAATAACTGAACAATCTATGGTATTAAAAATTATTATTAATTTTATTAAATACATAAATAAAAAGTTTACCTCGAGTAGGATTTGAACCTACGACCTGTACTTTGCTAGAGTACCGCGCTAACCAACTGCGCCGTCAAGGTTCAAGCCCCAATCGATGTAAATTTTGTCTTTATGTATGTAGAACTGATGTAAATTCTAAATATGTAGGTTCAAATCCTACTCGAGGTAAACTTTTTATTTATGTATTTAATAAAATTAATAATAATTTTTAATTACATATTTACCTTTGAACTTATTCGTTCATAACAAAAACTTATAATACTCTATGGTATTTTTTGCAAAATTTTATTTGAACCTTTTATATTTTTTATGTAAGTCCAAAAGTCAACTATTCTAAAAACTAGTTGCATTTACCCCACCTTACCTTAACAATATAAAATATATTCTAAGGAAACTGTACTACCGCCATCTCGGAACAGGGTAATAAATTAACAGAAATTACGGAAATAATTGGAATCAGTTTTTTAATATTAACTCGTACTATTGTAAGTGATGATGCAGGTGCATTCTTTGGTGGCGAGGATAGTATGTATATTGGTCTCGTTATATCAAGTTGTCTTAATGTAAAAATTTGTATTTTGTTGTTATAACAATTTGTAAATAACTGCAGCCATTACAGTTTTTTTGTGAAAATACATTGAAAACTAGAATGAATATTTTAAGTGAACCAGAAAAATTTCTTGCACACAACGTAGTATATTACATATTTAAGTAAAGATACATTAGTAAATTATTATATTTTTTATAGGTAGGATGATATTAGGAATAGCTGGTGCATGTAGACGAGAAGAGTTATATAATATAAAAATAGAAGACTTTGAGGAACGTGATGAATTGATCATTGTAAAAATATCCGAAATGAAGACAAATATTCAGCGATCAATTGTTGTTGTTAACATGGCACATAATAAAGTTGACTATTTGGACATATATTACAAATATAAAAATCTCCGTCCAAAAAATGCAAAATCATTTCTTTTTAAATTATCGAAATGGGAAATGCACTAATTAGGTTATTGGAAAGGGTACATTAGTTGTAGCGACAAGGAAACTTATCCACAAGAGTCGCACGAGGCTCCAGTAGATGGTACTGAAATTTCTTCATCGGCATCTGTCTTCCAAAATAAGCTTCCGGTGATAATTGGAAATTGTAATAATTGTACTTTCAATATTTATGTTAATAGGTAAATTATAAAAATTGTTATTATTTAAAATTGAATAAATTTACTTACCGTTCTAGAACGCTAAAATACTTACCGTCGTACTTATTCTTAGCAACTAGTAAACAAAACTTACTGTCGTGGAAACAGACGAGGTAAACAACCAGATAGAGCATAGTAGCGCAAAAAAAAGTGAAATAAAATTGAAAACGCATGCATAAGCCTGCTATTAATACAACAGTTTGATAAACGTATACAGCCAACTATGGAAAACAAATTTAATAAAGAAAGCTAGATCATTAATAAATTAAATATTGTTAAGCTGCCTTGAAGATGACAAATCAGAACACCTAACCGTCGAACGCTAACGGTGAAAAATGTCATAACCAAAAAAACAAATTTTAATCAAGTGTAAAGTTGTGAAAAACTTTAATTTGAAATTGATAAAAGCATTCACAAATAGAAACCTGAGATCAATTAAAATAATCTAATCAAATCTAACAAAAAATACCTTTGTTATTAAATGCAAGTGTTGTTTAACAGTGAAAACATAGTGTAGTACGTTTTGCATAAGTTATAATTTCAACTGCATATGTTAAATTATAGTGCTGTGGTCATTTAACATATAATTGGTAAAGAATTTACTTCAAGGTCTAGGCAAAAATGATTCTCTAGTGGATCAAGCAAAACGAATTTTGTGATCCTGAATTTTTGAAAGATGAATATAAATATTTAACAAAATCCTTACAAGCTAATGGATATTCATTTACGGATATTAATAATGTTATTACACCTACTAGACATAACCTTAAAGAAAAAATGTTGGTACTTTTTTTTTATTCCTTTTATCACTAATGTTACAGGTAGAATTCAAACAATCCGAATTAATCATGGCATTAGGACTGTTTTTAAACCTACAAGAAAAATTAAAGAACGTTTAAGATCACCTAAAGATGTTGCAAACCCATTATCACCTTTCGGAGTGTATAAATTATCTTGTTAATGTGGAAAAGTATACCTTGGAACCGCAAAACGTAGCTTTGACACAAGACGTGAAGAACATATGAGATTTAGTAGATTACGTCAACTAGAGAAATCTGCGGGCGACCGTGCCTTATATAATTTAAACAATGCATCCAATTTCATAATAAGGAGACATTGTTAAGACAAACTGATTATTATGTTCGTTTACAACGTGAAGCTATTGAGATATACAAACACCCTAATAATTTCAATAGACAAGAAGAAAATATACGTTTAAATTGCATCTTATAATTTCAAAAGGGCCTAATGGTACGTGTTAATTGTAATTTTAGCTTTTGTTATGCCTATATCCTTTGCTGCGTTTTCTCCTAGACCTTGAAATGCATGCTTTACCAATTATATGTTAAATTACCATAGCACTATAATTTAACGTATGTAGTTGAAATTAAAATTAAAAATTATACAAAACGTACTACATTGTGTTTTCACTAGCACTTATTAACAAAGCTATTTCTTTGTCAGATTTGACTAGATTATTTTAATTGATCTGAAGTTTCTATTTGTGAATGTTTCAATCATAACTTCAAAATAAAATGTTTTTCACCACTTTAATTGTTTCAACATCTTAAACAATTTTGAAAGACAATGTTACTACTGACGAAGATAGCTGAAGTATCATCGAAGCGTGTAGATTTGTATAACTTAAATACAAAAATAATATCATGAAAAATCCCAGAAAAGATAAGTATTTTAATAGTATATTACTTTACTACAAGGAAAGTAAGTAGGATTTACTCTGCCGAGCATTTTAAACCCCGAGCGTATACGAGGGATTTAACAGGCAAGGAAGAAAAAATACTTACAGTGGCCGGCGTGTAAGAAGACGAGGAGCCGGCGCATCGCGAAGAACTACGGCGGTTGCCGATTATAATAAAAGTACTAAGCAGTGGCGTATCACATTTGTATGTTTAATTATATGTATATTGGAAGAATGCGTATGAAGATGAATAATTCCAATATTTCCATTGGTGACGCGTTTTTTTTAACATTTGGTTTTTCATGTTTGCATAATAGGCATCTATCCCTGAAAGTATGTAGGCATCTCTCCCATTTGTCTAATAGGCAATTTTGAATGTATTTTTAATATACACTAATAAAAATGAAATAATGAAAGCATTAGGTACCCATTAGAAAATTGTCTTAAAGACGATTAGAGGGGAAAAACATACTTATCTAAATAATAAATTTATAAGCAGTTAACATAATGACAGCAATTGTGACAGTGAAAATGAAACATTTTAGACAATATTATTTTAGTAATAGGTATCAATTATGTGTAATGTAATAACATATTGATTTTATTAATTTAATTATAGTATTACTTCCAGTATAGCTTTTAATTATAATAAATTGCGTATTTACATAAAATATGGTTCTTTGAATTGCTTTTAATATACCATTAAAATATATATTATGCATCATGTGATGCCTCTGAGGTAAACGAACGCGGGAATTTGAACAACATCATAAAGTCGTCTTTCGCGCATAGGCGGGCTCGTCTTCTTACACGCCGGCCACTATACTTCCTGTATAAAGTACATTAATTTTTTCACTATTAACACGATACATGGTCTATTAACAATTATTCTATAATTTTATTACAAAGATTCAATAGGCGAACCTTATGTCATTGTAGCAAAATTACGTAGTGGTCTTTGCATTGGTACTATAGCAACATTGTCATTCAGTAACTTCGCTAGGGAAATAACATTATATCCCCTGTTGTCATGCTAACTTGAAAAGATTGTGTAAATATAACCTACTTCTCTAGAACGACATATTGTAAGTTCTACTTACTTCATTGATAGTGAAAAAATATTTTTCTTCTGTCTCTGTTGGCACAGCAACACCATGAAACTCTTGTAACAATTCAAATCAATTAGGGATTAAGGGAAAAATTCCACATAACCTAAAACTGGTCCTCATATTTGCTGATACTTCATCACCGTCTGGATACAATTCGGTGTATAACCTATAAAGAAACTTTAGAAATTCCTTTCTGATAAGGGTGTGTGAGTTCCGTCTCACAGTCATTTTCCTTTCATCTAATATCTGACGCCAATATCGTTTTAATGTGCCGTAGAAAACAACGCCTATGGACTGGAGATATGTGTTGAATTGGTCGCAGGCAATATAACTTTACGTTCTCTTTTTTCGGACTCGGATAAAAGTGGTTTGACAAGTTATCTCCAATTAGAACCTTGGTTCCTGCCAGTTCTTTCACAGTCGGTAGAAAAATTGTGCTGAACCAGCCCTTGAATGCGACCGCTTCAAACCACCCACCCTTTGTTCAACCATAACGGGTTCTTGCTGCGCCGCCTCCGATTCATGTTGATCTTAAATTTTAGATTTATACACTACGTATGCGGATAAAATTTGCAATATTGCATTTCCAGAAAACATGATTGATTCGTCCGGAATATTTTATCCCTCGTTTAAATGAATACTTTTTTAATCCAGGATCGCCCGACCGGTTTGTCTCATCTGTGTCTGTGTGGGTCTGTGTCTGTGCCTGTGTCTGTCTGTGTCCGTGTCCATGACTGTGCCCGTGCCCGTGTCCGTGTCCATATCCGTACCCGTGTCGGTGCCTGTGTCCGTATTTGTGTCTGTGCCTGTGCCTGTGTCTGTGTCTGTCTGTGTCTGTGTCTGTGTTCGTGTCTGTATCTGTGCCTGTGTCGGTGCCTGTGTCTGTGCCTGTATCTGAGTTTGTGTTTGTGTCTGTATCTGTGTCTGTGTCTGTGTCTGCGTATGTGTCTGTGTCTGTGTCTGTCTGTGTCTGTGTTTGTGTCTGTGTCTGTGTCTGTGTCTGCGTCTGTGTATGTGTCTGTGTCTGTGTCTGTGTCTGTGTCTGCGTCTGTGTATGTGTCTGTGTCTGTGTCTGTGTCTGCGTCTGTGTCTGTGTCTGTGTCTGCGTATGTGTCTGTGTCTGTGTCTGTCTGTATCTGTGTTTGTGTCTGTGTCTGTGTCTGTGTCTGTGTCTGTGTCTGTGTCTGTGTCTGTGTCTGTGTCTGTGTCTGTGTCTGTGTCTGTGTCTGTGTCTGTCGTCTGTGTATGTGTCTGTGTCTGTGTCTGTGTCTGCGTCTGTGTCTGTGTCTATGTCTGTGTCTGTGTCTGTGTCTGTGTCTGTGTCTGTGTCTGTGTCTGTGTCTGTGTCTGTGTCTGTGTCTGTGCCTGTGCTCTGTTTGTATGTGTCTGTGTCTGTGTCTGTCTGTACCTGTGTCTGTACTTGTGTCTGTGACTGTGTTTGTGTCTGTGTATGTGTCTGTGTCTGTGTCCGCCTCTGCCTGTCTGTGTCTGTGTCTGTGTCTGTGTCTGTGTCTGTGTCTGTGTCTGTGTCTGTGTATGTGTCTGTGTCTGTGTCTGTGTCTGTGTCTGTGTCTGTGTCTGTGTCTGTGTCTGTGTCTGTGTCTGTGTCTGTGTCTGTGTCTGTCTGGACCTGTGTCTGTACTTGTGTCTGTGACTGTGTTTGTGTCTGTGTCTGTGTCCGTCTCTGCCTGTCTGTGTCTGTGCCTCTATCTGTGTCTGTGTCTGTGCCTGTGTCTGTGTCTGTGTCTGTGTCTGTGTCTGTGTCTGTGTCTGTGTCTGTGTCTGTGTCTGTGTCTGTGTCTGTCTGTACCTGTGTCGTTGTCTGCATCTGTGTCTGTCTGTACCTGTACCTGTGTCTGTCTGTACCTGTGCCAGTACCTGTGTCTGAGACTGTGTTTGTGTCTGTGTATGTGTCTATGTCTGTGTCCGTCTCTGCCTGTCTGTGCCTGTATCTGTGTCTATGTATGTGTCTGTGTCTGTGTCTGTGTCTGTGTCTGTGTCTGTGTCTGTGTCTGTGTCTGTGTCTGTGTCTGTGTCTGTGTCTGTGTCTGTGTCTGTGTCTGTGTCTGTGTCTGTGTCTGTGCCTGTGTCTGTGTCTGTGTCTCTGTCTGTGTCTGTGCCTGTGTCTGTGTCTGTGTCTGTGTCTGTGTCTGTGTCTGTGTCTGTGTCTGTCTGTGTCTGTGTCTGGGTCTGTGTCAGTGTCTGTGCCTGTGCTCTGTTTGTATGTGTCTGTGTCTGTGTCTGTGTCTGTGTCTGTGTCTGTGTCAGTGTCTGTGTCTGTGTCTGTGTCTGTGTCTGTCTCTGCCTCTGTCTCTGTTTGTGTGTCTGTGTGTCTGTGCCAGTGTCTATGCCTGTGTCTTTGTCCGTGTCCGTGCTCGTGTCCGTGTCCGTGCCCGTGTCCTCTCTGTGTTAGTGTCCGTGTCGGTGTCTGTGTCTGCCGCTGTCTCCGTCTCCGTCTCCGTCTCCGTCTCCGTCTCCGTCTCCGTCTCCGTCTCCGTCTGTGCGTCAGTGCGTCCGTGCATCCGTGCGTCTGTGAGTGTTAGTCTGTCTGTCTGTGTGTCTGTGTGCCTGTGTCGTCTGTGTGTCAGTGTGTCTGTGTGTGCGGTGTGTCTGTTTGTGTCTGTGTCTTGTTGTGTCTGTGTGTGTCTGTGTGTCTGTGTGTTCTGTGTCTGTTCTGTGTCTTGTCTGTGTGTCTGTTGTCCTGTCGTGTCTGTGTGTACCTGTGCGTACCTGTGTCTGAGACTGTGTCTGTGTGTCTGTGTGTCTTGTCTGTGTCCGTCTCTGCCTGTCTGTGCCTGTATCTGTGTCTATGTATGTGTCGTGTGTCTGTGTCTGTGTCTGTGTCTGTGTCTGTGTCTGTGTCTGTGTCTGTGTCTGTGTCTGTGTGTCTGTGTCTGTGTCTGTGTCTGTGTCTGTGTCTGTGTCTGTCCTGTGTCTGTGTCTGTGTCTCTGTCTGTGTCTGTGCCTGTGTCTGTGTCGTGTGTGTCTGTGTCTGTGTCTGTGTCTGTGTCTGTCTGTGTCTGTGTCTGGGTCTGTGTCATGTGTCTGTGCCTGTGTCTGTTTGTCTGTGTCTGTGTCTGTGTCGTGCTGTCTGTGTCTGTGTCTGTGTCTGTCGTGTCTGTGTCTGTGTCTGTCTCTGCCTCTGTCTCTGTTTGTGTGTCTGTGTGTCTGTGCCAGTGTCTATGCCTGTGTCTTTGTCCGTGTCCGTGCTCGTGTCCGTGTCCGTGCCCGTGTCCTCTCTGTGTTAGTGTCCGTGTCGGTGTCTGTGTCTGCCGCTGTCTCCGTCTCCGTCTCCGTCTCCGTCTCCGTCTCCGTCTCCGTCTGTGCGTCAGTGCGTCCGTGCATCCGTGCGTCTGTGAGTGTTAGTCTGTCTGTCTGTGTGTCTGTGTGCCTGTGTGTCTGTGTGTCAGTGTGTCTGTGTGTCGGTGTGTCTGTGTGTCTGTGTGTCTGTGTGTCTGTGTGTCTGTGTGTCTGTGTGTCTGTGTGTCTGTGTGTCTGTGTGTCTGTGTGTCTGTGTGTCTGTGTGCCTGTGTGCCTGTGTGTCTGTGTGTCTGTGTGTCTGTGTGTCTGTGTGTCTGTGCGTCCGCGTCCGCGTCCTCGTCCGTGTGCGTGTCTGTGTTCGTGGCCTTGCCGTGTCCGCGTCCGCGCCCGTGTCCGTGTCTGTGTGTCTGTGTGTCTGTGTGTCGGTGTGTCTGTGTGTCTGTGTCTGTGTGTCTGTGTGTCTGTGTGTCTGTGTGTCTGTGTGTCTGTGTGTCTGTGTGTCTGTGTGTCTGTGTGTCTGTGTGTCAGTGTGTCTGTGTGTCTGTGTGTCTGTGTGTCTGTGTGTCCTTGTCTGTGTCTGTGTCTGCGTCTGCGTCTGCGTCGGCGTCGGTGTCTGAGTCTATGTCTGCGTTTGTGTCGGTGACTGCGTCTGCGTCTGCGTCTGTGTCTGTATCTGTGTCCGTGTCGATTCCTGTTCCGCGCTCGGATTCGTGTTCCTGTTCGGGTTTTAGTACGTGTTCGTGCGCGAGGTCGTGTTCGTTTGCGTGTCCGTGCCCGTGTTCGCGTCCGCGCCTGCGTTCGTGCCCGTGCTTGTGTTTGCGTTCGCTTTCGTAAGTCTATAAAATTGCTATTGAGTTTGAGTTAACGGTGTTTTTTGAAAATGCAGTGGGATTTGTTGAAATCTAATAAAAGGACTCATAAATCATACGCTTATCAAGCTTAAGTGCAGTTCATATCAGACTAGTTCCATTGTGCTAGAAGGAAAACAGGGCAAGCCGGAATTAAACAATAATATTAAGCTGCATTCAATCTTTTGCATTTTAGCAACTGTCGTTTTTCAACGCTCCTAATACGACGCTAGAGGTTCACAACAAATGTAGTTCTAAAATTCGTATTTACAGAACTACAGTTTATAATGACCTATTATCACAATCTGAGGTTTATGATGATATACGAAGTATAATATATAACTATAAAACTATAATACAACACTTTTGGATGTTTATTATTGATTATGATTATCAATAAGGTTGCATTACTTAATTGAAAAATGTTAAGTTATGTGATCTGCCAGGTAAATGTTATCTACAACATGTAGATCGATCAATGTTTGTTTTCTCTAAAATTTAGCATCCACGCTTCTTATAATAGCCGTTTTTGTCTGATAGGTGTGTTTTAGCTTGGGCATATTGAACATGACCTTAAAATCAGATCCACTGTTATAAGAGAATACTTGTGTAGATAAAATATGTAGCTTGGAATTTTTGAATGGTTTCATTAGAAGGGCTCTGGCTACATACCAAACAGTGGTCTTGGTTTTGATATATAGATGAATGCATAAATGATATAAAACAGTAACTTTGGAAGCAGAAAACAAGTTATTTAATCATATTTGCATTAAATCCAGATCTGATGAGTATCGAAGACACGTGTAAGTTTTTGTAAAATATTTTAATTATGTTACCTTACATTTAGTTAGGGGAGTAAAAATTACATAAGTATTTATTTCGAAATATTGTAATGCACTTTAGTCAACGAATGTATTCCGACATGCTACATCCAAATGATTTATAATTTATAATTCTAGTTACCAAACGTCTTTTTAATAACTTTCTGTTTTCAACTTTTACATAATGGTCACATAGGAGATAAACTTCCCTGCAATAGACACGCTAAAGGCATTATTTGTATTTTAATAAGTTCCTTCATTGCTTTTGTAAATTATTAACAAAGCTTCGATATTGTTTCGCCTAAAATGACGATTATTGAGTGCCATTGGTTATGGTTATGCAGTTCTCTTTTATCTTGACCCATTAAACGTCATTAATAATAATTTTCTAGTAAAATGTGTGGTATGTATACAGTAAAAACAAGTAAAGTAACGTCTTACACATTAAATACCTATACACTTTGCAGAACGCATTATTTGTTGTTCACCTTAATTTGTCGAATAGCCACATTTTTATGATTACCTATTGGTTCATAAATCTTATAAATTACATTTCACGCCAAGAAAAACATAAAAAGATATAATACGTTAAAGATCAATTCAGTAATTATTATTATTCGTTACTTTTGCACAATTGTGGTGTACTAATCATGTATAAATTTGATTTATAAATTATGAGCATTAAAAAAGTAAGAAATTTAATTAATGGATGTCGTGTTGTAATTATTAACTTGTATTACAAGAATTCTTATAAGTGCAAGCGGTGCATTCAACAGATACCATATGTTATCCAAATGTTGTGCGGTGAGTTGAAAAATAATAACGTAGCCAACTTTTAACATTTGGTTAGCGGGCACGTGTAGGTAGGTATCTAGGGGATGATTTGTAACAACCAATTTTGTATAGCAATAAAATTAAAACGATTTTAAGCTCTAAAAACATTTTAAATTTATTTTCGAAAATCTAATCAAAATTTTCGTTAGTCATTATTACATCAAACTTTCATTACATTAAGTCTAATGTGATTTTGTGAGCTACATTACAGCCAAATTTTGAGGTAGGTGTATGTACCTACATGCTATCTCTTTGCGTAAGAGAAAGTGAGAAAACCACAGTTAGATGTTGGCACTTTATCCACCCTCAAATTTGTTCTTAAATTGAAAAATATTACTGCAGGCTATTTTTCAGTGGAGTAACCTGGAAAATTATAATTCAATCGCTTGGATAGTGTCGCATCGAGCAAAATGCGTCTAATAATGTTAATAAACGTATCGAGATTGGATTTAATAAAGATTTACGATCTGAAATCTAAGGCTAACGTAAAAAATATGGTTATTTGTTAATTTTTCTTTGTATTTCCATTCAAGCGTAATGCTAGGTTAAATTTACAATGATTCAATTTACAATTGTATAATAGGCAGGTTACGTGTTTAAAAAACGAGAGCGTATGTATTGCACAATAATAAATATTACATGTTTAATTTAAAAAATAATTTTGATTTGAATGTTATAATACAATCACATTTGCATAACCTGTACAGTGCGATGTAGCCAAATAGACTAAATTCATTATTTTGAAAATAAACACTATATCTGAAAACGCTCGGTACGGTGAACTTTAAAGGTTGCTACACACACGGCGGATTCCGCGGCGCCGCCGCACATAGTAACATCATTTACAAACGTTGCGGTAAAATCTCCGTCGCCGTCGTACGAATCGGTGACTGTTGACTATTTGGCAGTGTAGTTTCATTATCAAATCCAATTTACTTATTTGTATACTATTTATAATTTATTATATATAGAGGGACCAAAGTGCAGCATTTAATCCCGCGAGCGGGGTTTGTTGCCTCGAGGGCGATGCCCGAGGGCAACAACCACTCAAGGGATTTAGGCACTTTGGTCCCGAAGTATATACGCTATTTATTGCACTTCGAAAGTATTTATTCTTTATGTACAGGGTGGTTTTCTTTCGTTAATATTATAGGGTATAGACTAAACGGTAATAGATACAAAAAAACTAAGATACGTGCCTCGTTCTCTTTTTTAGTGTTTAGTTTAATGGCGCAATCGGATCTACGCTAACTAAATTGGAGTCGAAGATACAGAGTAATTCTGAAAATCTGCCGGTTTTCTCTTATGACTCGGTTATTTATGGAGATAAGAAAAAGCTTTGGATACGAAAGTTTTATTACTTTTTACGTTGAATCCAGTGGCGTTCTTAAAAAAAATATAGATGTTTTATTTCTTGAGATATTATCAAAAGTAGCATTTTCTTAAATGGGACACCCTGTATTTGATAATCTCAAAAAATTGCATTTTTTCTTGAGATTGCAACAATATATAACACTTAATATTTTGCATTGTCTTAAATAGCTAAAATACGAAAAAAACATTTTTTTTTTAGTTGGCCATGGATTAATCAATTATTTATTTTATAATGGGCATAATAAAATTGCAGATAATAACAATAATAAAACATTAATAAACTAAAACAACAACTACAAAAAACAAGAAAATATTTATAACAACTCAACAGTAATTATTTCAAATACTTATATATAACAATTAGCATAGGTGGTTAATCACAATAGGTGCTCAAATTGTCTTCCATTCTGCTCGATGCATTTTTGGACTCTGTTTGTAACTGAACGAGTGGCGTTATAGATTTGAATATTTGGCACTCTTCCAATGCAATTAATAAAATTTGCTCTGAGTATTACTTCGGATTTCATAGACTTCATTTTTGATGGATCCCCAAAAATAAAAGTCGAGTGGCGTCAGGTCGGGGGAACGCGGAGGCCATCTGTTTGGTCCATATGTACCAAGCCAATTTTCGCCAAAATTGACATTTAGTAAGTCCCTTACCATGTGGCTATTATGTGCTGGAGCACCGTCTTGTTGCAAATAACCACTATTTCTTGCAGCTAACGGCATGTTATCCAACTCCATTATTACACATTCTTCCAAAATTTGGATGCATCCTTGAGCATTCAAATTTTCATTAAAAATTCTGTAGTTAAGGACTCTGTTTTGATATAGCGCCACCCATACATGGAACCCAGACAGTCCTTGTTGTATCCTGGCGACCGTCTGATGAGGATTTATGTTTGACCAATATCGATTATTATGTCGATTAAAAATTCCTTCGCTAGATATAAAAGCCTCGTCGGTCCATATTATATTTTGAAAAAAATTGGGATTCCGATTAATCTGCTGTGAATACCAATGACAAAATGTTAAACGCCGCTCTTCATCTCCAGGATGTAAGTTTTTTTTTTCTTATTTTATATGGTTTATACTTATGCTTTCCTAAAGTTTTTGAAACTTTAGATTTACTTGTGCCAATATCTTTCTCAATATTACGGCTAGATATCGTCGGATCAGTAGCAACACAAGCTAATGTATTTATTTCATCTCTTGTTCTATTTGCCTTATTGTAAATCTTACTTCTTGGTTTTCCAAATGATCCATACTCACTTAAATTGTGATATAATCTTTCAAATATTTGTTGTTCTGGCTGTCGTCGTTCCGGATAACGCTCAAAATATAAGTCTAGAGCTGCGTCTTTATTTTTATTACTCTCAATGTAGCACTCAAGCATATTTAATTTTTCATAATTTTGAAAATTATTCATTTTAATCACCTTTTTTCAAAAATATAATCGGAAACGAAATAAGAATACCAATACATAATTGTTACTGAATTTTATCACATGTAAACAAACAAAAACAATTGCTTAAAACATTCAATTAATGGCCAACTAAAAACCAATGTTTTTTTAGTATTTTAGCTATTTAGGACAATGCAAAATATTAAGTGTTATATATTGTTGCAATCTCAAGAAAAAATGCAATTTTTTGAGATTATCAGATACAGCGTGTCCCATTTAAGAAAATGCTACTTTTGATAATATCTCAAAAAATAAAACATCTATATTTTTTTTAAGAACGCCACTGGATTCAACGTAAAAAGTCATAAAACTTTCGTATTCAAAGTTTTTTTTTATCTCCAGAAATAACCGAGTCATAAGAGATAATAAAAACCGGCCGATTTTGAGAATCACTCTGTATCCTCGAAACCAATTTAGTTAGCGTATATCAGATTGCGCCATTAAACTAAACACTAAAAAAGAGAACAGGACACGTATCTTAGTTTTTTTGTATCTCTTAATATAATCATATAATAATGTGACAAATTTGTATAAAATTATCTAGAAATCTTGCTATTTGAAAAAAAAAACAGTCGGTTAGCATGGGAATTAGTAAACAGCTGTAGCCATATTTGAAAAATTTTTTACAAAAGGGTAATAAATATGTACGACGAATTTGATCTAGAAAAACCCGCTGAAGAGGCTTTAGAAGACTTACTGCCTTCCAAATCTTGTAAAATTTACGATAAAGAGTATGATATATTTTTAAAGTGGTGCTGTGAAAAGAAAATTACAAATTTTAACGAAGATGCTTTGCTGGTATTTTTTAATGAAAGGGTAAACAAATTTGCTGCTTCTACATTGTGGGTCCAGTATTCAATGTTAAAAACTATGCTTAACGTTAAACATAATGTTGATATAAGTAAATTCCACAAATTGACGACGCTTCTGAAAAGGAAAAATTTTAGTTACAAAGCGAAGAAGTCAAAGGTACTAACTATAGAACAGATTGATACGTTTCTAAAGGAAGCTTAAGATGACACATTTTTAATGACAAAAGTGAGTATGTCCAAAAATCATTGTACCTACTTTTAAAAATGATTTTTTTGTAGGTAGCACTCATATTTGGTGTGGCAAGGGCTTGTAGAGGACTTGAATTAGTCGTATTGTCAATTAATGATGTGACTGATTTGGGCAACAGACTTCTTGTAACGTTAGAGCTACCAAAAATGGAACAGAGAGGAACTTTGTTGTAAAAGATTCAGATAAAACTTATCATTAGTTATACAAAAATCTGCAAGAAATATGTCATTGAGAAAAGCCGAAACTCCCCATTCAAGATTTTTTGTTCGTTACGTTAACAAGCAGTGTACAGTGCAACCTGTAGGAAAGAATATATTTGGAAAATTGCCCCAGAAAGTTGCATAATTCTTAAACCTACCAGATGAGTTGTCATGTACAGGACATTCTTGGCGGCGAACCTCTGCATCTGTACTAGCTGATTCAGATGAGACTGTTGACGTTTTAAAAAGACATGGGGGATGGAAGTCTGCAACTGTTGCAGAAGGATATGTGGAAAACTCTCTGAATAATAAGAACCTTATCGCCGAAAAAATGTTTGAAGGTGGAGGTGATCAAAAAACACCAGGACCCTCGTGCCAATCTGAACGGCCCACAGGCACTGATTCATTTGGAAATGCGTTCAACCTTACATCCAGCAGTATCGTTTCGGAAATAAATCGTCCGATATTTATTGTAATAATATAAATGTTAATCTTTCGTAAAAAAATGAATAAAAATTATTTGAAGTTTGACATCTGTCAATGAACTCTCTAGGGGGTTCAGTCCATATTTAATCCCTAGGGTTTAAATGACCCACTTTAGTCCCTGTAGACAGAGACTTAAATATCTATTTTAGTCTCGGAAGTGCAAAAAATTATTTATTGCTTTAAAGAGTAGAATAGTTTGAAATGAATAGAAAGCAAATTTTGGGTTTAAGGCGAAGAAAAAACTGACTATCTTGGGTTCATCCAATTAACGAAAGACGAAATGAGGTTGGAGCCATTTACACGTTGTTTGAAGAGTTGAGACAGGATGCCACAAAATTCTTCAATTATTTCAGAATGTCGATGGCTTCCTTTGACGAACTGTACGAGCGGTTAAATTATTTTATTTTTTACGTTTCCATATACACAAGTAATACAATTAGAAATTGCGCTAGATGAATATATATATATATATATATATATATATATATATATATATATATATATATATATATATATATATATATATATATATATATATATATATATATATATATATATACAGCAAAATTTTCGTAGTGTTCGGCTGCTGTAGTTTTTTTCCATTTTGTCATTCGCTGGTTGGGATGAGTCATGATGTAGGAGATATGACAGTTGGGAGGGGTGAGAGGCCAGAGTTATGAATGTTTGACGATTTTGGCTTGGTTGCGATGGTGATTTTGAATACAAACTGAAGGAATTGATAGTGATTCGTAAGGTGGGAAATGTGGATGGTGCGAGTAGTGCAAAATCGTAGTAGTTGAGAAAGGTTGCTAAAGTGGCTGTGGTTGGGGAAGGTATGTATTTTACTTTTTGCGTTTGCAAAGGCCATATGCTGGAACACATTTAACAATGGAAAAGAGAATCTTCAACTATCGATTGCGCCGAGCAAGAAGATACATAGAATGCGCATTCGGTATCCACAGTAACAAAGAGAGAATATTCCACCTACTCTTAAATGCCAAATCACAATTTGCTAATGATACTGTTAAAGCCTGAGTAATTCTTCATAATTGTATGAGGGATAGAGATGGACACGATTGAAGATTCGTCAATTATAGGGCTATAATATTTTCGAGGAGACAGTATTACGATAGGAGGCTTCAAAGCTAACAATGTGCGAAAAATTCTATGTAAATATTTTTTTTCAAGTGTAGAAAAGGTTTCCTGGCAGATGTCCAAGATATAAGGACATTTTGATATCCGTGACATCGACAACGGGAATTGTCAAATGGTCCGATTTTTTATTTATTGGACACAAGTATTTCAAGAGAAAACTTGTTTCTCATAATTCTTATTTTAATATTGTAGTAGTAGAAGTTACAAGCAGAATAAAACTTCTTTAAAAAAAACATTGTTATTTATTTTTCTGATTTTCAGCAGGTTGTATGTCACCAGATCTTGATAGTAAATCTCAATATCCTTGGCTGGCTTCCGAGAGAAACAATAAATAAAAACTACAAAAAATATTTAAACACTTGTTCAGTTTTTGTCAATTTTGACCATGAAATGCTTAATTTTCGACAGAATTATTTAAATAATTTTGGAGAAAAAAAAATCCGCCAAAGTTACACATCATTTTCACATTTCGAATTTTCATGTAAACTTGTCCCATTGCTACAGAAATGTGACCTAACGATGTTCTTGTGATTATCAATTGAAGTAGTTTAAACACGTTTCTAAGTTCGAATAGCAGCTTTAATACGAATATTTGAAATTTGAAAATATGAATATTTTGACCTATTTTTTTCTTCTTCTGTAAACATAGCTATATTCTAGTCAAGTTCTATTGATATTACTTTCCCGTGCGTATTCACAGTGCTTCTCAAACAAAAGATAATTAATTAATTAATATTTAATTACATATTTACTTTTGAACTTACTCACTCATAACAAAGCTTACTAATATTGTCCCTACCTAGAAAGTCCACGTCCTCGTCGAGGGTAATTTTTAGAACGTTTTCACTTGGCTGCCCGCTACAATTTGTACAGATCACTAAACATTTCAAACCAGCTTTTCTACGTCCACATTTATCGTTGAAATAGTTTTTTTAGTTACAGAATATCAACTTCATCACAGATAAAGGAACTTCAGTCTTCATTGACAGGATTTCTCAAATAATCAGTTTTGCATTAAAGGTCACAGAAGATGCTTTAGGACCTCTCTTTCTGTTATTGCTCTGCTTGTTATTTATACTGTGTGTCACGTGGTGTGTTTTTAGCAAATATTTGTCGTTAATTCCGAAATCATAACTTATTTGTTAGTACCGTACATCTGAAATGTAGTGTAGGTTCACGCAATTGAAATTAATAACGCATAAATGATTGATTGTAACGTTTTTATTTTGTATTTTACGTATTTGAAAAATAAAGTTTTGTTCATCAAATTAAGATGGAAGTTTAAATTAAGACAGATAGTGAAATATTTTTTTGCTAGTTTGGTTGAGAATAGAATAGTTGTATACAAATAATAGCTATTTTCCTTATTGTAAGTTTAAGGAATGTTCGTTAGTAAAAGAGATGTAGAATAGTTTTTGTGTAAATTAATGTTCTCTTTATTTTGAATTGTGGTGAATTTTTTTAAATGGACTTAAAATAATATCATGGAAAATGTATTAAGTATAAAATTAAATTAAGTATAAAATTTTTACTTTGTATTTAAAGATAGTGCAGAACAGCATACCTCGCTGTTTATTAAGACGTTGGAGGCGATGATTTGTCGGAGCATTTCGATAAGATTTTTTGGGTCTAAACAAAGAGTTTAGTTTTTAGATACGAGGCGTTAACGTTAGAGTTTAACAAAAATTAAGTCATCTTTTTATGATTGGTTAATTAGCATAGTAGGGATAGAAAACCAATGTGGCGGCAAAATGAATTTTTCATATTAAGTTGTTCACCAATCACGAGATTGTTTTATCATTAAGTACAGTTTGTTCGAAGGTGCTTTGTCGAAAATCCAAGAAGGTGACAATTGTTTTACATAGTGCTTTCACTGTTCCTTGAAGTGGTTATCGCTTTAAGCAGAAGAATTCGAACGTTCGTTCCTAATTTGCAAACAGTTATTTCACAGTTCGCCGGTAACGAATAACTCGCTGTAAATAATTAAGCTTTCGTGTATAATTAAAGAAGATAAGTATCGAGTAGAATCAGGTCATAAGTAAAGTAAAGTTAACAAATTACGTGTAAACATAATTATTATTGTACCTACAACCATTTGTAATTTTACTCCGAACGCAGCTTGAAAGCGAATCATTCACGAGTTGGGCCATCCCCGAGTTTCGAGCATAGTCACAACATCAAATAGATCGCCGACGTTACCGTAGAGTTGACATTCTGGGTTAACCCCAGGTGTCTGTACAAGAAAGGGGCAACTCCAAATCAATTAAGGTAAACAGTTCTGTTGTGGTTGACAAATGTTAATCAATTTTTGTGTTTTTATTGAAATTATATACAGCAATCCGTTACAAACAGAACGCAACTTATTTGTTATAATCTTTGGTTATTTTGGTATATCAGATTTACAATAATTTTCGTAAAGGCCACTTCTGAAACTACTTGATATACACTTTTAGGTTACTGTCCTTGTGTTTTTTTAAAGTGTAAACTCATTTGTTGTTCAGCATTATGCTTAAGTGAGATTGAGTCACTAAATTACCGTCCATATTTTTGTGTCTATTTGAAGTAAAGTAATTACGTTCGAAAGATATCCGTGATGTTTGAATTTTAACGTAACTTTTAAAGGTTGATGAGTTAATGCATTTTATTTTCTTGAATTTGAGCATACTTTATAGCGGATTGATTCATTTAATTTCAAGCGGTTGTAAACCGATTTAAAGTGAGTTCTTTTTTTGAAGTAAAATTTCATTAAAAAATCAGAATGATTGAGTAAAGTAACGTAACAACAGAATTATTGATTTTTTTGAACAGATTAGTGATTGATTGTTTTTGCGGCACGCAATTATTTGAGAGAAGCGTGCGATATTATTTATAGTTTTTCAGGTCAGCGAAAATCTGGTGGTTCCAGGACCACCTGCGATTACGTTCAGTTAAGCGAGTTATTTGAGTATTTTGAGAGACCTGTGAACTGGCGCAATTAGGCATTTCAACCCCTATTGTGTCATTTCAAATACTCTAGCGCCCTGTCCGATTTTATGTCGATTTCAAACCTTACTTTGACTTACTTATGGTAAGCTAACCTATTGAGCGCAAAATTTAGGTCCACGTTGGGCGCCAAATTTGTAAACCTCCCTCTTCGAGGAGCTTACGTATATAATAAAACTTTTGCTGTGCCCGTTAGCTGTTAGTCGGAGATGGGGCGGACCGTGATTTGATTAACAACAAATGATCGCCACAAACACTACCTTTATTTCCTATATTTCTTACAAGTCTAATTATTCATCTTAGCTCTAAAATATTTGACTTATACTAATATTAACATTACAACACATAAATATCTTAACAAAACAAAACATGATCTTGTTACGTGTTCAATTGGAAAACGTTTCTTTTTGACAACGTTCGTCATTTTGTCTAATTTACTTACTAAAAACAGCAATTTATTCTTAGGTTGAATGCTTCCAATTCACAAATTTTCACGCATCTCTAATTGCATTTAAATTAACGTATGTAACTTCTGTACACATCTCTTACTTAAAAATAAGTCAAATTTAGTACCTTCAGCGACATCTCTGAGATTGCGGATCATTTAATATAAAGCAGTTAAAAAGGAACCTGGGATCTATTAGGGTCAAATAGAGAGAAAAAAAAAGGTATTCACAAAATACATATTTTCTATTACACATTTTAACTTTTGGCAACAACGATTAAAAACAAATTTTCTTAAGTTTGTAAAATTGCTTTTAAGGTGTTGGTCAATTTTCTTTCTTCCTTTTTAAGAACGCCCTTGATGGTGGATGTTGATTCTCTAGATGATTTTTCCTGTTTCTGGTTATTGGATGCTGAAGCATCATTGTAATTAAAATCGTTTTCAGGTTTTCGAATATAAAACCATTCAATACTAATTTTTTACGTATAAAGACACCTCAATCGAAATTACGTTGAATGTTCATTGCCGGCTCGTTTTTCACCTGTAAGAGGTATAAACGGTCATAATTAATTAAATAACGTACTTATATTTAGCTTCTTTTAGCATCTCCGTACTACCTACGTTTCTAACGGCATTCCTTCTTAAATTTTCTGCCCACTTTTTACTGTTACGTTACATCCAAAGTACATGATTATTGCTGGAAGGCGTAAGAGCATTGCTGACATCCGTGATCATATACGTGAAGGCCGCTAGATCATTGGAACAGTACCTGAAGGTTTCAAGAACACATAAGTAGTTTCGTGAGTAAAGGTCAGATCTTTTCGTTATCACCTGGTTACACGGTTGTTTCCAAATTTCAAATACACCTAGGCGGTTCTTAGTGAATTTCTACAACGAAAATAAATGTACTGATATTAATTTTGTAATCAAATAATTCCAGCAGTTTACTTTCACAAAATTTATAATCTAAAACGGTATATATATTCACTAATAGTTTTGAATATTTTTGCACTCAATCACAAACAAAACTTTAATTGAATCATTAAAAGTGACTTGATAGATCCCACCCAAACAAGATGTAGCTTCCATTTTAACCCAATTAATTCTAGCTTCTGTGGCTACATTCACCCAACGCTGTAAATCCTGTTTTGATTGAAATATATCGGGTGTAACAATTATTTGTAATACGGTGAACTATTGCAGAAGTTAAACATTTAATTTCATATGAATTTGTAACTTTGTCTCGTAATATTTATGTGTTATGTACATAACTTTTTCCTGTGGACAAGGTTGTTCGGGTCAGTTTTACTTCCTCTAAATTTCTCGATTACTTTTAATTGTTACTATAGTTATTTACTGTGGACCAAACAAGCTTTCCAATTATTGCTATATAATATAAAATCATTAGTGTTTTACTGAAAAACAAATGGGGTTTTGCTTTATACTGTGTGAAGCGTAAGGCAAGCAAGTTAATTAATTAAATTATTTTTTTTGGTTTTACTAAATATCACAATGTGATTATGTGTTAAATTGGCCAATTCAGGTTACGACCAGTAAGATTTTACAGCGGCCGGAAGGCGCATATTATAATTTTATTTGTTTTTTTTCTATTAAATAATTGAAATTTTACATTGCAACTGCCGTGGGCTCACTACCTGCCATCGTAAATTTTAATTTAAATATTGGCTTCGTTTGGGTTCTGGGGTATGCTATTTAATAGTTATATAAGTATTCAGGTATATCGTACCGTCGGGCTTACTGCCTTTGGTGTTGAATGTAATTTTTTTTTTTACTCTTTTGTCACAATGTCGACAATAAAATTATATTATTGGGGGAATTGGTAACTCATTTCTATTTCTCTTTTGGGTAAATCCTGTTTCAGACCTTACAGGGTTTACACTCCTATCAGCACTGGTTGAGTATTTCCGTATTAAAGCCTGTGGCGCCTACTTATATCCGGTTTCTATCTAACCATTTTACCACCACTTTAAGCTACGCCTCAAAAACAACTAGAGGACTAGACTGGTCGGTGGAAGTGCCTCTTGGATACCGGGATATCTGTGAATTAAAATCGTTAACATAGTGCATTGGGTTTTAGTGTAGTAATTCCCTTTGGTTTACTTTATGAAATTAATTTAAACCTCGAATAATTACATACTCACGTAAATTACTACTTAAAGCGAAAAAACTATTTAATGAAATAATAACGTTTTATTATCAAACTGAAAATAATCAATTAGATTTGTGTATTTTAAATGCGTCGAACTGTATTTTTAACAGTATGTAACCGTTCATATATAAACGAATACTTCTCTACCATTATTCTGGGAATTATATATATATATATATATATATATATATATATATATATATATATATATATATATATATATATATATATATATATATATATATATATATATATATATATATATATATATATATTGAGATGGTTAGATATAAGTTTAAGACAGGGACTAGAGTGAATAAGCTTGTATTCTTTATAGTGGGCAAATTGAGATAAATTAGAGTATATTTACACTGCATTTTATTAAGTAAAATATTAGACGAGTGAAAGAAATTGATTTTGAGTTAACGAAACAGGCTTGGTGAAATTTGCTTCATAAAAAGCAATGGGCTATATAAGGAGCAGGCGAGGAAGGTCAGATGGAGTTATATTTGTAAGTACGATTAAGTTCGTAGAACATATTTCAATAAATTCACAGTTTATTCAAAGTATTTTGGCATTTTAGAAACCTTACAGATGTTTATCACACGGTTTAGGTTTATAATTATATCTAGAACATGTATTGAGTTAGTTACAAAGCAGGAAAGATTTAAATTTTAAGAAAGGGTTATGGTGTGGACACGGTTTAGTTTTCACTCACAAACATAGTGTACAAAAAGTGCAGGAGAAGAAGTAGTGCGTTGTAAACATTAGAGACAATATAAACAATTTTACATTTGAATATTTTACATATAAATACTTTTTGTGAATAAATTTTGAAGAAGTGTGTTTAACAATATGGATTGTTGAGTTGACAAAGTTTTAGACAATACAATAAAAGTGAACAGTGTTGATGTTGAAGACAGTGTTAGCAACATCTTAGAGTAACATTTTAAGTAATTTGGACGTTGTATACGCAAATTATGAGTACATTTGTATAAAGTTAGATTAAGTTTTAATTTTAAGGTTTTTGCAAATTTATAGTTTTTATAGAATAATTTGAGCATAAAATAAATTATTAGAGTATTTAATAGGAGGTTTCCCTCGTTTTCATGTAGAAATTTACATTGTACAAACTATATAAACATAAAATTATGAAAATGGGGTTAACTACATAAATTTGCAATATGAAAAAGAATTTTCCGTTAAAATTAAGATATATCAGTTTAAATAAATGTATTCTAATTCAGTTTTTCGTGTAGATTACGAATATGTATTTAGTTTAGGTGTAGAATTTAGGGTTTCTTAGATATAAGTAAATTTAAATTAGAATATGTCAAATCGTACAATTTTGAAGCATTATATGGCTCGTGAGGTATCGTTTTGTGCGGAATTCTGCACAGATACCAATTCTGTTATCAAAATGTAAATCCCAAGTATTTTAAGAAAGTTATGGCATAATTTGTGTTTTAGTTAAGTTTTCAAATTTGTTTAAACTAATCAAAGGCTTGGTTACTGTGTTTGTATGGTACAGAAAAAGTTGAAATTTTTGTAGCTAACAGAATAGTATATAAGTTATTGCTCCTGAATTTTCACTCTCTTCCAATTTTTTATTTTTCTAACAAAAAGTCAAAGTGTTGATAGTGTTTTGTGTTAACATGTAAGTTTTAAGTTACGTTATTATCGGAAATTTTGAAACGCGGTTAGTGAAGAGTCGAGACATCAGAAACAATTGTTTTTAACCTACGATCAAATATAAAACGTTAGGTTACCGATATAATTTTCAATTATAATAAAATTTTGTTTCGATTCAATTTACGTGTTCAAATTTCGGTTGATGTGTTTTTGTTTTTGTTTACTTTTGTCGTTAATAAAATTATTCAGTTCTCTGAATCGATGTTTATTTTTCTGAAGCGACATATAATAATTAATAAACGATATTCAATAACGGGATCTAAAACAAAAGTGAATTTGAATTAAAGTTATAAGAACCTAAAAGAAAATTTTAAATCGTAAATTTTATAAACATTTAAACGAACCGTTAAATAAAATACAAGTTAAAAACACAGTGCTTAGTTGAAGTTATTTAAGCAAATTATATGTAACTTCACAATTACCACAAAGAAAAGTCATTCAACAAAGTGTACATTGGTTGAAGATTGGAAGTATTTGCAGCATCACTTTGAACAAGAGACCAGTATCATCAGCCACATATGGGAAGAAGTCTACCCAAGATTATTATGGAACCAGCCAAATGAAAACATCTTCTGGGAGTATGCAGATACACATGTGAGTGATTTTTATTTATCATAACCCTTAAATTGTCTCCATTATTTGTGCAATTTCCTGCTTTTGTGTTTCATTTATATGTGTATATATTTGTGCAATATGGTATAAACATCTGTAAAGTAGTTGAACCTTTATTATTTTATCAACATTCCAATTTCAATTATAAAATAATTAAACTCACATATTTAAGATTTTTCTATTTGACATTTTTGACAGGCTGCAATTTAATTCAGTTAAGACGGTACGCATGCGTTATTGTGCAGGTTTAACTAAGGTTTATTTCACATAACATCCATTTATTATAATTTGGAATTTATATAATAAAGAACATTTCATGATTTCACCTTTACCTTTAAATGCAATTAAGTTCATATCAAAGTTTAAATTATGATTATTTCATTTGCCAACAAATAAGCGTAGAAGCTAATTTGAACCCTATCCCGAAGTTTGAGATGTTGAGCTAGTTCGGTGCATAATAATTACATTTAAAGTTTAAATTACAATTTATTTGATTTCCTAACAAAAATATAAATTTAACTCTTTCCCCATTTGAGATATAATAGCCATTACAATTATATATATACTACTGGACTACGCCTTTCGGACAAACACGGGCAAAAAAATCACCTCTAAAGGCAATAAACTTTAGGGAAACCTCAGTACTTTTCAGGAATACTCCTAAAAGCAAAGAAGACGATTTTGTGTACAGGATTTTTGTTTTCCGCTGGCCTCAGGCTCCAGGTAAGTGTACGTGTATCAGGTATTGCGGTGTTTTATGGACAAGATCGATTTATAATCTACCTAAGGCAGAAAAGAAATCTTTCCAACTGCGAACTGGTCGGACAAATGATAGAAAATCTTATAAGTTACCCAAGTGGGCCGGCGGGTAGAAGTAAAATAAATGCGGCGGTTAAGTGGGTCAGTGAAGACCTCAGGACGGAAGCTGTAAAATAGTTGAAGACTTCAGGGCAGAACTCAACAAGATAGGCGAAGACTTCGGGGCAGAGGTCACCAAGATAATTAACCTCCGTCGCGGTTCCAGTTATATAGTCCGCACTCTAACGTGATTGGATTAAAAAAATAATGAGTTAGTCGGTCAGGATTGGACAAAAATTAAGGAAGATTTTGGTGGGGGTTCTTGCGTTAAAATATTAAACGATTTCTTAATTACGGAAGAAGGGGTAAAATTTAATTATTTTAAGTACATTGGAGCATTTTCTGTAACATAAAGGGATAAAAACGATTTCTGGATATTTACCACCGAACCCACACCTGACTACTGATCAGTCGAGCAAAATCCAATTTTACCTGTTATCCCGCTTTACTTCCAGTTTATACCGTAACATGTGGTACGATTGTACAACTAGTACGTTTTAATAGTATCACGAAAAATCGCATGAAATTTGTATGGTGAGCATTAAGTGCAGAAAATTTTGAACACAAGTTCTACAATTTACGAGACTTTTCTAGCGCCTTTGTTGACTTAAATAAATAGAGCACGATCCGGTTTATGAGGTAGTATTAAGTATCAAGTCTAGCGCGAAAAGGATTAGTTTACTACGTGGTGGAAAATAAATATACCGGTGCGTGTAAATAAATATAGTGTAAATACTTCGTTAATTAAGGTTACTAGCGCGGCAGAAAATCAGATAATGCCAAAAAGAAGGTGTACATTTAATAGAGATTTGAAAAGTGAATACCCATTTATTTAAAAGACAATCTCGTAAAGTGCTTAAAATGTCGTGCACAATTTTCACACTGGCACATGGTGGAAAGGCGGATATCGTTCAAAACATATCGACATTTAAGTATGAAAGGGCAGACATTTCTGCTTTTAGTAGTAGCGAAGTGTCGCCCTTTTTTCGTAAGGACACGTTAGAACAAAAGCTAGCTGCGATTAACGTACTTGATAGTATCACAACGTGATCCACAGTCAGTCCTTTCGTTCTATGGATTGTACTAGTAAGGTAATAAAAAGCTCTCAATAAAAATTTGCCATTTAGACTAAAGAGCATAAAAACTCATAATTTTGTACCTAATTTAAAAGAAATTTTTCCCTCTGCTTCCTCTTATTGAGGAGTGTTTGGTACCTCTCAAACCCTTTGGGTGATGTGTCCATGCCACACGTTTCGTTTTTATATAAATGGTCACCTTACAATATTTGAGTGTACCTAAGTTATAACGTACTTACTACGTTTTATAGATTGTCACCACGAATAACAATATTATAGCAAGCCGAGCACTATACAGGATATGGCAACTGTCTGTATTTGGTGGATAATGGCTCGGATATTGAAAATAAATACAAATTGTTTATATGAAAGTTGTTCATAGTCAAGTTTTCCATCACATAAAAATGTTTGAGTATACAGGGTGTTTTGTTCAGCCCAAGCGCAACCAAACTTTTTTTATTTTAAATTGAACACCCTATATATTATTGCATATTCTGATTCTTCGTCTCATTTTAGATCAACTTTATGTATCACATGTAAGATCTAAAATGGACTGTTTCCGAGTAATTCGACTTTTTTTTGCAGTCTTTAAAAAATCGAATATCTCAGGAACTGTGTAACTTAGAGAGGTACCGTTTGAACTATCAGATTAAGCATGAATTGGCAAAACTTTTCCATTTATGGAAAATGGTACCGAAGACAAGGGGTACCAAATAGAGGGCGCCGAATTAAAAAATTTTCAAGCATACGTAACTCCGTTTTTAAACATCTATTACATTCCCTATACCTAATTGTAACCGTTTTATTGTTATTTTAAGATTTAATATTATTTTAACAATTTTTCCTGTATACGACGTGGTAGCCGGTTAAACAAATGAAACACATGTGAAAGTAACTGTCCGTTTTCAATACGTTATTAAGGTTTTCAACTGGCATATCTCTTTGTGACCAAAATTTTTTTTTCAAAATGAATTTATCTACAGAAGAAATGGAAGACATGATTTTTATCATTGGCGAATGCCGAAAAAATTGTTTATTGGCATCAAGAATTTATAAAGATGGAAGGCCCCTACCGAGACAAAGCAGTGGCAAATGAAGAAAATGAATATAGGGTGTTGGCTACAGTTATTGATGGCCCACACGTTAGTGAACGGACATTAAGTTCTTATTTGGGAATTTCTTCTAGATCAGTTGGTCGAATGTTAAAGAAAAACCATTTCCATCCATATAAAGTGCAACTACATCAACCGATTATGAGGCACGTGCTAATTTCTGTCTTCGAACGGAACCCCAATTTTACAATTTCGTTTCATAATAATGGGTTAGTCAATGGACATAATTATCATTATTATTCCGATGAAAATCCGCACATTGTTACGGTATGTCATAAACAAAATAAGTAATCTATTAATGTTTGGGGTGGAATAATTGGTACTAAAATTATTGGCCCACATTTCTTTAATGGCACTCAGACTAGTAAAGTTTTTCACAATTTCTTGAATACCACGTTAAATAAATTGTTGGAAGATGTACCTTTAATAATACAAAACATGTGGCTGCAACTGGATGGCGCACCTGTACACTACAGTATTATTGCGAGACGAATATTAGACAAACGATTCCATAAACGAAGGATAGGAAGAGGGGAATCGATTGCTTGGCCGCCAAGATCGCCAGATTTAAATCCCTTAGATTCTTTCTATGGGGTTATGTGAAACATCTGGTGTATCAGGATCCAACAATTACTTCTGACAACATAAAACTGCGCATAACACACACTTTCAGATAGATTACGCCAGAAATATTAGCGCGTGTACAAACTTCTATTCGCGAGCGAATTCGCTTATGTTTACAAAACGAAGGCGCCCACATCGAACAGATACTTTGAACCTTTCATTAGTATAATTTTGTATATATTTTTTAAAACCTTAACCCTAGTTTTGAAAATTTTTCAGAGAATAAATATTTTCCATTTGTTTAAACGCCGTTTAAACGTCGTACACAGCAAAAATTGGTAAAATAGTACTAAAGCTTAAAATAACATTAAAACGTTTTCACTTAGGTGTAGGGAATGTTATGGAAGTTTGATAGACAATTTAAAAACGAATTAAAAAATGTATAAAAAATGTTAGGGTTCTATTAAAAAAAAACGGAGTGACGTGTGTTAGAAAATTTTAAAATTCGGCGCTCTCTATTTGGTACCCCCTGTCTTCGGTACCATTTTTCGCACATGGAAAAGTTTGGGCAATTCATGCTTAATCTGATAGTTCAAACCGCACCTCTCTACGTTACACATTTCCTGAGATATTCCATTTTTTAGAAACTGCAACAGACGTCAATTTTTACAAAGAAAGTCGAATTTCTCGGAAACAGTCCATTTTAGACCTTACAGGTGATACATAAAATTGATCTAAAATTAAACGCAGAATCAGAATATGCAAGAATATACAGGGTGTTCAGTTTAAAATTAAAAAGTTTGGTTGCGCCTGGGCTGAACGGAACATCCTGTATACTCAAAAATATTTTTACATGATAGAAAACTTGACTATGAACAACTTTTATATAAACAATTTTTATTTATTTTCAATATCCGAGGCATTATTCACCAAATACAGACAGTTGCCACACCCTGTATATGAAAATATAATAGCTTGTTATACGAAAAAGCTCCTTGGTTCTAAAGCGATTGATTAAAAAGCGGATGTTTAGTTGCCTTAGATGTGAATATTTAAACATAACAAATCTTAAGATTGTTTAGTTTGCAATTGAAACAAATAAAATAAGTTAATTTATAACAATTTTAGTGTGGTCAATAAATTCACTTTTTTAAATTGAAGAAATTCATGGGCAGCTACCACCGTAAACAGCGTTAATCACTATCATCAGCAACAAAATTTTAATGCATGTACATTTTTCCAGAAAATTATTTGTAATCAGACGTCGCTATCCTGTTAGATTTCCTTTGTGACCTTGCCTAAAAGTTTTCCGTTTTCCACTTGTTGAACCCCAAAGGACTTCGATGTTTACAATTTCTTTTAATAATAACATATACATTTTAAAATACGTTCAAATAAAATACTGAAACAATGTATTATAAGTATTTGTGTAATACATGGTCTAAAGTTTACTCGAATACGTCCTAATATCTTAAAATTGTATATAGGAACACCTACAATTATTTCATTAACTTGCAACACGAACGTTTGTGTAGAATTTGTATTTCTAAATCCAAAACTTCTAAATTTAGATTTATATGCTTCAACGTGCGTGACGAAGATTTCTGAAGTTTGTGCTATATTTGTTTCATTGTAAATGTATTATTTATTCCCAGATACCAAATATCAAAAACTATTATAGTAGCGCCGGGGAGAGGTGTTCCAAGGCGGACCCGAGAATGGGGATATAATTATTACTGTGAAATGCATCTGTTTCCCTTTATCTTAGTGCGAAGTTCCCACTTAAAGAAAGACGGGTTATAATTTATACGTCTGCAATATATTTTAAATGCAGGACTTAAAAACGTATGTCGATTCTAAAGTCAAAGCGCATGACGCTGTCAAATGTCTTCTTGGCTATTTAACCTCAAATTATTCATCGTATTTCGTTTCGTATAATCGCATCGCGTTTTGTAGTTATAATAATTTGTCTTTCGCTTCGTAATTTATTAGTTTCCATTGCATTTGTAAACAAAAGTTTTTTTCAAAACTATTATTATTAATATTCACTATTAAGAAGTAAGTTTATAATGCCAAATGTATTTCCAATTGATTGAATGCTTTATTTGTTTTGCAGCAAATAATGATGTCATTAAAAGGTAAATCTTTGAAAATGTTAATGAATATACTGCATTATCTCGAGATGGAACGCGATAACGGGGGGCCAAGTTTACCTTTAACTTCCACTATCCAGGTACGCTAATAATTTTCACTATTTAAATTTGAGAGCGCGGCTTAATTTTGAAAATAACTTAGAAACATTGACGATGTTTTGTTGGTATTCAAAATTACTAACTTTATGAACCAATAACGACATACGTTTTTAAAATCTTAAACTATGCTTTACTAAAAGATGAGTCATAAGACACTTTTCGCCGGCCCGACCATATACAATACGTAGTTAGAAACAATAATTTGATCACACTTCCGATGTGACCATCGCATAACTTCTTATACTTGTCCATGTAGCGTTAGCAAAATCGAGTAAAGGTGTGTTTAATTTATTCATATTTTGGGTTATATGAAATGTACATGGTATAATCTTTTTCTTAGTTATATCCACTTTAAAATGAACAATTGAAGATCCATAAGTTAAAACATGACTCAGTTTAGGAATGTAATAAAGTTCTTTTTCTGCGACCGTCTTAAAAGTAGTCACTTCTAACACCAACAACTGTCATTGAAGTTGATGTTTTTATTACTAATAAAAAAAAGTGTTTGTTGCTCAGGCAACACTTTTAGTTCCTAGCCATAAAAACACTTTTACTTCCTATGAATTTTTTAATTTTAATGTTTATTTAAAACAACTACAAAATTATTAAACAACGCCAAAAAAATTACGAACACAATAATTGCGAATTAATTATTTATATTAATATGAAAAGTGCAATTTGAGGCACTTTGAAAATTAAATAAGCCTGAAATGTTCTTTTTAGAATAATTAATAAGTTGATTTTGACCATCTACAATTGCAGGTTTACTTGTTTCTTCAACTATGGTAATATTGTTAATTGACTAGTGCTAGGTTAGTATTTTTTTTGCAGTATCACTTTTATTTTTTAAGGAATCCTCGACGTAACCTTCTGCCACAGTGTCAGACTTCCAACCACCATGTCTTTTCAGACATGTGAGGTCACCGCCAGCATCTACTAAAGGCGTGGCAGAAGTTCGTCGTAAGCAGTGGCCTGTAAATTCTTTCGGATTATCTAAATTTAAAAATTTAGCGACCTCTTGTGGAACACTGCTAATCTTATGAAGTTCTACTACTACCTGATGAGATTTTCCATTTTGATGTTTTAAAAAAAACGTGGTTCTGCAAAGTTTGTAGGGCGAAGACTTATATATTTTCTATAAGTATTTAAATAACTATCTCCCATCACAGTAAATGATCTAGCCTTATTAGTTTTAGTGTAAGGAATTTTAATCAATAAGGCGCCCGATTTAAGATCTTCAATATCACTAATCTTCAAATGTACTAACTCGCTGCAGCGACAGGCCCCAGCAACACCCAAAATTAATACAACCTACAAACATTTTAATGTATTATCGTAAAATATTCGATTTATCAAACTATAACAAACCTTCATCATCAAATATTGCTCATCACTAGCACAATTCAAGAATCGATTCACTTGTTCTTTACTAAAAATTCTCGATTTCTTGGGAATATAGCCATTATTCTCTTTTTTTAAAAAGGCACGCAGTTTTGAAAATTTCTGGATATTTATACCATTTTTTAAACATAGTGTTGCCTTCACAATAGAATATTGCGACAAGAGGGTAGAAGCCTTCATTTTACTGGACAATTCGGAGAAGTATGTTAATAGTACGCTAGTAGAAGACGGGCACCTTGGCCGCCATCTTGGGTTTTCTGGGGAAAACCCACTTTCACTTTTTATACGCTCACGTGGGGGACCGTATTTTCCACCCCTATGGTTTCTTTTCGGAGGCCTCTTTCAATCCTTGATTTTCACCCCTATGGTTTCTTTCCAGAGGAATTTTTACCCTAATTACTGCCTCTTTGGCAGCCATACCTTTTTTGTACTTGCTCACGTGAGGGGTGTATTTAGGTCTTGGGGTTTGTCTTGGACTAGGGGTTGGTCCAGACGTTGGTCTTTGGGCTAGGGTAGGGTGACGGCTTCTTTTCGCGGAGCCCTTTTCAACCCTAATTAAGGTCCTTTTGGTAGCATTAAGAGATTAAGAACAGTACAACCCCTGGAGGTTAGGCAATTGCACGTGTTCTGATTGAAAAAGATTTTTAATTAAGCTGTGTTTATTAGTATGTGTTAGGACCCATTTTTATTTTATCAAATGAGATTGTATAATTGTATTTCTTTTAATTTCTATCTACAGATCGTAACCTTACGAAATTTTATTTATACATTGGGGTTGTATTCTAATAATTAAATTTCACTGTCATTTTAAATTAATCTCAACACGCAATGCAAAAAATTATTTAAAGTTAATTACACGACACAGTAATCAGAATATTGTTTTTCTAAACGAATATTAAAACTGGTTGCTTACCTATTAAATATCTTTAATCACCATCTTCTCGTTAAAATTGTTGTATATACACAGGTCCTCGCTATCCAAACACTTAATATTTTTAAAAAATATATGTTGTTTGCACTAACTGTAATTAAATTTGTGCAACTAAATAAATAAATAAAGATTATAATAACCGTTTTGCTGGCTACACGTATAAGCACACTAATACCACCTTCTATGTTTTTACGTTTATTAATAGTTGATGTAAAACTAGCTACTGATTTCCCAAAATTAATTTTAGAGTGTAAATATACAAACAACCTAATTATCTTTATCACACTTACTGCAACTCGTATTTACCTTTCCTTAAAGTAATTAATAACACAGCGGTTTGAACAAAATGATGTACATACACATGCAAATTGTTTTTTATAAAAACCTCATTAAATGTTTGGAATGTAATAATTACATGTTTTAAATTCCACAACAATATGTAGTAAGAAACCACTGTTCATGTTTACATTTACTTAATTACTGTGTAATTATATAAACCTGTTAATTTTTTAATAATCTACCAACCGAGTAACACATTTTCCTTAAAACGCTAAAGTCAAATTTTATAACACGGTTTTTAAAAACACACAAGCTGAATTAAAAAGAAAGATAAACAATAGGCTCATCTGGTAGTACGCAACTCTTAATTAAAAAAAGTAAGGTACTAAAAAAATCTCTTTAAACGATTTAAAATTTCTAATCTGAAATAAGAATAACGTAATCTAATTTACTTGAAATTTCATAGAGAGCATCACCATCGTCGAGATTTTGAGATACATTCATCTCATCGTCTTCACCTTGAACGATTATATTGTAACAACCTATAAAGTAGCTAATAACCCGTAACAGTTTTTATCAGACACTATTATTATTACATCGACATGAGGTTATCCCTAAATTAACTGGTTTCAGCACGGCTCTGGACACGCTGCACACTCTTGAAATCTTTCAGTTTGTTCTCAGAAGCTGTACCGTATTCATTTCCTTGAATTTTATCTGCATTCTGTTTCGAGACTGTAGTACCTTTTCTAATACATAAACTGAATCTTCAATATTGTGATGCGTGTAGCAGCAAAACACGTTAGCTAGCTAGTTTCATCTCTATATTGTTTTACATGCAAGCCTGACCTTATCATAAATACATCTGTCAAAAAGCTAATTAAACATAGCTCCACGGACTGGACACAGCAAGCACGCAAACACGAAAACACACAAACGAAAACACGCTAGCACGAAAACACGCAAATGCGAAAAGATACAAACATGAAGACACACAAACGAAAACACGCTAACGCTAGAATACAGTAAAATCGCTAATGTCCGCTGATGTTGGCTCGTAAGCAGGAGAATACATCATAATAACGCTCACTCGATGACAGTTACACTTTAAAGAGCGAAACACATGAGAAACGATGACGCTGCTAGCCTAGGGTCTTGTGCGCTGGCGCGCTCGTCAATGTTCGGGTAGAATCGGTTATCTGCGAGGGAAGTTTGAGGTATTGACCTAACCACACTCTAATATCTTCCCTAGGGGCATGTTTATAAATCTAAACTCCTTTTTTATGGCTGAGGTATTTTCTTCTAAGACGGCAGCTTGCGCGCAAGCTGCCGACATTAGAGATTTTACTGACTTGTTAATAAACTATTACAACATAACCGTTCAAGATAATGATGGAAACGACGATGTGGATGAGGTGAATGTATATCGCATCCAAGGTGATGGTGATGATTCACAGAAGAGGAAGAAGAGCGATGAGGTAGAGAAGGAGGATTCTCAAAACCATGATGATGATGGCGACGAATCACGGTTCAAGAAGAAGAAGACCGATAAAGGTTATTAAATAAAAATGATGTATTGTTGTTTATAATAATAATAATCTATTTTCAAACGCTAAGCTTGCCTTCATTTTTGTTAATAAACTTGTTTTTTCCTAACGGTGCTCCCCGTCTTGATTCATGTTTTCAGCTTTACGAGTTTTCGCGTTAGCGTGTTTTTCGCTGGCGTGTTTTCGTTTGTGTGATGTGCTTCAAAGCTTTCCGATTTTAATCGAACCGTGACTGAACCGAGATATTTCAGTAATATTTCTAAATACGGAGTTTTATTAACATCGAATCTATATTTTCTAAGTTATCGTAACTACAGACACAAACATTGTAACAACCTTTTTTTTTGTGGTTGTATTAAAAAGTACATTAATTTAAGAATCGTTCATTTATTTGGCGTAATATTAGAAAAGTTTTAATTATTAAAATGTAGAATTGAGAAAGGCAATTTAATTTGCATTTCCTAGAACATATCTTGTGGGTGTAATATTTCATAAAGAGTTATAGTTCCCTTTCTTAAAAAATTGGATTTATGTTATTGTATCCGCGCAACGCGTGAAAACTTTTAGGGGGAATACTCATTTGTGTTATTCTGAAAGCTTTTTTTAATTCACTTAATGCTGAATGTTACAGCAGTAAGCATGGTTTTTACCTATTTTTTTAATATTTGGTGCCATCAGATTGTGATGGTAAGTTATTTTCTAATTCATTATATTTAAAACTAAAGCATTTGTTTGTTTTTTTAGGCACTTATTTGCACTCCTATTTTACTTAGTTTGCACTCCTATTTCACTTATTTTGCAATTATTTTACTAATATTTTTAATGCATACTTTTATGTGACATTTTTATAATAATTATCTTTAATGGCACTTATAAGTCAATAATTTACTATTCTATTATTTTAAATGGAAATTTTTACTTGAATTACATTTTACAACGCAAGTTCTACATACTTAAACTTCAAAGAAATTCAATAAATTTATGGACACAATATATTAAGAATAAATAAGCAAGACATTGACCTCACCAAGTTCACCATTCTGCTTCATAGTTACCAGTTATAGTTTGTGGACAGAACAGTTCAAAGGTAATGTTTTTATATAATTTTAGAATAGTATAAGACTTCTGATTTTTTTCCTTTTCAATCAGATATTGAATAAACTTAAGTATGTCATGTTATTTTATTTTCATTTTGATAAATTGTTTATTATTATTCCTTAACTAGGTTTTGTTGTTCCTATATATATATATATATATATATATATATATATATATATATATATATATAAAACAACATGGCGCTCGAGATTTTATCATTTTTCCATAATTTTTTAGATAACATTTTTTTTGAATTAAGTGAAAATAATTAAGCAGATGAGAAGCATGCAGTATTTCAGGTATGTTAATTAAACTCTAAATTAGAACTCTCCCCTATCTCAATCTACCGATTGAGCCGACGGCAGTAGCGATTAATATTTGGTAATTTTTTATTAATTAAAATTATTCGATCAATTACAAATTGTTTATTACATCATCGCTTTTGTTTTAATGTTATAAGTTGGCCCAGTTTTAGTGTTTATACTTAGGCAGCCGCTTTTAATGTTACAACGTGCACGCACGCATCACACACACACACACACGCACGCATGCACGCACGCCCGCACGGCCGAAGGCACGCACGCACGCACGCACGCACACACACACTTTTCCTTAATTCTTGGGATACATTTATGTAATCTTTGGATCATTACACATTATTTTCAGATATACTTTCAGTTGCTCTAAACCAAGAAAAAGAATGAGTAAAAAGCTTAAAATATGATGTTTGGAAATTATCTACAATTGATTTAATCATTATCCTTTAAGTTATATAATATTTAAACTAACTATAAGAACGGATTTAAAAGAAAGTTTTACATGGAACACAAATTGATATTTTCCATAAGAGGCCTTTTCAGATATTGAAAAAAAAATTTTGTACGCACCTAGTTGCTTATGAATTTAATATAAATTGCATTCGACTGTCATCTGCATGTTACAACCCTGCACTACTTTAAACCGCATTTTCGCGGTTACAAATATTATTTTATATGTGAATGATCCATAAATTTACTAAAATTAGTAGATATTAACAAAAATTCTATTGCAAAATATCAATAATATCTCATTCGTCATGTGCATTACGATAATGAAATAATATCTAGGTGACCTGTTTAAAATAAACAAAAGCTTAAATGTTCCTAAAATCCTCATATTGTAGATTTCAAATCACCATGTAATTTTCTTGTTAGATTAATTATTTAATTTGTTGAGAAAATGATAAATCCTAATTATTAAATAGTATTTTTTCTTTGGCTGTTTATTATTGCGTGACATTTAATTGATTTAATTATCATATTATAGATTTCAAGCAACCATATGACTTCCCATTTTATTTTTCAACGTAAGGACCATTAACAGTAATACACTTATTCCGTTTCTCTAACACCGCTATGCTTTCGAAAAAAAATATTTTGGTAATTCTGTAAAATACCACTCCACGGCGTTTTCCAAGTCGACATTCGATAAAAAGCAACGTCCTCTCAAGTATTTTTTGAGTTTTTAAAAGAGATAATAATCACAAGGGGCGAGGTCGCGACTGTAAGGTGGACGTTCCTTAAAGCTTCATTCATTGACTACTCCTTGAACAACTTTATGCACCATGCAGTTGCGCAGGACCGGAGTTTTCAGAGCATAATTTTGGGGTCTTTTTTCTGTACAGCCGCTTTCAAGCTCTTAATTGTGTCTTTGTAAACATTCCCCGTTATAGTAGTCCACAAAGGCTTAATGCACCAAAGACAAATTATTGGTATGAGGTGCTTCTACGTATTGTGCCAATAGTAAAAATGCTTGCTCAAAATTGTTTAGACAAACTTTATGATGTTACTAATGCAAATTCTTTACAAATCATTAAACTGACAGCCCAATTTGATCCAATATGGAGGAGCATGTTCGCAGAGTGCCTAAAAAGCAGGAAACTGAAATTCACTATCTTGGAAAAGATATCCAAAGCGAACTGATTTATCTTTTAGATATTAAATCACATATTATTGACGAAATTAAACAGTTATTCTAGATTGTACTCCTGATGTCAGTGAGATAGAGGGAATGACATTTTTAGTTAGGTATGTGTCTATTGACAAATCTATTATCATTAAAATTAATGAATGCTTTTTGGGCTCTGTTTCAGTTGAGAGATATACAGCAAAAAAACTTTCAAACGTAATAATTGAAAAACTTGCAAAATTGGGGTTAAATTGGCAGGATATGGGGGGGCCAGGCTTGCGACAACGCGGCCAATATGAGGTGATAAATCAGGGGTGCAATCTAGAATAAGGGCGGTGAATCCACGAGTATTTTATTTGCCATATAGTAGCCACTTATTAAATTGAGTTGTCAATGATATGGTGAAGGCGTTATTAGAAGCCGCAATTTTTTTAATACGCTTAAAAAAATTTACTTGTTTTTTGCTTCCTCAACCTTTTGATTATTAAAATATGTTACGGGATTAACTCTAAAGTCAAGTAGAAGCTCTAAAACCCTTAACATAATTGGGAAGCATTTACGATACTTTATTAAGTACTAGCGATCCGACCAGGCTTCACACGTGTGCAATTTACGAATGAAGATAACGGAGATTTGACCTTTTGCGCGAATCGAAGCTGAAATCAATGAAATTAGGAACGTTTTGCCAGATCAGCCAGGTGCATCTAGGAAAAGGATTCCTTCGTACCCGTCGTTTACTGCTATCATCAATTTGTCGTATGCGGTTTCCTACTGCTGATTCAAAAGTGGGACCATTCTTCGTACTGATTGACTCATAGCATCCTCGTCTTTCCTCCAATACTTGTTTACCAACTCTTCGCTGAACCTCGCTATCATTTTCTTTCTTTCCTTTCTTCCCTTCTTCTTTCAGATATTCCGGTATCCTTTCACCTTTAATTTTTCTATAATTTTCACTGTATTTCAATTCTTTCATTTTTGCCCATCTCTCTTGCTTTTGTACGTCTCTGTCTCTTCTTACTATGTCATCTCTTACCCTTACTCCCTCTTCCTTTAATATCTCTGCTTCTTCACTCGCGTGCCCGTTTCTTTTATAATATTCTTCTCTCCTCTCTTTAAATGTTTGACTTCATTTTTCACACAACACACTCAATAGATGAATTTTATTATTTTTAATGCACCAAAGATATAATCACCACAAGCCCCAATCGATGCAAATTTTGTCATGTACGTAGAATTGATGTAAATTCTAAATATAATGAGATTACAATCAAACTACTTAATTTAATAAAATTAATAATAATTTTTAATTACATATTTACCTTTGACCTTATTCGTTCATAACAAAACTTATAATAAAATACTTCAATTCAATTTAATTAAAATGTCAATACTCCATACTCAATTTGTTATTGTTATGAAAACATGTAACAGCAGAACAGTAGAACTAAATGTCACATTTTCAAAAAATACTAACTGAATTTCCGTCTTTTCCGGAAAATTTTCCAAAAATATTCATTCATACAAACCTTGTCCTTACAATTACGAACAGAACAAAAAACATCAACCAAAACGGTCGAGCCGTTCTCAAGTGCGGTAATTGATTTTTATTTGTATAGATTTATGATGATACTGAAATTGTCACTTCTATAACAGACGAGGCTTCTGGCCTGATACACTGCATTCGACAATTTAAGTTTTTGTGCTTCATTGTAATTTGGTATACCACCTTAAACTACTACTGCAGACCAAATATTATGATTTATCAACTGCTATCGAGCTAATAAAAAATTGTATTTTTTTCAAGGATTTTCATTCGGATGAGGATTTTAATGAAATTCTCTGTGATGCAAAGGAACTCGCCGACGCTATTGACACACCAGCTGATTTCTAGTTAACCCAGTGGAGTCACATAGTTCGAGAAAAAACTGTTAGCTTTCTATACGAAGTTCGCGATGATCCGGTCGCAGATCCCAAATTAAAAGTTAAAATAGAATTTTATTTTTTTACAATAGAGCAAGCTATTAATGTGTTAGAATCCAGATTTGATTTGATTAATACCTACAGCAATCATTTTCAATTTTTGTTCAACATACATGATTTGAAAAATTTACCTAAAAAGAGTTAAATAAATATTGTAAGGACTTAGAAATACTATTGACTCATGGTAGTAGATGAAACAGGATCTGTTTTAGGACTTCAAAGTACAATACTTTAGATGTTGCTCCTAACCTCAGCATTGCCTTAAAAACCTTGCCAGTAAGTGTGGCGAATGGAGGTGATTAAAAATTTCTTACGTTCCACAACCACCCAAAATCGGCTAAAAGATTTGGCTACATTGGCTATATAACATGAATTAATAGAGAAAAGTAATTTTAAAAATATTAGTAGATAGGATGCACTTCCACCCATCACTTTTAATCAAATGACATCACAATTAAAAGGGGCCACGTGACCCGCCTCTTTCCCCATGTGCCCACGCCCACTTACAGCTGATTGATGCTGCGCGCGCATAATACCCCAGACAGGGTACACGTTTTGATTGGAGGACCTAAAGGCAGGCCAGGCCCCCTGGTTTCTGATTGGTGGCGACCATTTTTGTTCTGGTGGCCATTGATTGGAGGTCTAAAGCTATGTATTCTGATTGGTTCGTTTTGTTTGCTTGTTTGTGGCGCCATCTAGTGGTGTATTTTTAAAACTAATGACTGATTTCTGTTATAGAGGTTGATCGTGTCTCAACCTAGTAGTAAATCTTAAAAGTAGATTTAACTGACAGGGAATTTGAAATAGTATTCTAATAATAGGACCCGCACACTATTTCATAAGACACCGCTAGGACTCCTAAACTTGTCACAGAGCCTTAACCCCACTGCAGTGGCCCCCTTATTTGTTTTCTGTGGCGCCATCTAACGATGTATTTTTGAAAAAGTTAATTGTAAATTTCTGTAATAAGGTCAGATCGTGGTACCATCTAGCGGTATATTTTAAAAGTAACGGAGAATGGAAAATCCAAAGTTTAAAACAACATTCCACGTGGCTCCGTCTACTGATATATCTTACAAGATAAATGTTTAAAGTGGCATCTGAAAATGTATTGTGTTCAAAGAAGGTTGCAAAATATGGATCCGAATAAATGCAATACCAGATGGCTCAAGAGATTGACGTAAATGTAATAGTACAAATACTATAAAACCTACAAATAAGTAAACAATAGAGTTACGCAACCCCGAAACAAAATAAACTAACAAGCCGCTATAAATACGTCAAACAAGCAAGAAAAACAGCGGAGTCTCATCTAATGGAATATTATGAAAACTAATGGAAGATTCATGCAATTGTAATGGATGAAATTTGAAATGCCACTGTATTATTTGTTGTGGGTTTTGAATTTCCAAGTGCGTTCGTTTGAAATAAAAAACATATCTGAGCATTAGCTGTCACTAACGAAATTAATTAGAGATGCAATGTAAGTGAATCAAATATATTGCGTTAGACGTTAATTAAAATCACCACTTTCGATTAATTGTTTATCAAGCTCTTCATGTAACCCATCAGCAGAGAAAACCCAGTAGATATTTCCAGTTCAAAATAACAATTACTGATAAGGCAATTTCTGTTGCAAGCCTAAGATGTTGATTTCAGGTGCTAATTTGGTGATTCATTTACCCTCAGGCATTTGTCCATTTTCAATAACGACGATCTTGTGCATTCAAACTTGTTTATAAATCTAAGACCATTTTGACAGAGGTTAGTTTCAAATCAATATCTTAGACTCGTTTCTATATCCAAGATGTTTGGATAGAAACTAGTTTCAGATAATTATATTAAACTCGTTTCCTATAGCACATTAGTAATAGGTATGTAATTGAATTCTGTTTATAGATTTGCTTGTAAACGTATTACTAATTCGCTGACCTGATATTAGTTAAAATACAAAATGAAGTATATTATCAACACTGGAAGTGAAAGTCAACTCCAGCCTGCATCCTGAAGTTGAGAACCAACTCAGGTGTAAATAGGGTTTAGGGCAATCTCAAACTGTCTAATCTGATGCTAAAAACGGTACGCTCAGAACCTTGTGTTGTTTAAAACTGTAATTTTGCGCCGTTTCGATCACCAACTTGTATTGAGGGCTGCAGCAGTATCCAGGGTCCACTTTGGCTGATGATGGAAATAAGCAGTATCTTGGGGTGACATTTTGGCCTACCCTTTTGCCGTGTGGTTGACATCTTGAAAATAAGCCTATGCTAAACGCATTGCTAACAATCGGGTGTGAAACTTTTTGCTTCATATCATTATCTTAGACTTCCATCATATTTTTGTATCTAGGACCCTCTGGCTGAAACTGGTTTCAGGTCATTCTAATAAGTCGAATAAGGTGATTGGGTTAAAACGAATTCTGGAAACATGTTTGTCAGCAGAAGCTGATAAGCCATCTGAGGTGATCAGGTTGAGATAAATTCTTGAAACTTGTTTATAAATCTAAGGCTCCTTTGACAGAGGCTAGATTCAAATCAACATCTAAAACTTGAATTTTAAATCTCGTTTCTAAATCTAAGATCTTTTGATAGAAAGTGGTTTCAGATCATTTCTAATATTACTTAGTGATTTAATAATTTGGAAGTAATTAAAAGCTATTTATGGATTTGCTTGAAAGTAACATCTTATACTTTCACTGAAACTGGTTTCAGGTCAGTATACCGATAAGCCGAATAAGATGATCGGATTGAAACGAATTTTTGAAAGTTGTTTGTAAATCTAAGGCGTATCGTTGGTTAATACCTCTAATGGCGATGATTTATATTTGAATAGTATCTATCTTAATAAGATTAAAACGTTCGAAAGGAGCTATTTTCGTAATGCATTATGTAATACATGACTGTTATTATACGGTAATTATCGTATAGGGCTATAACGACATATTACGTAATGAATATTTCTGATAAGACAGCACTTGAATGTAAAATAATATAGAGGCCTGATTTCAAGTTTGGGTATAAATATATGTATTACAAGTTGGTTTTTGCAAACTGTAAGCTAATCCAAATCACCATTTTTAGACTTAAATCTTAAATCTTATTTCTATTCGTAAGATGTTGACAGTAAAAGCTCATAAACATCTTAAACTTGTATCTAGGAGATATTGAAACAAGATGTAGACATTGATAGCTAAAACAAACTCAGCAAATGAGTTTGCTACTCGTATAACTGTCAAAAACAAAGTATCCGTCTTAATAAGCTTAAAACGTTCAGATACAATAATCTGATCATCCACATTTTATACGCTTTAACATGGCTCTTATCAGTGTTTGACTTCAATCCATCAGGAACATTAAATTGTTTTAATAAAGATAGATTTAGTTCTATACTATACCTAAAAATGTAATTATATCTCCTAATGTAGTTAAAAACAAATTTTGAATAACTCCTTTATTAAAATGTGTTTAATTACATGGATATTGTTAAAGTATTAGGGTGATATCTATATTATACAAATAATACGTATTCCTTTAAAGGTATTCAAATCAAAATCCGTATGTTAAAGGTTATTATTAATATTACTTCTATAAATAAAAATGTAATTAGATTTCGGTTTGTACGTTCACCTTATATAACCATAGTTTTTTTTATGTAAACACATTAATGAGGTTGTTTTAATAACAAAAAATTTACGTTTAAATTAATGATTAAGGGGTTCTTTCAATACGATTATCAGCGACAGTGGTAAGTAACCGTTTTTGGTTTTAACGCTTATTTTATTTACTTTATCTACTTGTGCAGATTTTTAATGTTATGTTATAATTAAAGATATGGATTTAACTGCTCTAAATTCATCAACATGTTTTAAACACCTTTAAAAACATTAAGGATTTAGATACAGGGATAGAATACAAGATATTCAATTTTGACATCATATTAACAAAGTACGGTAAGAGAGTTGTAGTGGAGCTGGAGGAATTTAAATGTGTACTATCTGAGCGTTACGATAAGATTTTCAAGTCTGAGGGCCTCGGTATATTGCAATTTAATCATGGATTGAAGAGTAAAGATGTTTCAATGCGTTCCTTAGGATCAGGTGGGCAAAACAACCAATTTAATGTTCTTTTAGAAAAAACAGTTTTATTACAATTACTACGCTGTGTAGTGATAACGTTGAGTGAATAGATAAAAAGATTTTTGTTTGGTGGTAGTAACTTTCAAGCTGTTAATTCATCAACAACAATACGTAGCTTACGTTCTGCTAGCAAAGCAACTAACCTAATGTTTGTTTAAATGTTTAGCAAGGTTCAAACTGTTGATTCATTCGCTAATTTGTAGATATAAACCTTATGTGGTTTTTCATATAATACACTATTAACACCTTCTATCCTTTTCATTTCTGCTATAAGAAAAACGGAACACCAGAAAGGGTTGCAGACAAGACAACTGAAAGAAGGTACACGGAGACACAAACAAACGGACTTTGAAATGGGCTGAGCTTCCGGACCTAGTTACGGCACCCTCATGTAGTTCGGAATACTATTCCCAATTTTAAGTTTTCCTGCCTTCCGATACTTTTAAAATTAAGACCTTATGACAGAAATCTGCAACTATATTTTTACAAAATACACAATTAGATGGGACCATTCACATACCTTCCACTACTCATAAAATATACCGCTAAATGGAACCACGATCAGACTCTATTACAGAAATCTGCAATTAGCTTTTCACAAAATATACTAGATGGCATCACAAACAAACCAACAAGGCGGCCAAAGCACTAAGGCTAAGACTGTGACAAGCTTAGGAGTCCTAACTGTGTCTGATGAGATAGTATGCGTGTCCCATTATTAGAATACCATTTCAAATTCCCCACCATAACAGTCTAGTTTTAAAATGTACTACTAGGTAAAACAACGACCAACCTCTATCACAGAAAAAATCATTAGTTTTAAAAATACACCGCTAGATGGCGTCACAAACAATTAGGGAGCCCGGCAAGGGACAATCACCCTAGAACTAGTTCCGGAGTCCTATAGCTGGCTTACGAGATGGAATCGGATCCCCATTATTGAAATACTATTTCAAATTTTAAGTCTTTCCGGCATAATAAACAAAAAGGGCCGATAATGGGACAAAGACCCCCGAATAAGTTCCGGAGCCCTATAGCTGTCTTACAAGATGGAATCCGGCCCTCATAGAATAATATTTCAAATTTTCCCGCCATAAAATTTACAGAGACCTGCGTCTACTTTTTAAAATATACCACTAGGTGGAGCCACTATGAACCTCTATTACAGAACACATTTATTAGTTTTAAAAATACACCAATGGATGGCGCCACAAACAAAACGAACCACTCAGAATGCAGAGTCTTAGGCCTTCAATTAATGGCCGCCAAAAGAAATATGCCGCAGAAACAAATATGGTCGCCAAAACAAAATGGCCGCCACTAATCAGTAATCAGGCAGCGTGGCTTGCCCTTAGGTCCTCCAATCAGAACGCGCAGCCTGGAGCGGTATACGCGCGCAGAACAAGTCAGCTGGAAATGGGCGCGGTCACGTGGTGGAAGGAGCTGGTCACGCGACCTCTTTTGATTGTGAGGTCATCCTATTAAAAGTGGTGGGGTGAAAGTGCATCCTTTCTACTAATATTATTCAGAAGTTCGCTGAATTAAAAGTAAGAAAACACTTTTGCTTTTTTACGCGGTTTTGTTGTTATTTTTTACAGTATTATATTATTGCATGTAGTTTGTTTATATATTTTACATTCTTTGATAGGTATGTTACTCACTCACTGTACCTACTATTATCTTATAGAGCTATTCTTACTGTTCGTGTTCAATGTAAACAAGGATCAGTACCTAAATATACAAAATTTAGTTATCTTACGTTTATCGTCTTTTCTTTCAACTATAAAAATTGAAATGTTTCATTCTTAGGTTACTTCTATTGTGAGGGGCAGGGAGAAGGGAGGTATGTCACATTTTTGCAGCGGGCGGCAAAACTGCTAGCGCCAGCCCTGATTGAGCTGTACTTATGAGTAATTCGTCTAAAGTCATAGGTGTTAAACTGGACATCTAGTAAACAATGTGACAATTTCGCATAACCTATTATAGCGATGAGACGATTTAGTTGCTTGTATTCTAAAAATGGTTTTATTCGACTGCCATAGTTTCTTAAAAACTTTCAACAACACTAATGAGTATACTAATGAGTCGTTGTTACTACTGTTGAAGATTTCAAATAAAAATGTTCCAGGCGAAATATATGGTGTTAAGTAGTGACACCATAAACAATGCATTTTTATGGTTACATCATTTGACCCCATGGATTTAGTTTTAATACTGCATACTACACAGGTATATTGATTATTTTCATTTTTGAGAGATCGCAGAGTTCCATACTTGAGTGTGTATTGGGCAGCATATGCTCGGAATAATATTGTTTTTCCTTGTACTTCAAATTATTACTTTAATATGATCTACGTACGTTGGTAAAAACTTTACTTATTGCTTACTTATCGTGATAGATCAAAAATTTCGTATCTTTCTAACGCACAGTATGTTTGACGTCACTTTCAAAGTAACAAGTACTGTCTCGTAATAAACCTTATATCTTATTGAGTTTCCATTCTTTAAAGTTGTCTTATATAAATGATTGTCTAGACATGCGTTTGGTGACGATATATCTTTACTGTAAGAACTGAATGAATTATGAAGTTTTAAGAAAGAATTAGTTTACCGATTATTAAATGATCATTAATGTTGCAATATAATTGGTCCAAAATCTATTGTTTCAGAGCATTTAGTTTGGCGTTTTCCGTACATGAACATTTGCAGATAAATGTACATGTTACAACCCTTTGAAATGTTGACGTCCAATTCTGCTAACATAACTTACAGTATGATGACATTACTAAAACTATTTTCTCACAAATTGAGGTTAAAGGTCAATACCCGTGTCCGTGATTACAGGATAAGCGGTTAAACCTTTCCAAATCTATTTTCGCTAACGGATAGCATTAAAGATGTGCCTTTTGACCTCAATCGGTTAACCAGCTCAAAGGTGAAGGAACAACCTTTTTAATGCATAATCTATGGCAATTTTTAGGCATTTTAAAAATGAATCTCATTTACCTAAACACATCATCTGTTCTTCAGAAATTAAGGTCAAAGGTTAATGACCAATAAAAAACGTGAACCTATTATTTTGACATCGATTACTTAAGTAACTTCGAATCAAGTCAGACAATTTTCTCATGAGGCATGTATTAATTCTTTTTAAAACCGTAATATGACGAATTTTTCCCGATATCATTATAAAATAGTTTCGCATTAAAATGAGCGTGTTTGATACATACCTATAGTAGTGCGTTCATTTCGTTTCTAAGGTAATAGGAAAGATTAGTAAACAAATATTTATACTTTTAAAACTGCGCATTTTCAGTTTACGTATTACAGTTGACATTTGTCACTAAAACTTGTCAAAATGTACAGTTTTATTATATTTTTTCAATTTTATGTAAACGATTACAAAACATGTTTTTCCTAGCTGGTGCGCTGTCATATTTGCCATCCTTTGTCAGGTGTAGGGCAAATTCTGTTTTACAAAATTACATCTCAAAATGATGCGTTTTTATCTTCCATCCTACATATACATACGTAGGTGTAGAAGGTTATCCCATCGACTTTTTTCCACTACCGCTAAATCCACTTATTAGCTCATTTTACAACTTTTGGACAAGTTTCGCCAAGATCGACCATCATGTCTGGATGCCGGTCTGTGTTTGTAGGTGTGTGAGTGTGGGTACGGGTGCGGGTACTGGTGGGGTCGCAAGTGCGGAGGGGTGGGGGTGGGGGTGCGTGCGGGTGCGGATGGGTGTGTGGGTGGGTGTGGGTGGGTGTGGGTGTAGGTGTAGGCATGTGAGCGTGCGTGAGTGCGCGAGTGCGTGCGTGTGTGTATGGATGTATGTTACTATGTACGATAACTCCAAAACTAAAATACCAACGTACTTAAGATTTTGTATTTAGCTTGTTTTCATTTGGCTTAGAGCTGATTAGATTTTGGGAGGAATCCAGCGGCGGAAAGGGGGTTTTATTAAGGACAGTTTTTGGTTTTTATCAAATATTTTTAAAACAGCTGCATATTTCAAAGATATAAAAATACATAGATATAGATATTGAACAAATTGATTAATTATCTTCTGTACAATTTTTTGATATGATGCGTAATTTAGCAGCAAAAAATTCCTATGCTGGAATTTCAGTGTTAGTTTAAATTTTTTTCATTATGAAAATAATAACGATAAGTTTTATAAGAAAAAGTGTAGACGTATTTTTTAAAGAAAATTTAATTTTACATAAACTTTCTTTATAACGTTTTTTAATCTAAAGCGAAATAAATGAAAAAATTAAATAAATATGATTGAAAATGCTGCGGGCGGCTTTGTAATTTTTTTTACGTTATGTATTTGTCTATGAATCTCTGTCTTACATGAAGTTTTAAACGTCATTCTGACATAGATTAATGTTGTCTCATTTCGTTACGAACTTATAAAAAAGAGGTTGCATAGATATCCTAAAATTATTTCATTTCTTTTAATTTAAGTTAGCATCTAGATGTCTATTAACCTCTGTCTGTCATGAAGTTTTAAACGTCTGTTTGACATAGATTATTATTTTTGTGTGTACAATGTTGCCTATTTTCGTAACATTTTGTAGGTTGGAAGGTCGTGTTGTGTTCCACGCCAGACATTTTAACTAAATTATATGTGTCTATCTTAAATTAAAAATCAGAAAAAATTGAATATATTACTTTGGCTCCGTATTTTAGAAGCGAAAATAATTCATTCGTTTCCGTTGTGGAAAAATAATTTGCATCTTACCCCTTTGTTGGTACCTGAATTCAACAGCGAGGGTTTTATTTTAAAGTTTCGTGGGGTATTAGACTAAACTCTACTTGAAAATAAAACACCAATTTAAAAATGCTGATAATGTTATACCATTAATCAAGCTAAATTAAATTCTTTCTTAAGTACACTTTAAATGCATATTTAAACGCTTCTCAACAGGTGTACTGATTTACTAACTTTCTAATTTAAACAAAATTTCTGACCTACTTCTGTATTGTCTTTTAGAACTATCTGTTAATTAAACCTTGTCGAGACATCTTCTGACCGCATTTCAATTTCAGTACATCTAGTTGAATTAGCTTTGTAGTCATTAATCAACTAAGAGCGAGTAGCAGTTAAGTCAGTAAAGTAGAAACTAACCATAAACGTTAATTTACCAGTTTATTCCTTGTAAATCACTCTTTAAAAATATTAGCAACGTTTCAATAATAAATATAAATCACATGTACAGATTGCTAAAATAAGAGTGCTAAGATTAATAATGGATAATATGCACCTTTAGGGAAGCGCTTCACATTTTTCTTGTAAGAACAACAAATTATTAACATTACGTAAACATTTATAAGAAGTACACATAGTTTTTCATCATACACCAAATCTTATTTTAATTATCAAATAAAAATAATTGATTAGGGTAACTGTCGAAACCTTAAACAAAATTAAAAATTTGTGTTACATAATACGAGGGTCACTATTTATATTTTGAGCCTAACAATGAAAAAACAGTAATTTGTCATTGAAAATTGCTTTATTGTTTTTCGAAATATTCTCCTTTATGATCAATAGACTTTTGCATTCGTTCGAACCATTTGTCATAGCATTTTTTCCAATCTTCTAGAGACACCTCCATAACAGTTTCTGGACGCATCAACAGTTTCTTCAGCCGACGAAAATCGTTATTCACGCAATTTATTCTTGACATTCGGTAGCATGAAGAAGTCATTGGGTGCCAAGTCAGAACTGTACGGCGGATGACTCATCAATTCGATTTTTTAGTGTTAAAACAATCGGTTGTTAGGCGAGATGTGTGAGAGCTCGCATTGTCGTGATGAAGAATGATCCAACGGCGCCTGTTTGTTTTCCACATTTCACCGAAGACTTCCGGCAAACAAACGGTTGTGTGCCATTCAGAATTGACCGTTCTACGTTTCTCTAAAGGTTCAGTTTCCACATGACCAGTTTTTCCGAAAAAACAGGTGACCATTTGTTTCGATGTGCTTCGAGCGCGAACAACTTTTGTTGGATTTAGTACATCTTGAAACACCCACACAGTCGACTGCATTTTACGTTCCGACTCGTACGTATATATCCATGAATCGTCACCAGTAACAATCTTAAATACGAGTACAAACCTTTTTCGTGGCTAAATGATCATGTAATATTTTATACAACGTGTCCCAGATAACATTTCCAGCATGGGGATCTCGCTTATTATAAAAGATACAGATTTGGTTAAATTAGATGAATTACTCCTAAGGATTAGTGAAATTATAGGACACTCTCCAATTTCCAAATTTCCATGTATTTTAAGACTTATGGCAAGAAAAGAAAATGTCAAATTTCTTTTCTTGTAATATCTTTTTGTTATATTAGACATACAAATTTTATTTGCACTTTCTTAAGATATTTTTATGCAGAATTTAAATATCAATTTGGATTTTTTTCGCACTTTCTATTTTTAGTTTCAACCCCTAAATTAAATTTTTCTTATGGAACGACAAGTCGGCTTTGAAATAATTGATCGTGTTTTTTATCCTCTTTACAATGATATAGCATATGTACTATCTATGTTTAAAAACAACAAAGAAAATTTAAAAAAATGTATTTTATTAAAGACTCTAACAATAAGCAGGCCGTGAAACACAAAAAGACAATCGAATTTAATGTCACTTAAAAATTATTCGTTCCAGAATATTTTTGTGTCAAACATGGCTTTATTTACTAATACTGAAAAGTTTGATATGTTGAGTTGTTACATCTTGTCTCATAAAAACAGTATAGAAGCTGAACGGATGTACTTGAGACTGTATCCTGAAAGAAGGCAGCCCAGTGCTCGTACGTACAGAAATTTGGTAATTAATTTAAAAGAATATGGTTCATTTTCAAAACCTACTAGAAATCCGAATTACGGAATGAAGATTGAAAATCCTTCAACATCTGTTAGAGAAATTGAACATAACACTGGTATTTCGAAAACTACATCACAAAGAATTTTAAAATGTCACAGGTATCATCCGTATAAGTACACCATTCTGCAGGGACTTAGAGATGGAGATCAGGGGAGAAGATTACAATTTTGCCATTGGTGTGTTAATCAATGTGAGAATAACGATAATTTTCCAGCTACGATTCTGTGGTCTGACGAAAGCAGATTTACAAATAATGGCCTTTTCAATAGACACAATGTTCACTTTTGGGACCGTGAAAATCCTAACGTTGTTAAGGAAAGTCGGCATCAAGTGAGATTTGGTTTTAACGTCTGGTGTGGCATTTTAGACGCTAAACTTATTGGGCCCATATTTTTTAACGAAACATTAAATAGGTATTTGAATTTAATACAAACTGATTTAGAAAATAAACTTGATGATTTACCACTCATTGAGAATATTAATATCTGCTTCCAACAAGATGGCGCCCCATCCCACAATTCAAACATCATCAGCGAATATTTTAATAATCGGTTTACAAATTCATGGATTGGTAATCGAGGGCCGATTTTATGGCCACCCAGATCTCCAGACTTAACGCCCTTGGACTTTTTCCTTTGGGGCTACGTAAAAAATCGAGTGTACGTGCAAACATTTGAGAATGCCGAAGATCTTCGTGAAGCTGTTCTTGCAGCATTTGGTAGCATTAAACGTCAAAAACTAAGCAGAGCAATTACGTCGACACTACGCAGGGCACAATTATGTTTAGAACGGAATGGTCAATTGTTTGAACATCTTTTATAATTGGATAATTATCTCCAATACTATTACCTGCTTAACTCTTGTGTTATCTATTATTTATCGTTTTCATGTTTCACGGCTACTTATTGTTAGAGTCTTTAATCAAATACATTTTAAATTTTCTTTGTTGTCTTTAAAATAGATAGTACATGCGCTATATCATTGTAAAGAGGATAAAAACACAGATCAATTATTTCAAAGCCGACTTGTCGTTCCATAAGAAAATTTAATTTAGTTGAAACTAAATAGAAAGTGCAAAAATCCAAATTGATATTTAAATTGTGATAAATATCTTAAGAAAGTGCAAATAAAATTTATATGTCTAATATAACATATTACAAGTAAAAGAAATTTGACATTTTTTTTTTCCATGTTTCAAAGTACATGGAAATTTGGAAATTGGAGAGTGTCCTATGATTTCACTAATCCTTAGGAGTAGTTCATCTAATTTACCCAAATCCGTATCTTTTATAATAAGCGAGATCCCCATGCTGGAAATGTTATCTGGGACACGTTGTATATGCTGGTGGAACTAATGCCTAGGGTTCTCTCAATTTCACAATACGTCGCATGGCGATCTTGCATTCTTAGTTTTTGCACAGCATCCATGTTTTCTTGAATAACAGCTGATTTTGGACGACCTTCGCGAATTTCGTCAGTGAGCGAAAGACGGCCACCATTATAATCGTTATACCAGCGATTCACAGTGGCAAAGGATGGAGCTTGATCGCCAAATGTGGAACTAAGTTGATCGATGCACTCTTGTCTTGATAATCTACGTAGAAAATCGTAATAAATCATCGCAGGAAAATTTTCACGACTTATTTCTATTTCTTTGTTGACACGCAATCTTCAAGTAACCGTAAACAACACAAATAGCGCTATTGACAAAAAGTTTGAAGTATTTTATTGTCAACGATATCAGACGTTTCTATGGAAACGGCGCCTAACTGCAATCAGTGTTGTCAACGCTCAAAATATAAATAGTGGCCCTTGTAGTTATTTACTGCATGTCTTAAGTGTTTTATTGCCGCTAAGACAAGAATGCAATACAACTTTTTATCCACAACTACAACACAAGAACCAAAATAGAACAAACATTTGAGTTTGGCGAGTTTTCTTGTTGAGATAAGAAAAGTTAAATTTAATTTTGAAAATTTGAGTCAGCGGACTCGAAAAGCTTTCCCAGGTTTAATTATTTGAGTCAATTTAATAAAAAACAAGTAAATGGAAAATAAAACAATAAATATTTTCATAGAATTATTAGATTTAACTTATAACTTTTTTATATTTGTAGATTTCTTACACAAAAACGTTTTTTAAAAAAAAATTTACCTCTTTTCAGAGTCGAACCAATTCTAGGCCCTATGAAACCTTACCGCAATCAGCACCCCAGACAACTGGTTTAACTCCTTTCATGATTTGCAGTAAATCATAACTGAAGGAACGATTATCACGTTTGTTTTATGTAATACGTAGTTAACATTAGAATTTCATATCCTTAAAATTGTATAAACGAATAAGTTCAACAAGACAATGTAATTAACATTATTATTAATGTTGATGTAAATCATAATAAAAGTTTACGTCAGTAGGATTTAACTACGAATGTACTTTCAAAGCAACCATTAGCTAATATTCAACCCAATATTAAAGTTTTGTTTATGAACGAAATAAGTTCAAAAGTAAATATGTAATTAAAAAATTATTAATTTATTAAATACATCAAATAAAAGTTTACATCGAGAGGAACTATTAATATTAATTATTATAAGTTTGTATAACAATAAGTATCAAAAAGTACAATATGTAATTAAAATTTTTATTAGTTTTATTAATACATCAAATAAAAAGTTTACATGAGCAGGATATTACATATAATGTGTTAAATCAATGTAATAATATAATTTAAAATTATCATTGCGTAATGACGGTTTTATGATTAGTTTAGTTTGTTGATGTAACTTGGTGTGCTGTGTGCGTGTGTGGTGTGTGTGTGTGGTGTGTGTGATGTGGTGTAGTGTGTGGTGTGTGTGTGTGTGTGTGTGTGCTGTGTGTGTCGTGTGTGCGTGTGGTGTGTGGTGTGTGGTTGTCGTGTGTGCGTGTGTGGTGTGTGTGTGTGGTGTGTGCGTGTGTGCGTGTGTGCGTGTGTGCGTGTGTGGTGTGTGCGTGTGTGCGTGTGTGCGTGTGTGCGTGTGTGCGTGGTGCGTGTGTGCGTGTGTGGTGTGTGTGTGTGTGTGTGTCGTGTGTCGTGTGTGTGCGTGTGTGCGTGTGTGCGTGTGCGTGTGGTGTGTGTGTGCGTGTGTGCGTGTGTGCGTGTGTGCGTGTGTGCGTGTGTGCGTGTGTGCGTGTGCGTGTGTGTGTGTGGTGTGTGCGTGTGTGCTGTGTGTGTCGTGTGTGCTGTGGTGTGTCGTGTGTGCGTGTGTGCGTGTGTGTGCGTGTGTCGTGTGTGCGTGTGTGCGTGTGTGCGTGTGCGTGTGCTGCGTGTGCGCGTGTGCGTGCGCGTGTGGCGTGCGTGCGTGGCTTGCGTTGCGCGTGCGCTGCGTGCGCGTTGCGCGTTGCGCGTTTGCGCGTTTGCGCGTTTGCGCGTTTGCGCGTTTGCGCGTTTGCGTTTGTGTGCGTTTGTGCGTTTGTGCGTTTGTGCGTTTGTGCGTTTGTGCGTTTGTGAGTTTGTGAGTTTGTGCGTTTGTGCGTGAGTGCGTGCGTGCGTGCGTGCGTGCGTGCGTGCGTGCGTGCGCGCGTGCGTGCGTGCGTGCGTGCGTGCGTGCGTGCGTGCGTGTGTGTGTTTGTGTGTGTGTGCAAGTGTTTGTGTGTGTGTGTACGTGCATGTATGTGAGCGCGTGCGTGTGTGCATGCATGCATGCGCCTATGCGTACCTTGATTTACATCTACGAAGGCATAATAGTGCTGACATAAGACGTCTTACAAAAAACATAAAACACTGGTGTTTTATAATTCACAATTTATGATACACTATAGAAAATAATTAGTATACATATGCATGCGTGCTCGCGTACGTAGTGTGTGTATGTATGTGTGCGTGCGTGCGTAAGGACGGACGTGTGTGCATGTGGGTGTGTGCGCGTTCACGTAAATATCTAGATTACAAAGAGTTTTGGTGATGGAGGAGTTACGGGGTAAAAAGCGAGGCGGGTAGGTTTGATTCATTTTTTGGTGCCAATAACTCATAAACCAGAGTAGTGATTACATCCAAATTTTATGCGAGTGTTTCAGATATAATCAGATACCAGCGAATTTGGTAGAGGTAGATTTGGGGTTGCGGAGTAATAAAAATAGCGTTTACAAATGAGCGTAATGCAACTTACAGTAAATGAACATAAAACACGCCTACTATAACGTTATACGATTGAGCATTACAGAAATATTAATTATACCGAGTGTACATTATTGATGTCGTATAATATTTACACCACATAATTCCATGTTGAAATACTATTAAAAAAAACTCTAGTACGAATTTTCTGTAATTAACAATTTTTTTAACTTCCGTCTCATAAAGTAACAAAGCCTGTCATTAATGTCATTTTTGTAAGTTTGAAAAGTCTACGTGTCATATTTGTGCTTGAAACATTAGGATCAATATTGTTTCCTAGTTTGTGTGCGTAGTTTTATTGTTCCATAATTTTTCGTTGTATAGTTTCGTGTTAAGAATGTATCATTTACTTTTTCCGAGTATGCAGATATAAATTTGAGATTCGACAAATGCCATTACAATTCTCTTCGAGCTGTTACATTATATGCTCAACGTTATCCAGCTAGGAGACATCCTGATGCTAACGTTTTTCTACGTTTTGACGGAAAATGTATTACACGAAGTGGAAAATGAACCATAACTAAGTACCCGCTACTTTGTTCGAAGACTTAACATCAGTCATACTTCAGTTTATTGAGTATTAAGGGAAAATAGTATACGTCCTTACCTCTTTCAACGTATCCATGGGTTGCTTTCTGAAGACTATCTGGGACGAATGACACTTTGTTGTAGATGGGTCTTTCGGTAACAAGATTCCAACCAAGAATTGATAGAAAACATTTTATGGACGGACAAAACGGGATGTTTCATATTCATAACAAACATTACTGGGCTGACGAAAACGCTAATCGTATTTTCCAAACTAATCACCAAACTACAGTTGTTGAAGGCACACATTTTGCCGGGTCGTTTAAGCGCACAAATTTTGTAGACTTTTTGAACAATTCTTTGCAGAACGTATTGGAAGATGTGCCATTAGCTGATAGAAAAGACATGTGGTGAAGCAAGAGAGTGGTTCACGATACACTTTCCTGGACGTTGGATTGGTCGTGGTGGTGAAGTTTCGCGGCCCAACTGACATTGTTAAAAGATGCCAGACATGTTTGAAAGCAGTAAGTGCTGGTTTTGAACAGTTTTGTAGCAATAGATAAGCTAAAATTATTTAAAATAAACAATTTTCCGTTTTAAATTGTACATTATTTCAATAAATAATATCTATTCAAATTGAACATACTTGGTTTAATTTAAAAAATGAAGATGGTCACTATGACCATTTACGCAACTAAAATAAACCCTTGTTACCTTTAATTAATTCTTAATTATTGTCGTTACTTAGGTAACGATCTTTCAGTAATAAGGGGTATAGTCTGCAACAGCAGTATGCCAAGACCAAGTTGCCAAGTTTTATAAACTTTAACATCTAATATCTCAAGAACTAAGCCCTGGAGGAAATTTTAACCTTACATTTCAATGAAGAATCCAGCTACGTACTTATTATGCGCTATTAATAATACACCCTCTACTAGAGTATAGATAAATACAAAACAGATTGAATAAGGAAATAATATCCGTAATGAAATCTTTAATAAGATTGCTTTAACTCAGATAATAAACTCATTCTTAGAAAGGGATTTGTACATAAACATATTCAAGGGCAAGGGGTAAGAAGACAAAGAGTAAATTAGAGCGCATATTGGTACTTGAGAAAATTCAAAGATCCCCACATTACATTTTACAATTATGCTATAATTTAAATGTAATAAATCCATAAGTGTTTTAATATTTCATTTTCAGTTGATAAATAATTTACACTCGTTTCTTTATTTAACTCTTGCTCCTTGTTAAATATTTTTCCAAATTTGGAACTTCTAATACATATACATATAATTTCAAAAAGGCTGATTACCTTAACTAATATAACGCTTTATTAAAGATAGATTGCTCTTTTCTTAACGGTCGTAAATATGTCAATTTGGCTTGCACAGAATTTTGCAGATGTTTATACTTATTATTTGATCAGTATGTTCCAAAGCATTGCAGACGGAAGCAATCGTTTCCCTTTTGGTTCACGCCAGAAATTAAGAATATTAAACTCAAAGAATATTACTATTGAAAATACAAAAGGCACAACTTTATAAGATTATCGTCGTCTTCAGTCTCATGTTAAAACTTTGATTACTGCCGCGTACAGGTCTTACCTCTACGCAGTTGAACACTCTCTTCAACAAGACTCTAACCAATTTTGGTCGTTTATTCTAAGAAAGAAAGGTAGTACTGGCATACCATGTAAAATGCGTTATAATGAAGAATCATATGATTCGCCTGAAGCAATTGTTAACGGGTTCGCTCAATATTTCAGAAGCGTCTATCAAAAAAGTACTACTACAAATTTTAATAAAGAGTTGAATAATCTACATTCTGTTAGTATTAATGCCATAGCTGAAACAAGTATTCTGTCTTCTATAAGTCAAATAAGCAACGAACAGACCGCAGGTCCAGATCAAGTACCTAACTTCCTGGTAAAATACAAATAATATTTAACCTCGCATTACAAAAATCTGTTTTTCCGAATGAATGGAAGCAAGCTCGCATTCGTCCTGTTTTAAAGTCTCGCAATAAAAATGTAATTACCAACTACAGACCCATTAGCATTTTATCTAACTTCGCTAAAGTTTTTGAGATTACACTTCATTCACTCATTTATCCACTTGTTCGTAGTTACATTTCTCCGTGGCAACATGGTTTTATGTCAAATCGGTCCACCGTTACCAATCTTGTAGATTTTACTCAATACACGTCTGAGGTACTCGACAATCAAGGCCAAGTTGATGTAGTCTACACAGACTTTTCAAAGGCTTTTGACCAGATAGACCATACGATCATTATATCAAAATTAAGTAAATTTGGATTTAGTGACACATTGCTAGCGTTTTTCACATCATATTTAAATTCTCGCGTTCAATATGAGACGTACAATAATTATAATTCTGATAGCTTTATTGCATCTTCGCGCGTTCCCCAAGGATCTAATCTGGGGCCTCTTCTTTTTTTAATTTTTGTAAACGACCTAACATATAATATAACTTCCCAGAAATTGTTGTTTGCTGACGACTTAAAATATATTTCACTCAATTGAAAGTAATATTGATTGCGAGTTACTTCAGATGGATATCCACAAAATACAAGAATGGTGCATCTGCAATAATCTGAAGCTAAACATTTCAGAATGCAAAGTGATGACTTATACGAGGAAATCCCAACCAATATCTTTTCTCTATACCTGTGATACGCAGGTACTTGATCGTTGCAACGTGGTTTGCGATTTAGGTATCCTGTTTGATTGTAAACTTAGCTTCAATGAACATATTAATAAGATAACTAGAGATGGTACAAGAATGACTGGCTTTACGCTGAGGAATTGTAAGAACTTTACGCAAGTATCAACTTTGAAAGTTTTGTATTTTTTATTCGTAAGATCAAAGGTAGAATACTGTGTTCCAGTATGGTATCCAATTTACACTTATCATAAGAATGCTATAGAATCGATACAAAGGAAATTTTTGAACTTCTTATTGTTTAAGGTTGAAGGTACTTATCCTCCAATAGGTTTTGACCAGAATTTACTGTTAGCAAAATTTGATCTGCAACTCCGGGATGAAAGAAGAAATCTATTTAGTGTTACTTTTCTATCCAATCTTGTGAATAATAATATAGATTCGACAGCTCTTTTGTCACGTCTTGAGTTCTTGGTTCAACAGCGTTCTTGCCGAAATTATAACTGTTTCTATCTTCTTGTAGCTCACACTAATTTGTTTCAGAAATCACCAGTTTATGTGATGTGCAACAACTATAACAAAATTTCATCACAGTGCGATATTTTTTGCAATTCACTATCAAAATTTAGAAAACTTGCTTTAAGAAATCTATCGTAATTTTTGTTGTTTCGTGTTTCTTTTTAATTAGATTTTATGTTTTCAAATAATAAGTTACTTTTTTGTGATATATGCATTATTAAATGTTTTTGTAGATTATACTGGCATAATCAGATAACTTGATTTTTATTTTATATATCAGTTTTAAAATAGTGAATCAATTCTAATGGTGGTTTAATATGTCCTATGCTATCAAAATATGTAATATGCCCATTGCGCTTTATGTAAGCCGTCCAGTGTATTCCTTTGTTATTTTGATCGTCTAGATTCACGATACCACATTCATTGTATGGATTCGTGTAGGTAATTTATCTTACATGTATACCCCTCTAAAGTGGGGAATTTTTAATTTCTCAATAAATTTTGATAGCTCAACGTTGCTTAAGGCGTGACGTGATAGCTTCAGTGGGAGTTTTTTGAATACGGTTGTAGATATAGGCCTAAACCTCGCTTATATGGTTTTATACATAAGCCTTTTCCTAAGGTAGCTGCTTCCTTTGTTTGACTGTGTCGTTTGGTTTCTTCTAACGTTTTTGACGCGATTTTTGCGTCAGTAACCGCTTTTGCAACTGCGGCTGCACCTCCACCCAAAGAACCTAAAGCTCCCAATGCTGGAAATAGGGGAGTAGGAGGTATGAATCCCCCACGCTTCGGTATTGGTAATATTCTTCTCTTGGGTGTCAAGATTTTTTTATGTTTTAAAACGTTTAAGGCTTGTTGTACCGTAGATTTTAACGATAACCGAAGTTTACCACCAACACGACGTCGCGCTAGAAGGACTGCTTTATTGAATGAAATTGGTCTGTTTCTGTGAGAATGCTTCCTACTTCGCGATTTGCTTCCCATTTCCATTGTTCTTTTTCCTTTCATTATACTGGCTTTGGTTAATGCAGCTGCTCTTTCTCCAAAGGTGGCGTTTGAGGAACGAAATCTATTCCAAACTTTTTGTTGCAAAGCCTTACCAGCTATGTGGCGATGCCTTAGATCGTTTGACTGGGAGTATGCATATCGTGTTCTTTACATGCTTCGTCAAGTTCGTTAATATCTCTGTCACCGCGAGCTAATCGTTCCCGTATACGGGCACCCAGACCACAATATCTGTATCCAGATACATGCAACTCCACGGGTAATTTATTTATTAAGGTGTTAATTAATCTAGAACCTTTTTTATAGCTATTACACCGAGAACTATACCTCATACCACACTGAGACAATTCACTACTAAACTATTTAATGCGTATGACACACACACACACACACACACACACACACACACACACACACACATATATATATATATATATATATATATATATATATATATATATATATATATATATATATATATATTACCACCATACAAGTTATAGTATAGTACTACAATGGGTGACATCCGTTTCATTCCACAAGATACTGAATTACCTATAAAAAATTATGACATCACTTTTAACAATAATCACTACTCAAAACATAGTGGTCTGCTAAAAGGAGTTTGTAAACGAGGTGTAATCGTCGGTCCATCAGGTTGCGGAAAAACAAATGTTATGATTACCTTACTAGAACAACCAAATGGTTTACGTTTTGAAAATGTTTATGTATACTGCAAATCTTTATATCAACCCAAATACCAGTACCTACGAAATTTATTTGCACCTTTAAAAAATATTGGGTATTTCGAATACAGTGATAATAGTGACGTTATATCCCCTAGTGATTCACGTAAAAATTCAATAATGATTTTTGATGATGTAGCATGCCATAAACAGAATGAAATAAGGGATCGTTTCTGCTTTGACAGACACCAAAACAATGATTGTTTCTATCTGTGACAAACGTATTCTTCTATTCCAAAACAGCTTATACGTGATGATGCGAATTTACTAGTTCTGTTTCAACAATATAGCACCAATCTTAAGCATGTGTATGATGATCACGTTAATGTAGATACGGCATTTGATAAATTTAAGGACCTGCGTTTCTGTTGCTGGTGTGACAAATTTGAATTTCTTGTGATTGATAAAGAGAGTGATGTTAATGCATGCCGTTTCCGTAAGGGATTTGACTGTTACATTGCGTTATAAATACTGCACCTGTTATGTAAACATGCAGTAGTAATGGAGGAGCGTTTTGTACAAGACATTTTGCGCGCTCGCAAGAGTGTGCAATAAAAATATGCTAGTTTAAAGGAAGATACTGCACGTACAAAGTGTGCACTTTAAACCTATAACACAACCATGAAGCAATTGATTACTAAACAAGATGGTTCTCACGTCAAAGCTGAACCCTTTACATCAGAATTCGAAAAAACTGAGCATGTTGCACATGAAATGGAAGTTTTTTTTTACATCATACGCCCAAAACATCTGGAACTCGGAAGGCACCACGTATACTTGTTTTCTGACGCCATTCCACAAGTTTTAGAGGAAACTGTGATTGCTGATACCACACATGATGACGAGAGGGAGATTCCTACTTTACAACAATTGAAATCAGAACTGTTAGCTGCTGGATCTCAACCGGCCATTGAAGAGTACCTACCTTAGTCAGTATGAAAAATTAGAGAAATATTATGTGGAAGGTATATAAATAGACTCCGAAGATGAGTATGATTTAACATACGGAGTACACTTTCTTCCAGAAAAAGAGAAATTTTTTATTGGTTATGCTGAACTAGACTTTGTTAGAGAGAATTTTCCTACGGGATACAAAAAGAGTGATCTGCAGCAATACAATGACATTTTGCTCCGCACAAATGCTGCTCGACGTAATTATAACCCAGATGACCAAATCTAAGGCACTAATAGTAGGAAATACATTGAGATCATTAGAGATCACTAGAAAACGACCCGTTACATCAGCTATTGTACCTCTTGCCACAAGATCTCGCACAAATTCTGTCTCCAAAAAAGGGGGTGGAATGTAACTATTACGGTATAATAACAAAGCGATTGAATTTGTGCCTTTGAATGATCCGAATAAATTACTTGATTGGTTGCGGGAGTTATTGGGATCAATGTCGGCAGGAAATACTAGCAATCACAACGAAATATATATATATATATATATATATATATATATATATATATAATTGACGAATTACGTAAAGCGAAAGTAATAAAGTAGGATCTCTTGTTATAAGCCTATTACTATATTAATTTCATTTCATTGTTACAGCGACCATCACTACAGATAACTACTACATATGCAGAACTGATGTCGATAGATAAATTTGGCGGACACCTTCATCATCAAATGACAATAGATAAATTTGGTAAACATACTGTTCAGCATTCTGGTGATCTTCATTATGAAAATTTCATTTCTTCCTCTGGAATAGCCTTTAAAAGGAGAATCAGTATTCCTACTGGTATAGTTGACACCTATACCTTTCCCTGTAACATGGGCACCGTAGTGCATTGCAAGTGGAGTCATCCAGGTCTCCAGCTTAACATAAATGATAAAAAGTTTCCGCTTGCTAGCGATACAATTGGTCACCACATAACTAGGAATGCCGCAATTAAAGTGACTATACCAGAGTTTATACAGTTTGCAATTGCGACGATATTCCATGTAGAGCTCGTAGTACAATCCAAAGTGATAAAATGAGTAAAGCGTGTTGTTCTTGAAGAACTGTACAAGCCAGCAAGTAGAAATTTTCCGCGGCGTCGTGTGGTACTTAAAGGTTTAAATGATTTGATGCAGGCTGATTTAGTAGAAATGATACCTTAAATAAAGGGGTAAATAAAGGATTTCGATACATTTTAGTAGTAATAAATGCATTTTCTAAATATGTCTGGGCTTATCCCATCAAACGCAAGAATGGCAAACTAGTCGCGGATGTAATGAGTAAACTTTTGTCTGGTTTGCAAAGGACGCCTACACATATAGAAACTGACATGGGAACGCAGTTTGATAATGCTGAATTTAAAAAAGTAATGAAAAAATTTAATATTAATCATTACAGCAGTTATTCAAACTTGAAGAGTAGCATGGTTGATCGTGTAAATCGCATTCTTAAAGCAATAATGTGGAAAACATTCAGTATGCAAGGTTCCTATAAATGACTATCAATATTACCTCAAATTGTTGTGGATTATAATTCCAGAAAGCACAGAACCACTGGATATAAACCTACAGGTGTAACGGAAAAGAATGCTACCTTTATTCTGAAACATTTAAAATGTTATAAAGTTCTTGAACGTAACACGCCTAAATTTAAAGTGGGGCATTATGTACGTATTGGCAAATGCAGAAGCATATTCTCTAAGGGATACACGCCTAATTGGAGTTATGAAGTCTTTCGAATAACAGCAGTGAAACGTTCCAGTCCAATTACCTACGCATTACGTGTAGTCGAGATACAAGGACGTTTCTATGAGCCAGAACTTCCAAGTGTTGAACATCCTAACATTCACCTAGTTGAACATGTAATACGACGTAGAGGAAATAAATATGTATCTCGCTAAATAGTTAGGGTTTGATCATTCTCACAATTCATGGATTTCTAACAAAGGCATTATATAATACGCTCTGTACGATTCCTTTTATATATTGTAATATTATTATGTAATAAACAACTCTTTTTTATTTCAAATTTTTTTATTTATTATTAATACATATAATACCATACACTACTAATGTGTTTCATAAATACGTAATCACGATGCTGCTTTTCCAGGACAGCGGAAATTATTTTACTACACTCTTGTGTTCTTTCCCTAAAACGTGCAGTCTCTAGCTAATTGTTGCCATTCTCCTTTTCGCTCCCATTCTACTACATCGTGAACTATGTTTTTTATCTCATTAATGCAGACCCCCTTCACTTGTCGTGTTGTCATCTGTTGAAATATAATTCGGCAAATGACATTCTCTTTCATGTACAAATTTTTTCAAAGATATTCCTCTAAGGACTTCTATCAATCGCTTAATACAACAAATACACTCTACACCATCATCATGCGATTGAAAGTATTTCTCATACAGCAGTATTCCACTACCATACTTATAAACTAGATTGTCTAAATAGTCATCACTAAATGTATCCCGTCTATACACTTTTTCATGTTATGTATCCAATTATAATGATTGAAATTAACATATTAGTCTTTGCACTGCACTAACATAATCTACAGCCTTAGGCCACGTCTCTGCACTATAACACATCCACATATTGACTAAACATTCATTATTATCCCTATTCTCGATATGTTCGTTATCCTCCTTATTACTTAACGGCTTTCGCAACTTCTACGTCAATATCAATTTTCTCCTTGGCAAATTCTACAATTTCTATAACACATTCTACATTGAGATCAAATATATCTTGTAATGGAACTATTAACCTGTGTATGTCAACATCGGGCATTTCCGCTGCCGCATGTATTATGTTATTATAAAATGCAGGAAATTCCATAGCAGGTACTAAATCCAATCGGCAACTAACTATCTTAAGAAGTCTTCATAACTGTTTTATAGACTCCCATCCTAAATAGATTTCTGTTTCTTCACAATCAGAGATGCGTATAATTTTCTTCTTGCTAATAGTTTCATATGATATGGTTTTCGAACCCATCTTTGTAGGTAGCCATATCCCTTCAGGTGTGTAAAAATAATTTGTAATTACCCCTTGATTGTCCATAAGTATGTGCCATTCCTGCTTATCAAACACCACTCCATTACTCTTAGATCCACCAAGTTTCACGACTGGTTCAAAATTGAATTGGGGTGACAGATCGACACTAACATACTTCCAACCATTATTTCAAGGTTATCATTTTCAATTTAAAATGTCCCCCCCCTCTCACGTTTACCACTTTACCAAGGTTACACAATACCGCTATCAATCATGTCATTCTTCAAGGTTAACTATTCATATGTTTTTGCAAGGTCAGTTCATTCTTTAAAGGAAGGGGTAACTACACTTATAGTATCGTGTTATTTCCAACTGTGTCAGTATGTCTGCTAGCTCAGTACAAAACAATTGGGATGATAGGGAGTGCTACCAACCATTATCACTTTTTAATCTGAGTGTGCGGCGAGCATGTGAATTAATTCCAAACTGGGTGCAATTTGAAAAAAAAGGGACTACTGCCTTCTACGACATTAGAAGCGCTCAAGAATCGATATGAAGATGTGCAGTGGAATACTGAACGGTTTGCCAACCTAGATAAACGAATTCGTTACTTCCACCATCATGCCTTCATGAGTAATTCGGGATATTATTCACACACATTTGCCCTTCATACTCGTTATCATCTTGCTGGCCATATTCATTTATGCTGTGACTGCTACAAGGCATTGAAACCAAGTGAATACCGAGTTATTGACCACCATACACATATGGATAGATGGGTCGCAATTTACCACATGTCACACCAAGAATACTGGTGCTCATCATGTAGAGCGCCTTTAACAATGCTGGACGAGGTATATGAAGATGATTCGTACATTCTCTACGGTGAAGTGTATTATTTAGACAATTAGTTGTTTTTATACTGTATATATATATATATATATATATATATATATATATATATAATAAATTATTTCCTGTTTGTATCTTACTGTGTTCTACGGTGAGAAGATGTGTGACGTGACACCAACATTTCATTATCCTCAGTATTACAATTGTTTCGATAAACGTTTACTTACGTATCGAACATGGTCTGGAGTTCACTCACCTCCGTCGCTTGCAGCAGCAGGGGTCATTTCCATATCTTCAGACCATACTGTTGAATGCTTCATGTGTGGATTTCGAATAAACCAATGGAGGTCATCTGACACTCCGCTACAGTAGCAACTCCGATGGGCACCACACTGCACGTACCCTCAATTACTTGCACCACGTCCACGTAGATGTAATGATATAGAAGTGGAAAGGACCTTTTGTACTTGTACTAAATCAAAATATTGTATTCCTAGAGAAAATCATATATCTGAATAATACACTAATTACATTTGTACATACAACAAATAAATATATCAGTATATCATTATCTTTTTGTTCTAAGTGTGGTATAAGAGATTTATAAAAAATTACATGAGCAAGCCTTGAAAAAGTGAGATGGCTATCTGAGTAGGTAGGAAAATAGCCTTGAAAATGTGTTTAGTGTTAGTGACCTAAGCATGTTGTTTCACCTTGGAGCTGTGGTACTCTTAGAAATGTGCGACCTTGAGCAAGTTGTGTATAAACACGGCCTACTCATTTTGCAACCTTGAGCCGGTGGGACCTTGAAATTGTGATAATCTTGGAAATGTGGGACCTTGGAATTGCGGTGTGTTCCAAAAGTCTACAATCTTACCTACTAATATTTTTTTATGCGTCATTGCCATTTATCCCTAATTTAACTCCTAAACTTATCCAAGTTTTTAAAAACTTGGAAGGTGTTAAAATTATATCAGAAATATTAAAACTGTTTCTTGTTTATACACATAAAATTAAATCTCCTTTATTAACCTTAGAACGGTTTAATATTGTGTACTCCATCCCTTGCGTTAATTGTGATAAATGTTTTATAGGACAAACTTCTAGGAATTTATCGGGTAGAATAATATCTCATAAAAGTGACGCTAAAAGGAAAATCCAGTTTTGTGCCTTAGCTGAACATGTTATAAACGAACATGATTGCATGAACTATAATAATGTTAAAATCTTAAAACAAGAAAGCATTTTGTCCAAGAGATTATTTTTAGAAATGGTGTGTATTAATAACTGTAGAAATAGATTAAATAAAAAATCAGACATCGATAAACTTACTTTCTTTCGTTATATTGTCAATTTGAAGTTTTGAAGTTATTGTTAATAGTATTATTCTCCTTTACTTTTTTCCACTTTTTGTAATCCTCACGATAGTAGGTTTAACATTAATTATTACATAATTTTAACATTATTCTTTATAGTTGTCTTGATGATGAGAATAAATTTTCTCCTCAATTGATTTATCTAAGTAAATATATATATATATATATATATATATATATATATATATATATATATATACAGTATGTCCCCGGATCGACTTTAAAAGAGGGAAAATTCTCTTATTTTTGATTTCTCAGAAAATTTCATTCTTGCTGATTTGCCCTGCTTGTTTTCAAACCCCCGAAACACAAATTACTTACTATTTAACTCAAACGGTTCTCGAGATAATATCATTTTTCTTGAAAAATTTGAGCTTTTCGTAATTTTTTGAAGTAAATTGATTTGTTTCAAAGGAACAATCAAATTGGTCTCACAAGTTTTAATTAATAAATTTAACAATTGATGGTAAAATGAAATGAAATTCTCAAAAAACTGAACTATTAATTTTCTATTCGAATAATGCTCCTCCTTTTTCAGCACAGATTTCAATGCGAGCTCTGAATTTATTGAAACTGCGCCTTATTTCTTCGATTGAAAGGGACTGGACAGCATTCCGTATCCTATTTTTCAATTGCTCTTCATCATTGTCTAATGGCTCATTGTACACATTTTGTTTTAAACGACCTCACAAACAAAAGTCCATTATTGTGAGATCAGGACTTCTCGGCGGCCATAAAATGGGACCATCTCTTCCTATCCAGTTATCATGGAACTCTATATTGAGCCACTGGCGAACAGTACCGGCATAATGAGCAGGGCACTCATCGTGCTGGAAGAACATTTCAATTTGGTAGTTCAATGGCAATTCATCCAGTTTATCAGTTAAAAAATTTTGCAACATTTCCAAATATGAATAACGGTTTAAATTTTGATCAAAAAAATATGGGCCAATAATTCCATGGTACGAAACCGCACACCACACATTAACTTTTTTCAAACATTGTCTGCGACTAGCAATTCGGAAGTTTGGATTTGTCCTACTCCAGTAACGGCAATGTTGGGAGGAAACGACTCCGTTGGTTGAAAAGGTCGATTCATCGGAGAACATTATTCGTTTATGAAAATTTGAATCTTCCAAAACTCTATTGCCCATTTCCAAACAAAAATCCAGACGTTTGGCTTCATCGCCGTTCTCTAAAGTTTGCCTAAATTGCCGCTTAAATGGTAAAATTTTGTTCTCCTTGAAGATTCTTTGTAAATGAGATTTACCTATCCCAATTCGTAGTGCCCTCCTTCTTAAAGACAACCTTGGAGCTTCTGTTGCGGAATGAACGGCGAGAACAGTAGTAGCATCTTCTTCATTGAACAACTTCTTTGGCTTCTTTAGGTTTAAAACCGAGCCTGTTTGAAGGAATTTAGTTACCAAGTTTTTTGCTCCGGCATTCGAAATGGCAACTTCCGAGTATTTTTGGTTGAATTTTCTGATAACAACTCGGTAGCACTCTTCCCCAGTTCCGTAACATTGAATTAGATAAATTCTTTGTTGTAAAGTCAACATTATAGCATACAATTCAAATATGTATGTATGTATATATATATATATATATATATATATATATATATATATATATATATAACGGTTATTTCGACGAACGACACGGACTATAGCGATTTTCAAAATTCTATAGATGCAATATGACAGAATCATAATGCCCACATTTTGAAATTATTTTCATTTATACAGGGTATACCAAACAATAGTGGCGCATCAAATTTATGTTTTTTTTAATGGAACACCCTGTATATTTTTTTGCATATTTGAATTATACGATTAAAATAAACCTAAGTTGCTGTTATACTGTGTATACGTAAACCTTGCCCTTTTCGAAATTTTTGAGATTTTTCAAAATTGTAAGGCAACTTTCATCAATTGATACCCCGTACAATGATAAAATAACCATTGGTCACTATGAATAATTAATATAATGAGATCAAATTCCATTTGACTGATTGGAGGAAATCTATGCAGGATGTTTAAAAAAGTTAATCTTTTTCATTCTTATTTAAATATAATTAAGTTGGTCAGTTCAAATGGAACAACCTGTATATTTTTCTTTCTATTAACGGAGAATTTAATTATGTTTCAAATTGTGTTAGGTTTTCCTATACCTAAAATCAATGGTTTTGCAGTTATTCCCATTAAATTGAAATATTTACAAGAATTACGTATTTGGAAGAAAGTATTTATCCAGGAGGAAATGATTGTTCTAGTATTGACATTTGCAAACTGTCATTTTCACTCTATATTTAAATTTTAAAACTGTCTTTAACTGTAGCTGAAGTAATTACAAAAAGTCGAAAATGAAATTCAAGAGCGCGTCGATATGGTTTTGGTGATCGGCGAATGCGAAGAAAATTGTTAGCTACAAGAATTTACGCTCAGAAATACCCAAACCGCAACCATCCTAATAAAGCTGTTTTCGAAAGTCTTCTACAGAGATTCAAAAACACCGCCAGCGTAAGTTATGAAAACGTGCAAAAAAAGAAACCAGTTACAGAAAATGAAGAAACCGAATTTTCAACATTGCATGCCGTTATTGAAAATCCAAATGCTAGTTTAAGTGAAATTGAAAACGAAACAGGAATAAGTAAAACTACTGCTCATAGAATACTAAAATAGTATCGCTACCATCCATATCATATTCAAATGCACCAACATTTAGAGGGAACCGATTGCCCACGAAGAATCGAATTTTGTTTGTGGACAATGGAAAAGTTTAGTAGTGATCAAAATGTTAAGTACGTCTTATTTTCGGACGAAGCGACATTCCACAATAACGCTTTTGTAAATCGTCATAATTTTCATTATTACAGCATAGGGAACTATTAACGATTATGTTATCGGGCCTTATTTTTTTGATGCTCATTTAAATGCTCAGCAGTTTTACAATTCTTTCAAGAAAACTACCGGCACTATTAGAAAACGTCCCCTTGAATGTCATAGAGAATATGTGGTTTCAGTTGGATGGCGCTCCTGGGCACTTCGGTGATGGTGTAAGAAATCATTTAAATAAACGATTCGCCAAGAAGTAGATTGGAAGAGGTGGCTCCCAAAACTGCACGCGAGATCCCCCGATCTGACGTGCCTCGACTATTTTTATGGGGCTATATCAAAGATATTCTTTACGTTACTTTCCCGACGACAAAAGAGGACATTATAGGACGTATCCGGCACGTTTTTTCTACACTAACTCCGCAAATGTGCGAAGTAACTTCGAAGAAAGAATACGTTTGTGTATCGTCGAAGATGGGAAACAATTTGAACATTTAATGAAGAAAGCTCACGCATAGTTTGTTTTCCTCTTGTATGTCCTTTCTTTTAGAATAGTTAATTCATGTAAATCTTTCAATTAAATGGGAATGACTGCAAAATCATTGATTTGAGGAATAGGAAAACCTAATACCGTTTGAACGATAATTAAATTCTCCATTAATGAATAGAAAAATATACATGGTGGTCCATTTGAACTAAGCAAGTTAATTATATTTAAATAAGAAAAGATTAACTTTTTTAAACACCCTGTATAGATTTACTCCAACCAGTCATGTGGGATTTGATAGCTTATTATATTGACTATCATAGTGACGAATAGTTATTTTATCATTGTACTATAATATGGGGTAACAATTGATAAAATTTTGAAAAGTCTCAAATATTTCAAAAAGGGTAAGGTTTACGTATACACAGTATAACAACAACTTAGGTTTACTTTACTCGTACAATTCGAATATGCAAAAATATACAGGCGTTCCATAAAAAACAACTTTGATGTGCCACTATTTTTTGGTACATCCTGTATAAATGGAAATAATTTTAAAATGTGGGCATTACGATCCTATATCATATTCCATTGAAATAATTTTGAAAATCGGTGGCGTCTAAGCGCTACAGTCCGTGTCGTTCATCGTCGTGAAATACCCGATATATATATATATATATATATATATATATATATTATATATATATATATATATATATATAACATAAAAGATGCAGTAAGTTTAATAAACTTTCCAAAACAATCTTATGTTAAACCTACAGAACTTCATCCTCCATTGTCACATAAAATCTTAATACATTGTTAAAATGGTATATTGTTGATTTTTATATTTCGATTCCTCTTTACAATTTATAATTTGTTCTCCTTTTTAAGTATATCCTTTTATATATTAAGTTAGCTGAAATAAACAACGTAAGAAAAATTGAACAGTTGTACATAACTACATATTATCAAATCGAATTAAAGAGAACTATAATGTTATCGTAAACAAAGGAGAGCACAGCAAGACTGATGGATCCAAGTAAATGATCTCTCAGAATTGAAAATATATAAAAAACGATAAAAGGATGCAGTAACGTCAATCAACACTTTCCTATAAACAATCTTACAGTTAAAAATCCTAAAATCTTCATCCTCCATTGTCTACAATATAAATAGTCTTGATATTGTATATATATATATATATATATATATATATATATACTATGCTTGGGTTCCAATACTTGTAAAACAATCTCAACAGAATGAACGTGCTGATCATGGCCGTAGCTTCCAAATTCTAGGAATGGCTATAGATCACTTCTCTGCGCCAGGTTAGAGTCACTGGTAGATACGGATTGACAGTCAACATTTACACAATGAAATTAAATAGCGAAACGATTCTGTATTGTTACATTTCCCTTTCAGTTCGGCGGAAAGTATAGTTTTTTTAAGATGCTAGAGAGGCATAACATATTGTAACGTCCTCATTTCCTAAATTTATTAGAAACTTACTTTTATAAAACTATAATATAATACAATCTAAAGAGTATAAAAACTACTAATTTCAGACGTTTATTTTATATTTATACTTATAAATTAAAAGTATGATAGTCTTATTTCTATGAAAATAGCAGCTTTGTTGGACTATTTTCTATGAAATTTGAATAGTGCCTGGTCTGGGTGCCATGAATGATTGACTGAGTCATGCCCAGATGGCCCGGGCGGTGAAGCTTCCTATGCCAATAACGTGTAAGATGTTTGTGTTAGACTTACACGTACACGCACACGTACACACACACGCACACGCACACGCACACGCACACGCACACGCACAAGCACACCCACACCCACACACACACACAGACACACAGACACACAGACACACAGACACAGGCACACAGACACACATACACACAGACACATAGACACACAGACACACAGACACACAGACACACAGACACACAGACACAATGACACACAGAAGCACAGACGCACAGACACAGACAACAGACACATAGACACAGACACACAGACACACAGACATAACACAGACACACAGACACATAGACACAAGACACACAGACACATAGACACACAGACACACAGACATAGACACACAGAACACAGACACAGACACGCAGACACGCAGACACGCAGACACGCAGACACGCAGACACGCAGACACGCAGAAAAGCAGGCACGCAGACACGCAGACACGCAGACACGCAGACACGCAGACACGCAGACACGCAGACACGCAGACACGCAGACACGCAGACACGCAGACACGCAGACACGCAGACACGACAGACACGCAGACACGCAGACACGTAGACACGCAGACACGCAGACACGCAGACATACGAGACACGCAGACACGCAGACACAGACAGCAGACACAGACACACAGACACCAGACACAGACACAGACACACAGACACACAGACACACAGACACACAGACACACATAGACACACAGACACATACACACACATAGACACATAGACAAGACACAGACACACATAAGACACAACAAGACACAGACACAAAGACACAGACACACAGACACAATAGACACACATAACACAGACATAGACACACATAGACACACAGACACACCAGACATACATAGAACATACAGACACAATAGACACAACACAGACACATATAACCATAACGCACAGAGACACTAGACACAGACACAGACATATAGACACATAGAACAACAGACACAACATAGACACACAGAACCAGACATCAGAATACTAGACACAGACACATAGACATACAAGACACCAAGACACATAGACATATCAGAACACATCAGACACATAGACACACAAGACACAATATACACTAGACACATAAGACACAAACAAGACACAACATAGACACATACACACATAACACATAGACACATAAATACATAATACATACACACAACACACATAACACAGACACAAACAACAAACATAACATAATACAAACATACAACATACGACATCAACATAGACATACATAACACAACACACATAATACACACATAACACATAACAGACATATATACACATATAGAACATCAACACACATAACAATATAACACATAAACACATATATAGACATACATAGACACATAAAATATAATACATATAGAACATATATGACACATAAATACACAAACAATAAATATATAACAATAACAATATAACATACAACATAACATAATAACATTATAATAAACATAATATAATACATATAACATATAAATAAAATATAAATCATAACATATAACAAACATAACATACATACAATATACAAATACATAATACAAACACATAACACATACAAATATAAATATAAAAAACAAATAAACAATACATAAATATATAAACTACATAAATACAAATATACACAACACACATAACATACATAACACATAAAAACAAAATACACAAACATACATACACATACAATAAATATAACATATAAAATATATAAAAATAAACATATAAATATAACATAACATACAACATATAACATATACACATAATACAATATAAACAAACAACATAAAAATACATATAATATATAAATATATAAATATATAACATATAAATACATAAATATATAAATATATAAATATAAATACATAAATATATAAATATAAATATAAATACATAAAATAATAAAATATAATAAAATATATAACATATATAAATATAAATAAACACATAAATATATAAATATATAAATATATAAATAATAATATATAAATACTAAATATACTAAATATATAAATATAATAAATATATAAATACATAAATATATAAATATAAAATACATAAATATATACAAATACATAATATACACAATACAATACAAATACAAATACATACAATACATAAATAAAATACACAACACACAACACATATAACATATCAATTACAATATATATAATATAATATAAATAAATCATAAATATAAATATAAATATAAATATAAATATAAATATTAAATAATAAATATAAAATATAAATATAAATATAAATATAAATATAAATAAAATATAAATATAAATATAAATATAAATATAAATATAAATATAAATATAAATATAAATATAAATATAACATAAAATAAACATAAATAAAATATAAATATAAATATAAATATAAATATAAATATAAATATAAATATAAATATAAATATAATATAAATATAAATATAAAATACAATAACATAAACATAAACATAAAACAAACACAAATACTAAACATAACACATAACACAATACACACAACACACACAAATACACATACACAACACACACATACACATAACACACAACATACACAACACACAACACACATACACATACACACATACACACACATACACACACACATAACACACACATACACATAACACATAACATACACATACAACATCATACACACATACACAAACATAACACATACACACACACACTACACAACACACAACACACACATACAACACATAACACATACACACATACACACAACACACATAACACATAACACACATACACACAACACACAAACACACATACACAACAACACTAACAACATACACACACAAACACACATACACACAATACACACACATACACAACAAACACAACACATAACAACACACATACACATACACACAAACACATACACATACACACAACACACAATACACACATACACACATACACACATACACACATACACATACACATACACAACACAATACACACATACATACATACACACACACATACACAACACATACACATAACACATAACACATAACACATACAACATAACACATAACACACATACACACATACACATACACATAACAATACATAAAACAACATAACACACACATACAATAACACAACAATACACATACACACATAACAACACATACACACATAAACATAAACATATAACACATAACACATACAACAACACATACAATACATATACACAACAAATACACATATACATATACTAACATACAATACACAAACATAACAACATAACATAACATACACATAAACATATACACATATAATACATACAATAATAATACATATATACAATATATAACATATAATATATACATATAATATAAATACATAAATATAATATAACATATATAAA